>JADMLL010000009.1:5236361-5303934 GCA_016920875.1 Columbicola columbae | reverse complement strand
TTCTTATTAATGTGACAATTTGTGGGAGGAGTAGTGGTTAAGTTACTGACTTGGGCGCAAATAGTCTTGAGTTCGAATCCTCCTCCCGCATCCTGTATACCCAAAAATTAAGGGTGAAAAACGGGATTAAAACCATCATCATTAAAACCATCATTAATGTGACAATTTATGGGTACTTATCACATTCACCGACTAGTTTATAAAATGTCCAACCTAATCTTAAGAAACTTTTACTAAACCTCCCATCGCGATTTGGAGATTTTACAAATTAGCCGGTAAATGTAATAAATATTAAGTAATTTTTCACATTTAACTGGTTTGGTGATAAAGAATAACCACAGGAAATGTTATGTATTCGCATCACTTTTACCGTATTTAAAATTAGTGTGACACACAAATTGACAATTTTTACGGGTTCACGTAATGGATCTCTGACTTGAGCTTTAGTTCTGACTTTAATCTTGGTCACAACAAAATGTAGGAGGAGGTTTGAATCCATGACCACAATTTCTGTAGTCGGACGCTTTGAACACTACAGCAGCAAATATATAATTGACTAATAACTAAATATTTATCACTTTAACCGGATTTATGAAACATCAAAGCGTAATTGGAGAAAACTTTATTAAACTATCCATTAAAAGTTGGAAATTTTACCAAATAGCCGGTAAATGTGATAAATGTTTAGTCATTGTCATTTAGCAAGTTTAGTTGATGATTATTTAATTAAATAATCGCCGGAATCTATATTTTGTATATTCGCCTAATTTATCACTTTCACCGTGACATATATACTGTATATACGACTTTCCGGTAATAATTATAAATTTCACAAATTTCCATAATTCGAGTTATTGCTATGGTACAAAGGAATGACCAACGATAGTTTTAATTTCCTTTGGTTCAACAGAATATTACAGTACTACCAAAAGACGAAGACACGGTTAGTGCGGTTACTGGAGGCGGAAGAAGGTCTAAAAGAACTAGGAATTACGCAAACAGACCTACAACACCACGACATGGACAAAGAAAATACTGAAAAGAATCGACAACAAGAAAGTGGTAGAATACTAAAAGAACGAAAAGTGTTGAAGCTACGTGGTTCACAGATGACCGAAACGGGGAAACAATTACTCACATTCTAGTGTCGCAGAAGCAATTAACAAAGTCATTAAACAAATCCCTTGGGCGATTTGTCTTAAAAACGCCCTGGACAAAGTCGGAAGTGTTAAACTCCACAAAACTACAAAGCCAGAATTTTACCAATAATAGAAGACAATTTCTCATAAGTTTGGGCCACCAGTACAAAGGTAGACAAGAATGAAAACATACTGACTAAGAACCTAACTTTTCACATGATCGAACTGCACAACGACAGCTTCAAGCCCAATAAATTCAATCATTTCCAATCAAATCTAATTATGACTTTAGATATTATATATATAATATCTCAAAACCCAATATATTAATCGACTTAATGAAATGAGTTATTATACTTTCCGCCTATGTTGTAATTTGTGCTACCAACGGCTCAACAGATCCTATCAAATGATCAAAATAACTCTAACTACTTATACTAAACTTTAATATGGCTTGTAACCGATAAAATATGAAATTGGCCATTGTTTAGAATGCTACTCTGAGCTTTTAACAGTATCAACCAACTTTTAAAGTTTATAAAGTTGAAAGAAGAGATCATACTTCCTTTACTCCCTCCCTTAACGTTGCATTCGTCATACTACTCTTGGCACTCAAACTACGGCTTATTAAGCTCTACTAAGTGGCCCAGTGGAAACTGACTGAGTGTAAATTTGAAAGGTCGATTGCTAACTGTTAAGTCTGAATTCTAGAACCTACTGTAGTGCTTGACCAGTACGAAAATGTTCGGACCTGTGCCTAGAAACTGCTAACATTGTTTGCCTCAACATATCTCTATGTGGCAATATACAGAAAATACATACAGAAACAGAGAAATAGAATGACAGATGAACTAACATTTAACACCCGAGAAGGATATACAATAAAATATATTATTTATTTGCTTTATTTCAGTATATTTGTGGATTTGTTTTGCATTTATGATTTCTATCGTTTCGTAGTGTTTTAATGTTGCTATAAGTATTACTGTATTTTTGGGGCATTTTTTATTTTTGTTGTATAAATTTTATGTATTTATTTATTTATTTACTTGTCCAGATATTTATTTTGATTATTTGTTTATTGGCATACGGGCTTATTTATCTGTTTACGTACTGTTTCAGTATTTACTTAGTTATTTTGCTTTTGTTCCCGCGTGAAATAATATAAGTAAAGTCAAAAGAAGAGTCCGCTGTAAAATATTATAATATATACATATATGTTTATTACCAAATGCAAAATATTATGTGAAGCGGAAAGTAATTTTGTACATATGATACGGTAAAAGTGATAAATAGAGCGAAAATACATAAAATTTCTGGCGATTATTTCTAATCACCAACCAAGCTTGACAAGTGACTTGAACTGTGAAGAAGTGACAATTTACTGAGTATTTATCACATTTACCGGTTAGTTTATAAAATCACCAGCTCGTAATGGGCATTGTGATAAAAGTTTGCTCGTATTCTTGGCTTTTGTCACTTTTCTGACAAAAGGAAAGGAATCTAAGTAGCTTTGCTCATTAGTAACAGTCAACGAATCTTCCAAAAAGAATCGACGAATACGTGACAAAAGAAGTGACAGAAGCCGAGCAAACTTTATTTAAACTCCCAAATACAAATTGGAGATTTTATAAACTAATCGGTTAATGTGATAAATACTTAATAATTTGTCACATTTACCAAACTAATTATATGAATAATCGGCAGACATTATATATATCTGCCGGATTTATCACTTTTACCGTAACATATATATTAGGTGTAATGCACAGAACGGACATTGTACATGATGCCGGATTTCAAACTTTGATGCACCCCCAGAACACAGACAGAAGAAGAGAGAGAGTAATAAAACAAATACTCACCGCTGTACCTAGAATTCTTAGCATTTCTCAACTCTTCGTGCAAATGCTTCATGTGCTGATGGCCATCTCAATAATTTCAGTCTTCTCAATGCGTCCTCTTCCCTTCTTCAGGTATTCAGTAGGGATGAGCGACAAATCAATCAAGACAGTTATTCATCCGATCCTCCGTCTTTTCTCATTATAGAGACATGGGATCCTGAAAATAATGGAACAGCAATTACACGGGTTACAGTTTTCCAAAAAGAAAATTCGAGGGGGTTCCGAAATCCAGGTACTGTTTCCCCGTTCTTACCTCTGGTTTGATCGAACGCTTTTCACCCGATTCGTCGTGAAATTCCTGGAGACGTTTCCCCGTGAATATTAAATGTTTTTCCAGCATCGTGACGGAATGAGTCACCATATCTAACACTTCGACACCAAATAGTTTATTGTTGATTTTAGAAACAAAACTCGTTTGTGCGATTCGTGGAACTGTAAACGATTCACAGAAACATCGTGAAAATCGAGTCTGTGATTAAAATCGCGTAACCTCGATATACTAAAACGTGATATGAAGATTCCTCAAGTCTTAGTATATCGTCAGTGAAATAGAATGTTGGAATCAAACCATATTTCGTTGTGTGAGGTATAAATATTTTGAGTAAACTACCATTCGCGCCAAAAATTTTGAATTTATGTTGGTAACGTGGATTTCCGTTCTAGTGTTCTAATAGTATTGTATAAAAGTATAAAGGGGAGTAGGAAAAGGTTTAACAGTTGTATAAAAGCTGAAAATCAAGTTTTATTTATACATAATTCGTATTGTATGTTTAATATGAATGTATGCACGATGTTATTAAAATAGAATGGGGTGTCTTCTTAGATTTCTCTCTTTGTTTTTGCTTACTGTCTGTAAGCGATTTAAGTATACTGTCGGACATATTCTTAATTTTCAGTATTTTGAGTATGATTATTATAGTTCGTAGACACTTATACGAATTTTGGTATATTTCAGCGTGGATTGGTGGGCTTTAGGCGTTCTGCTGTACGAAATGCTTGCCGGTCGAAGTCCTTTCGACATAGCCGGAGCCTCGGACATTCCAGATCAGAATACCGAAGATTATCTCTTCCAAGTTATACTGGAGAAGACGATCCGTATCCCTCGATCTCTTTCCGTGAAAGCTGCCTCCGTGCTGAAGGGCTTCCTCAACAAAAATCCGGCGGATCGACTCGGATGCCATCGCGACACTGGATTCTACGATATAGCCAATCATCCGTTCTTCAAGAGCATCGATTGGGAGCCGGTAATTTTTCAGTTTTGTTGTGTTGTCCACCCTGGTTTTTGACGTGAAACTTCATCTGTGGGAACTGAACTCTGTTTTGTCGTTTTGTTGTTGTTTAAGTTTGTCTTAAAAGCAGTTCTGTGGGGTAGCTTCGTTTAAACCGTCACTCAATGACACCAAACTCGCCTATAAGTGAGCCAGATTGACTCAGTGGTTTGAGTTAGTCAAACTCAACAAAGTCATCATTGTGAGACAATATGAATCATTCGAAACAGTTTTCTTCTAAGAGGATGTTAATCGACTCAACTACCATTTGAGTGAGTCATTTTGACTCAGTTTCTTTTCCCTACCAAAACCCATTTAACCTAACGACTTTATTAAGACAAACCAACTTTGTTCGGTATCGTTAAAGAAGCGAGACAGCTCAACTCACAAATTTTACGGAAATGAGTCATTTTGACTAATTTTTTGTGTGCCAGTGTGAGTCTTTTTGACTCCTTCAACAAAACTGAAGTCTACTGCTAGATCAGAAAGCAGGATTTAATCAGATGACTGATATAGTTGAATGAGATTGTCATAGTTGAAACAATTTTTTTGTGTTCATTTTAAGATTACATTTACAACCGAGTCAAATGAGTCAAATTGACTCGGTTGTATGTTATGTTTACTTTTTTTCGATAGAGTTTTCAAAAAAGTTTTGTGAAAAAAATGACTCCAGTAATAATTTTTTGTCTGTGAAAAAATGTTTGTTTTGTTCAAACGAGTCAAATTGACTCAGTTTAGTTAATAAATTCCATTCTATCATTTGGAATAAGTCAATTTCTCTTATTCAATTTCATTTTGTTCTCTTTTAGTATGAACAACTTCCGGTTTTGTTGGAGGAATAAATATGGCTCACATAAGCTAAGACAGTTGAGTTAAATTGACTCATTTCGGTAATGCTTGATTCCCTAAAAATATTGAGTCAGATTTGACCACACTTAAAATTATTCTGTTGGGTTAACTAACTCACCATTGAGTCAAACCGACTCAGTTCAACATCAAATTTAGGTTAGTTAGGGAAGCAACATGTGTAGATCTGTTGGCAAAGGGGGTGGTTGTCGTTGAAATTATTGAGTCAAGTTGACTCATTTCGATTTAACTGACATTTAAGTCGATTTGAAGTATTTAAATAAAAGGAGAAACTGGCTGGTTGTAGTAAAAATCGATTTGGAATCGATATTTGATCGATTTAGGTTTAAAAAATGTTGTTTCACGTCACTTCCGGAACTTTTCGCGGGTTTTTTTGAATTACGACTACGCGAGAACATGCCTATGAGTGGCTGGTAGTGTCACTATGGGTTTTGTGAAACCAAACCTTTAGAACTAAGAAGAGAAAAATTTTTGTTTTGTCCCATTTCGAGAGAAAGAGCGGAAGTGATAGGTTTCATTTCGGTTTCCCACGGGAGTATGTTGACACGGTTTTTTAAACGTTTTCAGCTACAGCAAAAAATGGTCCAGCCTCCCTATTGCCCGGAATTAGAAGATGAATTCGATGTTGATAATTTTGATCCTCAGTTCACGTTAGAGCCGCCAGAGCTCACTCCTGACGACTCGTAAGTCTTTGACTGATGTCGCCATCTTGTTGGGAAAGCGGAATCGCGTTTTCCATTTTTCAATTTTCTTTTTATTTTCCTGTATTATTAGCTTGGAAATTTTGTTATTTTGCTGTTGCTTTTTTTTATAGTCGATGCCATTTCGCTGTTGCTGTTGTTGTTATTGTTTTGCCCGTTTTCTTTTTGCATTTTAGATTTTGATTGAATGATTTTCGAGTTACCCTCCATTCCTTCCTCAATCCATGGAGGAAGAATTTTTTTTCTAGTTTTGAAGTTCTTCTGAGCTCCTCCCGATGGCGCATGCTTTGGTGTTTTTCTTTTTCTTTCTTCCTTCACGCCCTCGATTCAGAATCTCTCGTCTCCTTTTCGCGTGGAGCTGAAGGTGACCTTGGCGAGGGATTAGCGTCCATGTTCGTTCGACTTGTGACACGGATCTTGAGACTGGGAATTGATCCTTTGGTACCGGAATTGATTCCATGATGCTTTGGTTCCTTTCTTGGTTCTTTTTTTATGCGAATCGACTTCATCGTGACTACTTCGATATTCGACTACTCAAAACTTATTCAGCTCCAAATTCTTCTGTTGTAGTCATCACTCACTAAATTGGGGTTGTTCGGACTAAACATATCAAACCAAAAACCCACCCCCAAATCACCCACCCATCAAATCACCGTATAATCAGGTTTCGTTTTATGCGATAGTTGGGAGAAACAAACACGTTAATCAAATCGCGTAACTTAAAGAACCAGTTTGATAAACTTTAGAGGGCAAGGTTTGGAAATATGCCAAGTATCTAAAGAAGCCTTCGTTTTATAACTGTTAAGAGGAACTCGTTTCAAAAGTAATGCACACCTATTTCACATACCTTACACTTACATACATACAACAGACCCATCCTTCTACATTTATTAGCTTAGTGATCTGTCTTCTTATACTTCCCAGAACGGATCATTTGGATTAAAAATTTTTATGTCGCATAATTGAAATCAACGATCATAAATAGAGATACTGATACGAGGAGCTCGTTTCAAAAGTAATGCACACAATATTTCGCAGGATTTGATTCTAATTTTACTGTAATAATCTGTCTTCTTATACTTCCCACAACGAATCATTTGGATTAAAGATATTTTTTTTCGGTCGCATAATTGAAATCAACGATCATGCTGTTACGAGTAACTCGTTTCAAAAGTAATGCACACCTATTTCGCAACAAACCCATACTTCTATATTTATTGGTTTAGTACTCTGTCTTCTTATACTTCCCAGAATGGATCATTTAGCTTAAAATTTTTATATCATAATTAAAATCAACGATCATAAATAGAACATAATGATACGAAGAACTCATTTCAAAAGTAATGCACACAATACTTCGAAACAAACCCATCCTTCTACATTTATTAGCTTAGTGAACTGTCTTCTTATACTTCCCAGAACGGATCATTTAGCCTAAAATTTTTATGTCGCATAATTGAAATCAACGATCATAAATAGAGATACTGATATGAGGAGCTCGTTTCAAAAGTAATGCACACAATATTTCGTAGCATATACTTCTACTTTAATTATTAGTTTAGTGATCTGACTTCTTATACTTCCCAAAACGGATCATTTAGCTCAAAAAATTTTTCGATGTCGCATAATTAAAATCAAAGACTCTGTGTCTTTGAGACAGTTGATAATTTTGTGAGGTTCATGACAGTAAATTAAAAATTTGTACCAAAAAGAGGGGGTAGTATCAGCGCATCTTTAAATAGATACAGAATCATAGACGCATAAAACGAGACCTGATCACTTGTCCTTTCAAAACAATCACGAATCCAGTGTTTTAAGTCTCGAATGAGTTTTACTGGTCGAGTGTAAAGTTTCTTCGATTCGAATTTGGTTTTTGGATTAACCCAATTTTGTCCTTTAACCCCCACGGTTTCCCAAAACCCAACGGTTTTTGAAAATTGTTCTAAAATCGATATAAATCGTCTCAATAAATAAGTTTTAGTGTTTGACATTCTATGAGAAGAGGGCGTTAGTGATGAAATGATTGTTATTACTGTTAATGGTGACTCAAATTGAGTGTCGTGGGGGCTAAAAAGGATTTGGAAAACTGTTGGGAAAAATTTGTTGCCTCCTTCATGGGGAAAGGTGGTTGGACAGGAACTTCATTGTTTCGCACGTAATCGGTATTGTCGACGAAATTTTTCGTTGTAAATTTTTGCTGTTGCTGTTGTCGTTAAATAATTCGAATTTAATTTTGGTCCGAAACGTGCATGGCGTTCGCTTTTCTCGCTTAGTGAAGACGTAATTATGACTTTTTTTTGTTTTGTTTATTTAACTTTCTCACTCCCCTGCTGTTGGAACCCAGAAACGAAGCTTTTTTTTTCAGCAAAATTCGTCGAGTTTGTTTTACTGGTTTTGTCCACTCCTCTTCTCTCCCACCTCCTCCAACTTCCTTCTCCTCTGGAATTTCGGGTTCACCTCGCTTTCCTGATTTTTCCTGGTTTTGTGTTGTCCCTTTTGTTTTTATTTATTTATTTATTTGTTTATTTATTTATTTAGTTTGCTGTAGTCTGAGCATGTTTTTTGTGTTTTGTATTAGC
Organism: Columbicola columbae; assembly: GCA_016920875.1. Taxonomy (NCBI): domain Eukaryota; kingdom Metazoa; phylum Arthropoda; class Insecta; order Psocodea; family Philopteridae; genus Columbicola; species Columbicola columbae. The sequence continues at coordinate 5,295,476 of JADMLL010000009.1, read as the reverse complement.
TTGAGCAAAAGCAAGTGGCTCCGCCTTACAAACCACGGCTAGAATCCGAGAGGGATTTGGCTAATTTCCCGCCTGAATTCACGGATGAACCCGTTCACTTAACTCCGGACGATCAGTAAGTGTTTTATTTATTTATTATCTATCTATCTATCTATTTATCTACTAATAACTATCTGTGGAACGTGGTCGAATTGCTGTACTCACCCTTGGGTGGATGCTGCTTGTTGGAATTTATTCTGACACAAATCGCTCTCTGATCTTGCTTGGTTGAATGGTTACAAAGTCGAGATTTGGAACATGGTTTGAATTATGCGAATTATCTGAAGGTGAGGAGAGTTATACTAAACAGTATGGTATTTGGGTTAGAAAAGAAAAACATAAACCCGATGGATGGGTTATCCTTCTCAAAAGTGATGCACACTGGTTGATTGATCGAAGTTTTGATGTTGTCTCTGAGCACCCGCAATACTCTTAATTCACAACATGTGAACTTAAAGCTATCGAAAATCGTCCAAATACTTGATGGAATCTTTGATCTAACATCACTCGGGTTTCTCCTTCAGTCATGAGCTACCCCCCTTCCCGGTCTCCCAGAAGAAGGGAAAACACACCCAAACAGATTCCCGATAAAGGCGACGGGAGTATAAAAGTAGAAGATGTCGTCGTGATCGTCGTCTCCTTTTCAATTGAATAAACAGATATATTTCATTTGACCCCAAAAAAACGGGGATGTTTCTTCCCATTTTCGGGGCGGGGGATGGTGGTGGTGGTAGAAATCAGCAGCCGGGGGATGAAAAAGGAGACGGAACAAAAAGGAAAAACTTTTCTTTTGTGTTTTATTTGAGTTAAGGGCCCAGAACGACATGATATATCCGTCTGAAATTGCCTAAATATTTATTTTGTTTTATCTTAATAGAGGGATGAGGGGGTTGGTTGGTGGTTGGGGGGTTGAAGATGTCTTTGTTTGACCCAAATTGAAATTTTTTTATTTCTTTTATTGACGTTTTTGTCCAATTTTGAAATCCGCGAGTTTCTTTATAAGAGACAATTTGCTGTAGTGCTCGAAATGATTTTTCCTTCAACATCTCCGTCCGTCTTCTTCTCCTTTCTCTCTTCTCTTCAAATTTCAAAAGATATTCTATATTAAGTTATAAACTTCGTCAGCGATAAAAAGAGAGAGAAGGAAAACTTGAATAATTTTTTTTTCTTCTGCTCCTTCCCTCCACCACCACCATCCCCCGCGCCTCGTAAAGTTTGAAACTCTGGTAAAAAGTTAAGGGAAAATTTTCTGTTGCATGAAAAAACTTAATTAAAGAAAAATACTTCAAATATTATTTTTATGACGTAGACAGATGGCGATGAAAAAGGGAAGAGGAGAGGAGAGGAGAGGAGGCGGTGGTCGCGGTGGCGGGAGCGGTGGTGGTGGTAATGGGGGCCGGAACAAGGACGGAAAATTGATTCTTGATAATGAAATTTCGAGTTTTTTGTTGTTGAGGTTGAGGAGTCGGTCATTTTAGGATAAAAAAATTGTTAGGTTGGTGTCACTGTTGTGTTTGGAATTGCTGTTGTTGAGGCTGATGTGACAACGCCCGGGTAAGTGCTCATGCTTTTTCGTTCCTGGGCTAAATTGTGACCATTGCGACTGGGCCACACGACTTCGGTTTTCGACGCATACAGTCCACACTCAGGGCATCATCTGTATGTACATCTGTCAGTCTGTTTCTGTATGTTGAGGCAAACAATGTTAGCAGGCTCGAACATTTTCGTACTGCTCAGGCACCATAGTTCAGACTTAACAATGAGCCATCGATCTTTCACAAATTTTCACCCAATCGCCTCCCACCGGGCCACCACTTAGTAGGATTTGGTGGGCCGTGGGTCGTATTTTGAGTACCAAGGGTGTATAGACATGTAACTGCTTTTCGAAGACACAGGTAAACCTGGTAATGTCCCAGAAATTTCGACGCGTTATAAGCTCCCCTGTTTTTGATACTGAATGTAGATAATATTATAATATATCGGATATTGTATGTGATAATATCGTCAAAATCAGGGTTTGTTGGCTCCTTTTTTAAATTTAAATTCAAAATTTATTTGGACTGATGACAGCGTCACCAAATTTACGGTATCAGGCCTGTACTAAAGACGGCTATTGTTCATCGATCTACTTCCTTGGTTTCAATCCCCGTTATCAATCGTGTTAGAAGGCGGTGTGTCGTCATTAAAAATAAATTTTCTGCTTCATGGCTGCCAAAATATTTTCATTGAGGTGTTTACATTCGTTTTCGTCCAACATTTTCGGTCTGTTGCCCAAGATAAGAGAGAACATCGGGAAATTGAGGAGTCAAAATCGGATTTTGTCAAAATTATTGTGCGATCGGTTTAAACTTGATTCACGGGGGCAGAGAGCAGGAGCGGCTGCATTCATCACGCTCGCGTTATCATGGTTAGGATACACGGATCTGGTTTTGGTCGCGAATGCGGAGTATCAACCCCCCGGAGACCTGAGAAGAAAATTCAATTTCATAGCAGACGTCGTGGATAAAGTTGCGAGCGAGAGCTGTAGTCTGTATCGAAGTTAAGAACCTGGGAAGGATTTTCAATCTGCTACCACCGAACGGCTCTGGTTTCATAGTCGGCGATGATGGTTTAATACTTACAAACGCGCACGTTGTTATGAATAGACTGAGCAGCACGGTTCTCGTCAAACTACAAGATGGTCGAACGTTTCCCGGGAAGGTAGAAGACATCGACATCAAATCTGATTTAGCAACCGTTCGGATCGAAGCGAAAAATCTACCGATAATGAAGTTGGGGTCTTCGGCAGACGTTCGCCCCGGAGAATGGGTCGTCGCCATCGGTAGTCCTCTCTCTCTATCAAACACTATAACGTCAGGAGTGATCAGTTCGACTCATCGCCAAAGCTCCGAGATAGGAATCCGAAACCGAGAGATGGAATACATTCAAACGGACGCTTCAATCACGTTCGGGAATTCCGGCGGGCCTTTAGTCAATCTCGACGGTGAAGCCATCGGTATAAACTGTATGAAAATCGCGGGAGGGATATCCTTTGCCATACCCATCGATTATGCAAAGGATTTCCTGAAGAGAACGGAACAGAAACGTTCGCAAAAGTATAGCCACGCGGCGAAGCTAAAATACGCCGGCGTGACGGTGTTCTCACTGACTCCGAGCCTCCTTCGGGAGATGAGAGTCGGCGAATATCACATGCCGGAGGACATCAAAAGCGGATTATTGGTGGGTAAAGTAGTTTTAGGATCTCCTGCATATTTAAGCGGACTTAAACCCGGGGATGTGGTCACTCATATTAATTCATCGGCTGTCGAAGACGTTAACAGCATTTACAAAGCTTTGGAAACTGGGAAACCACTTAAAATGAGAATCCTCAGGAACGGTTCCATCAAGGACATTTTCATTCTACCGGAAGATGTTTGAAATCGTTTTATACTCCAACCCCCGTCGGTGTTATTTATTAATTTTGATTATGTATGCTTTTGTATTACTGTATTTTATACACATGTATGTTTTATGTAACGCGTTTTAATTAAGAGAGAGGAAGCTTTACAGTTTCGTTTCCATTCAGTTTCCATTTCCAAGGGGTGGTGATAGCTTTCTCATTAGCGAACTCCCACCCCGTTCATCATGATTCAATCTTTTGTTGCTGTGAGAGAACACAATGGATTTGTTGAGGGCACTTTTTCCACCGGATCGCTCGTCACAGTGTTTTGTTCTTAAAACCCGTCACAGAATGAGAGAGGAAGGAAACTGTGGGAGGGGCGAGAGATGAGAAAAGGATGAAAGAGGTTGTTAAATAAGAAATCTGACTAATGCACGATAAAAGAGAAGTTAAGGTGGTAAACAAAGAGGTAGAGATGGAGATGAGAGATAGAGGGTGAGGGCAAAGGGTGAAGGTTGACTCCAGAATGAAGTTTTCTTATGAACGCCGGAAACGGGGAAAAACTGCTTTTCGGTATCCCGGCCGGGAAATTTTAATGAAAATCGGATAAGTCACGCTTCATACTTCTTAATCTCGGTTATTCCTGTCATCCGCAGAGAGCGGAAAAAGAAGAAGGGAGGAGGGTGCTGGAAGAAAGATTTAAAGAGTTTCTGGAAATGTTTTGTTCGGTTTACCTTTCTTCCCTTCTTCCATCACACACCGAAGACACACTCTCGATTTCTATTTAAGGCCCCGGGGCCCCATGAAATTTATTTATTTTTATAGCGCGAAGAAGTTTTTGTAACAGTGCGAGTTGGGGGTTGGGGGTTGGAGGGAGGAAATGTTTCACGCTCGAAAGATCAAAGGAACTGGTTTGGGGGGTGGATGGGGGTTACGAAAGCTGACGTCGTAAGCAAGAAAGAGTAACACAAAGCAATCAACACTTAGTTTAATTCGGAAATAAACCATTGTTCGTCTCCATACGGAACAGCTAACTTGAAAGACTTCGCGCGTTCGGTTAAGAACGGCTTGATTAGATATTAGCAGTCGGATTTTCTCGCCTGAGAGAAGGACAAAAGGACTCGCTTCCACCCCACCCCCGTCATCCTTCCACGTGTGGAGAACAAAAGATGCTGCGAGGAATTGCAAAAAGCGATTACGTGCCTGAAAAACGGAATTTTTTTATGGTTCAGTTTAGTTCAAAACCGTTTTTTCACCCTCCTCCTAGGGGTTGTTCATGACTTTTGGAAAAAACATCCGCAATGAGCGTTGCTCGCGATGGATATGGAAACCCGAGGTTATCATGACAGCAGTCCTCCTTACATCTCCACCACCCCCTCTCACTCTGCCGCCTTCGTGGCGCTTAACTCTAAGTACGAAAGGTTCGTGTTCTTACGACCGGAAGTCATGTTACACGATGGGTTAGGTTATGAAAAACAATTATAAACGTTAATGAAAGCCGAGAGGAGGGAGGGGGCGGGTGCGGGGGGTGGTTCAAGAAGGAAATAATTAAAAGTGAAATTACTTTTCGTAGATAACTCTTCTCGGTTACGGTTGAAACCAGAATAGTTAAAAGATATCTTTGTTGGTGGTGAGGGGGTGAAGAGAAGGTGGTGGAAGGGGTTGGGGGATGAAGAGCTTTTAACACCACCGAACACTTGTTCAAAAGCGTGAGCGCTTGTGAAAGACACGATTTTATCATTTTTTGTGGTGCCTCCTTCCAAGTGGTAGGACGAATCATTTCTATAAAGGAGACGTAAGGTTTTGAGCCCTCTCCCATCAACCCCCTAACCCAGAAGTTCCGGGGGTGGGTGCGGGGGTTTTTTATAAGTTGATCGCGTGAGTTGAAAATATTTTGGAGCTTTTGAAGGGTTGGAGTTATACGTCGTGGTTACCTTCTGTGAATTTTGTCAAGTCTCGTGTCTCTTCTTCTAAGTTTCTCTATCCATCTATCCTTTCGTCTTATTATTGTTATTAGAGGGAGCCATCTTGAAAGAGTTCCCTCAGGAAGACTTTTCAAAATCCCTTTTATGGTTTGCCGCGGGGCGGGGACTCTAATAGATGCGCCTTCTTTCAACCCTCAAACGGAATCGTAAACTGAGTATGCAGTCAGCTATGGGATTTTGTGCTTAGTCAGAAGTTTCTTCGTCAGGGAAACTCACATCAGGAGAATTGCGATGCACTTTGAGGGAAAGAAAAGTTTTTTCCTTCGCCTTTGTAGACGTTTAGACTGGTAGTTAGCATTCTGTTGGAAATTGCTGAGTGTTTTCTTTCCGGATTTCTCAGATCTGCTGACATGATTTCGAGCGAATTTTTCAAAAGAGTGTAAGAAGTGTAACAAAGTGGAAGGAAGAAACGAATTCGAACGAATTTGTGTCTCTGTTTTAAAATTAATTCTCACGTTCATGTAGGAGTCGTTCCATAAGTAATGCACACTTCCTTGAAGATCTTTCTTCATAAATAATGCACACACTTGTGATTTAATTTCAAAAGTAATGCACAATGACGGGATTTCATTTTAAAAATAGTGCTTACCGTCGGGATCGGGATCTTATTTCAAAATTAGTGCACACTTTGATAGAGCTCCTATTTCAAAAATATGCACCATTGGGATCTCATTTCAAAAGTAATGCACGCCGTCAGAATTTCATTTCAAAAATATGCACACTGACGGATTTTATTTCAAAAATAATGCACACTTCCATGAAGATCTTTCTTCATAAATAATGCACACAATTGTGATTTAATTTCAAAAGTAATGCACAATGACAGGACTTCATTTCAAAAAATATGCACACTGACGAGATTTTATTTCAAAATAATGCACACTTTGATACAGCTTCCATTCAACGCTGTCGGGATTTCATTTCAAAAATAATGCACACTTCCTTGACGCTCTTACTTCATAAATAATGCACACACTCGTGATTTTAATTCAAAATTAAGGCACACAGCTGAGATTTCATTACAGAAATAATGCACACCGTCAGAATTTCATTTCAAAAGTAATGCACACTTTTTAAGAATCTCACTTCATAAATATTGCACACATTGAGGAGATATTCGTTTATTAAATTCTGAACATTTTCCTTAGTAATCCATTTCATAATTATTGCTCACCCAGAAGGATTTCATTTCAAAAATAATGCACACTTCTTTGAAAATCTTTCTTCATAAATAATGCACACACTTGTGATTTAATTTCAAAAGTAATGCACAATGACGGGATTTCATTTTAAAAATAATGCTTACCGTCGGGATCTTATTTCAAAATTAGTGCACACTTTGACAGCTCCATTTCAAAATACGCACGATTGGGATCTCATTTCAAAATAATGCACACTTTTAAGCTCTTATCTCATAAATAATGCACACACTTGTGATTTTATTTCAAAATAATGCACACCGTCAGAATTTCATTTCAAGAAATATGCATACTGGCGAGATTTTATTTCAAAAATAATGCACACTTTGATAGAGCTCCCATTTCAAAAATAATGCACACTTTAAAGCTCTTACTTCATAAATAATGCACACACTTGTGATTTAATTTCAAAAGTAATGCACAATGACGGATTTCATTTTAAAAATAATGCTTACCGTCGGGATCTTATTTCAAAATTAGTATGCACTTTGATACAGCTCCCATTTCAAAAGTAATGCACGCTGTCTTGAGGAAGTTGTTTCATAATAATTGCACATTTCTCATGAGACTCATTTCACAATTAACTCACACCTCCATTTATAATGACTTTAACAAGACTGTACTGAGAGAAGTTATTTCATAAATATTGCACAGTTGTATGAAGATGACTTTCAAAAGTAATGCTCAGTTATTTAGACGAGTTCCCGGACTCTGGTGTAGTTCAGCATTTAGATATCTATCGTGGAAGTATCGGAACAAACTCGTAACTATTTCATAAATAATGCACACTTGATTAATTTTATCGTTTAAGACCTCGTTTTACGCGGTTTTTTGTCTTGCGTGCTGAATTTTAAAATTTGACAAATCATAAGGTTCTCTTAACGTCACTGTTTCCAGACGAATGACTATAGTGACTCGAGGAGCCGATTCTCGGGGTTTCTACCCAAACTATACTTTGCTATAATCAGGGTTTGTCGTGTAGCGCTATTTATAGCAATTCATTCGTCTATTTAACTTACCCAGAGAATCAGTAACGATTCCATCAGTTTTTGTGATTCATGGCTCGAGGCTTCTTTTTATGCGGTTTGTTCGTTATGTGACACCCATAAATCGCAATACAAATCAATGGTCTCGTGACAGCTAACCTTTCTTGTCTGTTTATGACGTCACAGACTAAACCTTTGGTGAGTGTTGATCCAGAAGGCGCTGATCATAGGGAAATCGCTGAACTTTATTTTCGTGCTGACTCACGGTGATGTGATGATGATCGTTCGGTCTTGTATCTGTAAATCTCCGGCCGGAATCCATAACAAAGAGGAGTTTTGGGGATGAAGGTGGAGAGGGGGTTGAAAGGAAAGAGGAAAAAGGTTTATCTCGAGAAAAGGCTCAGGGAAGTAGTCAGTAATTCCGTTAAAACGCATTCTCTTATCATAAAGTTAACGATGCTAATTCCTCGCCTAAATTAATTGATTTCTTCCTTTCTCTCTCTCGGAATCAGCGACTGAGAAATAATTGATAATCAAGAAGAAGGATAAGGAAAGAAGAGAAAAAAACTGTGAAAAGAGATGGGGGTGGGGATGGAGGAGGGAGGAGAATGGGTAAGATTGATTACACGTTCACGCTTCAATCAACGCGAGTCTAAAAGGAAAGACGAAGAAGAAGAAGATGGAAGGAAGGAAAAAAAAAACGAAGCGAACAATTAAAGAATTGCCGAAGAGGAAAGAAGCGGAGGAGGTGGTGGTGGAGGAGAGAAAAGGAGGCGTAAAAATGAAGACAAAAGAGTTTGGAGGATGAATTGGTGAGAGAAAAACTTTTTCTCCTCGAGAAAATCAAAATTAGGCTTTAATCTTTCACGTAGAAAGAGAAGATGGAGGGAGTGGAAAGAAAGGCTTTCGCCACATCTGGAGATTTTCATTGTGTGCCACGGAACCGTTTCAAGATGGCGGTGCACGTTCCGGTTGTATTGCTTGTTCTCTCGGTTGGTTAGTTGACAGAATGCGATGAGTCGGAAGGAGGAGATTAACAGTGAACCGACCGAACGGGGTCAATCAACCGGGAATTTTTCGTGAGAGCCTTTTCAGATAAAAGGCCAAATTGTAGTGACAGTCTTCTAACAGTCCTCTCTCTTCTGGACAGAACTGAAACGTGCTGTTGTGTTATGACCGACAGAATGTTTCAAGAAGACGAGGAGATCAGATTTGTAGTTGGTCCCGAAAGGACGAGTAGGAAAGGAGTCCCGAAAATTTGTTTTTCCCGTTTGTGAATTACACTCGGGTCTCGTTTTACGCGTTTTTTCCCCTTGACTACCATGTTACAAACGCATTTTGTATAAGCCCTATTTATTTCATAAATAATGCACACTTACATGAACAATTTATGTTTGAGGGAAAGTCAATTTTTATTCGAAACAAATTTCGAAAATAATTTAACGACAGATCTACAGTTCATCTCAAAAGTATTGCACATCTCTAAGGACTCATTTCAAAAGTATTGCACACATCTCTAAGGGACTTCATTTCAAAAGTGTTGCACATCTCTAAGGGACTCATTTCAAAAGTGTTGCACACATCTCTAAGGGACTCATTTCAAAAGTATTGCACACTCTCGTGAGGTCGTAATATATTGACTTGAATTGTAAACAGCAACTGAATTTATTTCAGTGGTACCAACCTAACTCAGTGTTGAAGCCACAGCTCTACTGAGGGTGGTTCCGCGGCCATATGGTCGGAGTTCATCAGGGTGGGTTTAGTGTTAACAGAATGTTGGGTTGTGACAGAATCGTGACACTACCTCTTTGACCCATATGTGATGGGTAGATGATTTGAAGGAGTCCAAAGTTGGTATGAAAACTTTAACGGAAATATCTCTGGGATCGTGACTACCCCTCACCAACCCCTTCGAGGGAAGGGATGGAATCAAAAACAGCAGAAGTCAGATTTCACGTCTTGAAGCATGCTATCTCGGATATCTTGGCGTACTAATTCCATCACGAAAGAGGTTCGTGATGGGAGTTTTGCGGGGGCGGACGGGGTGGGGTGGAGGGGTAGGAGGATGAAAAATACAGTGAGATGTTTAATATTTGAGCGTTTTTCACGTGTCAACTAAGTTTTTCCCGTTGACTTTTAACGAGGATGGCGTGAGGGCGGTGGCGGAGACGAAGACTGCCGGGGGTGGAAGAGAGACGAGAGCGAAAGGGTTGGAAAGTGGAACTTGGAAGGGATGAGAGGCTCGTGGCCTCAGATTCGAGTAAACTCGTGCGCGTTATGTTGTTGATCGGATCGGAAAATTTTTCCGATTCGTCCCTGACCTTTTTCTTTCCTCATCGCTGTTTGCCTAATTACTGCCTCCTCGTCGCCTCTCTGACGTTTTCATTTTTCATGGTTGACCGATGCTTTCCCTTCTCGTTTAATCACATCTCTGCTACCACGGACTTTTATTTTTCCTCCTTTGGCGGTTTCTGTTGTGTTTTTTTTTCTTGGAGGAGAGATTCTGCTGTCGTTTGTAATAACTCCCTCCTCACCTTGAGTATCCTCTTTGAAAAGTCTGATGTCATGAAGATAGAATGATAACGTTGGTGTGACACCGCTGTCGCTCTCTGACGTAACTTAACTCTCAAATCCTCAGGATCGTAACCCTCTGCGACGAGTTCTCTCTTCTCTTACCTCCCCCTCTCCTGCCACTTTATTGCCACTAAATAAGTCATGTTTATGTACAGCCGTGGGAGCCATGAAAGATGTAGATTTCCTTTTTGGGGAGGTTGCCACCCTCCCCCTCCCACTCTCACACACATCCTCCTCAAGACTCGTTACTCTTAATGCAACGTGTTTCTTTGTCTTCTCTTCTTTGCTTTCGTTTTATGACTTTCTCTCTTTAGTACTGTGGGGAGTGGTAGTGGTTGATGGGGGTGGCTGGGGGTAGTAATTCAGGTCTTCCAACCAAAATTAAAAAATAATTGTTTGAGCTTTCTACCCGACTTGGATGGATTTGTGGCTGTTGTTGTTGTGCAAAATGAGGGGGAGGATGGGAGGTAGCGACAGGAAAAAAACTGTCGCCGGGGAGAGGTGGAAAAGTTTTTCTTTCGTTTTTGTCATGGTTAAGTTGACTGAGCCGTTTTCTATAATTCGGGGAAATTTATCTACGAAAAGGAAAAGCGATAAATCCAATGGCCGACGTCCTCGTTGCCGAACGACCGTCTACCATCGTCAGAGCATCCTTGCCGTCCGTCTGTCCCCTTTCGCCCGTCCCGACAGGAAACTTTTTAGACTGGAAAGCTTTTGTTCGGAGGCTGTTTGTCGACGAGATTAATTTTTTTCTTCTTCCCCTTTTTTTTTTGTTTTATGTTATTATTCTTGCTGTTGGTTTTTTTTTTTTTCCTGTAGGACACGAGTCACTTTTGTAAATCGATGGAATTTGTAATTTTATTTCTGGTTGGATAGATTGGCATGCGAATGAGAGTCGTGTTCTGTCTTTCTGTCCTTTTCGTCCCTGTTTTCAGATTTGTCCTGGAAATTTGTATTTTCTAGTTTCTTCCCCGGGGTGTTCCGTCTTTGAACGTCCTCTGTTGTGACCCCTGCTTCTCTCTGGTCTTTGTCAGCTTCCATGAGCCGGTTGGAGGCTTGGTTTTTCTGTTGAAGACGTGGTTGATCAGTCTACGCGTTTTATTTTTGTCTTTTAGAAGACGTCTTCATTTCGTGAATGTTACACGATTTTTCAAAAGTAATGCACACTTTTACAGATGACTCATTTCATAACTAATGCACACTTCAGTGCTGATTTCTTTTCTGAAGTAATGTGCACTTACGGAAGACTAATTTCATAAATAATGCACACTTGAATGCAGATTTCATTTCAAAAGTAATGCACACTCTAAATGATAATTAATTTTAAAAGTAGTACATGGCCGTATTTCATAAATATTGCACACTTCAGTGCTGATCTCATTTCAAAAGTAATGCACACTGTTACAGAGGTCTCATTTCATAAATAATGCACACTCTAACGAATCACTTATTTTAAAAGTAGTACATGGTCGTATTTCATAAATATTGCACACTTCAGTGCTGATCTCATTTCAAAAGTAATGCACAATTTTACGGAGAACTCGTTTCAAAAGTAATGCACACTTCAATGCTGATTTCATTTCAAAAGTAATGCACACTGTTACAGAGGTCTCATTTCATAATTAATGCACACTTCAGTGCTGATTTATTTTCAAAAGTAATGAACACTTTCACAGAAGAATCATTTCATAAATATTGCACACTAAATTGCATTTACGCGTTTTTATATTGTCATTTTGGAAGAAGTGAAGAAGGGGAATCGTGTCTTTAAAACTTTTTCAATGTTTACTGAAATCTTTTTAAAATTTCATTTCCCCAGTATTTTCGCATAAAAAGAGACCCAATCGGAAATCTCTTAATCAATTTCGTAGTGGTTTAATTAAATGAATTCACGGTGTTGAGTAACAACCAGAATCTCTTTCAGTGTTGTGAGTAGTCCTTGTTAGGGCTGTTGATTAGATGTGGAGGACACTTTACTGACCTCTGATTAGTGGATGAGGAGGTGAGTTGGGTCGAATTCGGTTTAGTGGGTTAAGTTGAATCTGAAGTTTATCCGGCGCTTCTCGGAAACGGGTTTGTGTTCCTCCATGTTTTGGGTAACTGATATCGATCCTCATGGTCACAGTATAAATTGAATTTAATATGAGAATCGTTGGGATTGTTGTTGTTGAATTTTTATTTTGGAGGAAGGAGTCATTGAAGTTTCGACACATCAACCCTCATCATCATCGTCTTCCTTTGTGTGAAAGAAATAGCGAGAGGAGAGAGATTGCATGGAAAATTCACGGATGCTGGGCGCCCTTCTTCTCACTTCTTCCCCACGCGACGTAACCTCATTTTCCTTCCCCGTTTTCCATTATCTTTTACTATTTTAATATTAATAGGACTTTTAAATTGCGAAATAAATCGAAGGAAAGTCTTTCTCGTCGGAGACGGGCGAAGGAGCGAAATTTTCAAAAGAAATATGGCGTCGGAGGAAGATTCCCTACACCGAGTGACTCAGAGTGGCTGATGGAGGTTGAAGGAGAGCTTTACACCACTTTGAAAAGACAAAAGCGTCGGGAATCAAAAGAGAAAACCGTTTTTCGGTACTCGAGCACACACCCCCTCTCCCACGTTTTCTGCCTCCTCCCGAAACGACAGCACCACTCTAAGGTTGAAGATTCGGTTTACGCGTATCGAAATTTCACTCGCGAGCAAAACGAAACTGACTGGAGATAAAGATATTTTAAGGCGTAGATAAAATTATCTGTTGTAAATTCGTAGATGGGAAATGAATGAATAAGATGAGAATAAATTAAAGAGATGAGGGAGGATGGCAAGAGAAAGAGGATAGTGGCTTATGAAAAGATGAAAGCTTTTAGCCACGGTTTAAATTTTAGCTGGCTATTCAAAGGAGAGAAGCGAAGTTGTGAGCTTGTGTAAAGTGAAAATGGAAACCGGAAATTGGGTAAAAAAGAAGAGGGAAATGAAAAAAAATTACCTCGCGACAAGAGAAAAACGAATTGACAAAGGACAAAGTAATTTAGACCGGGGAAAGGGATTTAATGAGGATGGGAACAGAACAGTGGGAGAGAGGAGAAGAAAGGAATGCTGTCGGGAGTAGATGTGAAAGCTCAGAGCTGAAGATCTTGCTTTTAATCAGGTTTTAGGGAAATGATTTGGGTATTACCCTCCACTTCCGGTTTGTGTTTTGCTGATTTTTCGGTTGAGTATGACCCATTTGTTGGGTTTTTAGGTTTATTCAAAGCTCCTGTTGGGTTAGTTTGTGTTGAGTTTTGTTTTGGATTATCCAAAAGGTTGGGGGTTCTATTTCCCGAAACAATTTGTTGCTAATTTGGGGAGTCCTCAATATGTCAAACAGCGAGATCTCCGGAGGAGGTTTTAGATGTGGGTTGTAGTCTCGTACCACGTTCGATTCTCTTCAGGGTTGTTAGAGTCGAAGGGGATGAGGATTATTGAGTGACGTGGAAGAATCGTGGCGGGAATTATACTTTTCGAAAAACTGTAGGGCACAAGACCTTGTTTTTAGTCAGGTTTAGGTTTTGGGAAATGATTTGGGTGCTACCTCCACTTCCGGTTTGTGTTTTGCTGATTTTTCGGTTGGGTTTGACCCATTTTGTTGGGTTTTTAGGTTTATTCAAAGCTCCTGTTGGGTTAATTTGTGTTGAGTTTCGTTTTGGATTATCCAAAAGGCTGGCGTGGGGGTTGGAGGCGAGGGGCAACAATTTGTTGCTAATTTGAGGAGTCCTCAATACGTCAAACAGCGAGATCTCCGGGGAGGTTTTAGATGTGGGTTGAGTCTCGTACCACCTTCGTTTCTCTTCAGGGTTGTTAGGGTCGAAGGGGATGAGGATCATCGGGTGACGTGGAAGAATCGTCGCGGGAATTATACTTTTCGAAAAACCGGGGGGCAGAAAGTTGAAAAGAAATTAAATGAACCGGTTCATTAACGGGAGAAAAGTTGAATTGTCAACCGGTCTTTTCATTAAAATTCCAAATAATTTTTGGGTGAGCCCCCCGGAAAGTTGGCTGAGGTCTGGGGGGACCAAGATGAAATGAAATTAACAAAGTGTCAGCTAAGGAACTGAAGTTTTTTATTTTTATTTAATTTTTGTTAAGCTAATTCGCTGCTTAACACCCCCGAACAATTTCCTTCTTTCCATGTTCTCTCACTCATGCAGCAAGATGCTGTTGGATGTATTGATACAACATCTTCAGTTTCTCTCTTCCCAGTGGACGCGGAAAAGGCCTTTTGAAACCTGATCTCTTTTAAGGTATTCAGTTTCCCAACCCCCCAACTCTGTCACACCCCCTATCGTAGGACTTTTTTGGTTTCAGTGACGAATCACAAAGAATCGCTACTCTCGTCTTCTGTCGCCGTTTTTTTTCTTTTCTTTTAAGGTGTCGCTCGTATCAGGTTAACAAGTTGTGAAATATGACTTCCGCTTTTATTCTTTTCCTTCTTGTTGGGGGTGGGAGGGGGTGCGTTTGAAAGACTTGGCGGAGGTGTTAAGGGCCAGAACAGCCTCTTCTTCTTCTTTTTATTTTTACGATAGCATTAAGTGGAAAATATTGGAAGCATTTGCCAAGAAAAGGTCATAAGTTACGCTTACCAACAGAAAACTGATGGAAGAAAGGAGTATGGAAGTGTGGAGGGGCTGTTGGAGAAAGGGACGAAGTGTAAATTTGAGATTGTCACTGTTGGAATTCTTTCCGTTTTTGAAATTTTTTTTTTATTTGAATCGATCTTCCTCCTCCTTCCTGTTCCTTTTTTTGTGCTGTTGTCTTTGTATATTTGAGAAACTTGATCGTACTGGAGGAAGAGGATTTTTGTTTTGCAACCGGAAATGAGGAATAAAGGGGTTGACGGAAACCTGAAACGGTGTGACTTTGTTCAAATTTTGGAAGGATCAGGACAAAATCAGCAGAATCACTGCAGAACGCTAACATAATCACTCTTTCCTGTGCTATTTGGCTTGACTAAACCTTAGCCCAGATAGACTAAACTGATGCTAGACAACAGTCGTTAATGGCGGTAGATTTTTTTAGTGAAACTGCTGTTGTTCAACTCAACTCTGATCTTATTCAGGGACTCTGTGTGATAGATAATTGAAACAGCTCAGGAACAGGTTTCACTGCTTTCTCCTTTCCTCCAAAGCCCTACAGAACAGCAGAACGCGCTTCAGAGAGGTTAATAATTGATAAGCAAAGTGACATGACTGCAGCACAAAGTGACACGATTATATATAAGCAGCGAAATATTAAATTTATAGAAGGAGGAGGAGGATAGACGAAACTTTAACTAGGCTGACACTGATGGAAAACGAACTGGAGCAGAGAATAAGAGAGAGGAAGGAGGAGGAGGAGGAGGAGGTTGGAGGCGAGGGAAGGAGAAAGAAAAAGAGGAGAAAAAAAATTCTTTGAGCTCAAACACAACCCAACTTCATTTGTAATAACTCTGTAAGAACACGTATAGAAGGAAGATCACGTAGCAAGGATCTTACTCTCCTCACGTAATTCTAAAAAAAAAGGAGAAGAAAAGGAGAGAGGAGGAGAGGAGGCAGGGAGGAGGGAGTGAGAGGGAAGGTGAATTGCGAACCGTGAGATTTAAGAAGCTTTTGGCGTGCGTCACAAAACAAAAAAAAATCTCTTCTTGAATAAGAATGGAGCAGAATTTGAGAGAAGAGGAGGAGGAGGAGGAGAAGGAGGAGGTGGGAGGGAAAAGAAGAAGAGCAAAAGTGAAAAAGGAAATCGAAGGGAATTTGATTTTGGATTTCTCTCAGCTTTTAGCCTTGGATATAGGGACTAATTAACCCGGGAGAAGATGTGATGCGGCGAGGATCGAGATCCCCGAGGATATATATAAAAGGAAAGTGAAAGGAGAAGTGCACGTGTGCGGTCGTGCGTGTGTGCGAATCGGTTGAAAATCATAATCGCATCAAAGGTTAGAGAGAAGTTCCAAGTCCGAGGAGACAAGACGCGGTAGAAAGGATTCGCCGTCTTTGTCAGATGTCTTCGGAACGTTTGAAGCTGACCACATCCAAGGATAGCGGATTGTGCAATCCATTAAGGGAACTCTCTTTGTGAATAAAGCCTAAACACGTGCACCAGTCTAAACTTTCCAAAAGCAATAAATATGAGCATAATGTTGAGTTTCACCTTGAAATCCATGTTTAGGCCCGCATATGCGCATAACGAACGTCGAGCTTACGAATTTCCCCGATAAAAGATAAAACGGAAGGAAAACGTCAAGTTTCCTCTTGCGTAACTCGGTTCCCGCGTCTCAGGAGACGTAGGCCCCCAAAGGATTCCACCTCGGAATTCGGGGGAGGAAACAACTGTTTTATCGATGTAACGCATCCGAAAAAGTGTCACAAGAAAGGATAAGACGAGAAGGAAAGCGCCAAGATAATTCTCGAAGAGGCGGAGGAGGAGGAGGAGGGCTCGAAGTTGCCGGAACCAGCCTTTGGGGCTTTACAACATCTTTCTCTTTTGTTTCGCATCGCACAAAAGCCCCAGAGGGTGGTGGAAAGAGAAGCAGAGACAAAGAAGAGGGAAGGAGGATAGAGGAAGATGTTAATTTGGAGGGAAATGATATCGCGACTCGGAGCCGCGCCGTGAAAGCCGATTCCTTTTATTTCGGCTTTCTCTTCGTCGGTTTGGTTAATCCTCTGGAACAGGTTCAAATGCGGGACACTCAGTAACCATTCATCTTTTGGTTGGTGGCCGCCAGTTATCTTGAACTTAGTCTCCGTGGTAATCACCTGCCTTGGCTCTCACTACAATCATCCATCTGCTCTTGTTATCTGTTTTCGGTTTGAGTCACTTTTGCGTCACGTTCTTCCTGCTTTTTTCTAAAAGCCAAACGTCTGGATTTGCTGTTGAAGTCTGTTTGACCTTCTCCCCTTCGCAGACAAAAATGACGGAGTCAGGATTTTGAATGACGGCGATAGCAATTTAAAAACTCATTCGAAATGCGAGTTGCTTACAAATTTTCGTATTTATTCAAGATTCGAGAATTCGGAAGCTTTCCCTTCGTTCCTCCCCTGGTCTCCCATGATTCCGCCTCAAATATTTATATGAGAAAGGGTGTTCGTGACGTCATCTCTATGCGTCTGGCCTGAGCGTCGCCTCCTTTTTCCGTCGCGACGACGGATGAAAGCGCTGTAGGCGTCGAACGTATCTTTTTTGTCTTCATTGTTTCCTTTCTATCTATTCCCTCATTAGTGGTTGGCGAAAGGGTGTTTCATGAAGGGTCTCCAGGGGGGTGCCAGAGTCGTTTGCCTGTTTCCTTGTTTTTTATCATCTTCCACATCCCCCTCCGTTCCCATTGAGTTCATGAATAGGCATCCGATTGGATGTCTTTCTAAGAAATTTAGTTTTCCGACGCCGAGGCGTCCGATGGAGACAAGTCGCAGCGCGAATACCAGAGGAAGGGGGATCGTGTTTCAGGTCGGGTTGCCATAATCAACTTTTGAAACGTTGGGTTGGGTGTTGGTGATATGTAAAAGGAGAAGAAGAAGAATAAAAATGAAAAATTTGTTTTCTGTCAAAGGGAACCTGTAATTCGTTTCTCGGAGAGTGACCGCAACGGGTCCAACTGATGTCAGTCCAAGGTCGGAAACTCGTGGGGAACCTCTCTTAAAAGGAAACATAAATAAATGGTTGACACCTTTTTCACTTCTTATAAACTTGAAAACGGCGCGCTCGCGAGTCGCTTTAAACGAGGTCGAGGTTATTGAAACGTACGAGTTTTGACCTGGCTACGACTAGCGCGAATCGGACATATTTCTTCGTCTTCTTCTTGTTACACGGTATCCCACCTATCTCGAAAATGGCGTCATTATCACTTCTCTCAAATGGTTATCGTGATTTCTCACGAGAATCCGATTTGTTTGTACTGTTATCTCTCTCACACTAAAAAGGTAACAGCAGACGAAAGGGATGGGAAGTCGGCGGTGGTGACTGTTGGTTGGTTGGTGGGGGGGGTACGAGGAGAGAAACTGCAACGCCTTTACCGCGGGGACATTAAACACGATTATGCTAATGGCAAAAGCAAACGCGGTCGGGTAACGAGTAAAGTGATGAAATCATTTCGGACTGCAATCTGTGACAGACTGTACTCCGGGCAACTTCCATGGAAACTGGTAATTTGACTTGGGTCTTATCTCCGCCGAAGGGTTGGGGGATGGTTGGCGGAGCGGGGGGGGTGTATGTGTGAAAACAAACCGTATTGACCGGATGGTAATGATACATTTTATCTGAACAGTAAACCGCGCTTTTCCATCAAATTTTCGTTACGTTTTTCTTCTTGACTTCCTCCCCGCCACCTCCATTTCCACATCCAACCGCCCGTATGTTGTTGTTACCTGCATGCCCCGCCATTTTACTTTTTATTTTATTTTATTTCGACCTCCGGTCACGGTTTTTTATTGACTCCTAAGTGAAATTCGATGTTAGTAAAAGCTTTCGGTGTTGACTCTCTTTTACGACTTCCATCACCGCCCCACCCCCCCGGGGAAATGGTTGGTTGGCTGGTGGGGCGGGGGTAATGTCAGGGTTTTGACCGGTCGTCAAAATATCAATAACTCAATTCGCGGAAAGGGAGTTGAATGGATGGATGAACGGCGCGGAAAGTTTTGGAAGAGTCACGCTTTCCTCAGGGCAGGACTTGATATAAGGTCATCGTGAACAAAAAATTCGTCCTCATTTAGGTTCGTTGAAAGATGTACTTGAATGACCTATAGAGAAAGCGCACTGAGAGGTATAAAAAGTTTTTAGACACAAAAAAATTGTTGCGCAAGACGACTTAATAATGGAATAGCCTCATAGCAACACTTTTGCTGGAGGAACCACGAGGAATGTGTCCCGACTAGTTCAATAACGACTTAAGAGGCGCCGTCTCCTTTGTGTACGTTCTAGTTGTTGATATGAAAAACACCTCTGGCGCTCTCTCTCTTTTTGTTGTTAATTCGAACAGGAATTCCGCTCCTGTTTTGCCTCACCTTTCGTCTTAATCGCTTCCTATCTCTACTAGGAAATTCGTCAAAATGATTCAAGTTCAAGGATTTGATGACCTTGGGGGTGATACCTGAAATGGATGGGTGGGAGAGATGGTTTATAGACTATGCTCGATCGTTACTTTAAGGTCATAACTGTTTTCTATAATAGTAGATGACACATGCTTTAGTGTTTTAATGTAAAGTGTGCTCGACGGAACATAAGCGTGTGTGTGGCCTCTCCTTCATCCATGTTTATTGCACCGGATCTGTGTTGCGCGCGTTGTGCATGTGAGTTTGTTTCGAATAGCGATTAGTATAAATTCACAATTTGATTCCGGAGATGGAAGAGGTCAAGAGAATGGTGGTGGGTGAGAGGAGCGCCGGGATGGGGGGACTTGCGCCGGGTTGAGCCGACTCCGGCAACGGGTAATTAGAAAACACTCCTTAAACCCGAGCGTAGCGCCTTTGGATACCTTGCGAAAAATCGCCTTAAAACAAACTTTCCGGTCGTCAATTTGGTCCTTGATGATGCGAACGAGATAGACTTATAAAAGTGTAAAAACCTCCGAGGCACCTGGGAACCTGTTTACCAGGAGGTAATGGGTACTTGAGATTTCGCAATAGGTAACAAGAATGAAGAGAGAGAGAGAGATGATCGGAGAGTAGGTTGTGGCTCGAAGACGGCTGGCGCCTTCGTCCTTGATACAAGGTCAAGGAACTTTACCATTAACTCGTTCGGGTACCCTGAAGGCACCTCAACACACAGACGCTCCTCTCTCTCTCTTTATTTCGGTCTTGGCAAAATCTTTTACTTCCATCTGCACTTCCTTATTTCGAGATGCGGTTCGTGTTTCTCGATTTATTTCGATACCAATTCCTCCTGAGCGAGTTTTGTTTGATTTCGAAGATTTTTTCTGGTGTGTGTGTGTGTGCTCGGTTTCATTTCTTGGAATCGGAAAGATTAATCGACTACTTTGGTAGTTCGCTTAATGATCTCTTTTCTTTTTTTGGCTATTATCCTCTCTTTCTCGGAGGCCTTGTGAGGTCGCTGACCACGGTGTCGCTTTAAACACTTCCGACAGCCTAAAATCCATTCGGTGTTTCACGTCTCCTGATTTCTCACCCATCCGGGGTCGGTTTGAAAGCGATCGATTTTTTCGCTGATTGCGTTTCAATTTGGTTTTACTGTCCACATGGTTTCACCCCCCCTTCCCCTCGTATATGTATAAATTTTTCATAAATACAACACACGAATACATAAAAAGTATATTTTATAGCGACCGGTATATTTCTTCTAAGCGGAGAATTTTTATTGGGAATTTTTCCTTGTAGAATCATCTTGATAGCTTTTATATGTTTCCTCCTCCTCCTCCCCCTCACCTCTCTCTCTATCCCGTTCCTCGTGCTTACATGTTGAGAAACCTTTCACCCGGTCGCATCGTGTCGGCTATGAAATTATTTTATTACACGTGGATCAAGGTCTCCTCCAGTTCCTCTTTGTGTACTGTTTTAGACGTGACTTACTATTTCTATGAGTGTTCGTCAGCAGCAAACGGTAACATATATCCGGAAGTCGGTGGAATTCGGTTAAATGCTGTCGGGGAGCGAATGGGATTTTTGGTTTTTTGGCCGGGGAAAGAAAAGCTTTTAAGTTTTGGATCATCGACTGTGATTTGTCACTTTTTCTTTCGATTTATGACAGAGCCGTATAAAGGATTTTTAGTTCGGTTTGGTGTGGTGGGGGTTGGGGGATGGGGAAATGACATTTCCATAATTTTTTTTCCCCCCGTTGTCGATGACGCCATTTTTTCTTCGGGGCCCCGGGAGGAGAGAGTTTACGAATTCGTGTCGATAGTTGTTTTGATTTGTAGTTGTTGTTGTTGTTGTTGTGCCGCCGTCGTCGATGCTGTTGTTGGTTCTCCCTTCCTCCCTCCCTTCCCACGTACATGTTTCTTTTTCTCTGAAAGCTTTTTCTACTACCCTTTTGAATAAAGTATTTTGTTATCGAAAGCGGACTAGAATGGACTTTGCTTTTGCTGAAAGAAGTCATCGCTTTTCCTTTGATTATGTTTTTCTTTGATGTTTACTTTTCCGGGGAGGCGGGGGATCGGGAAAGTCAAGGGTTGGCTCGTTCTTTACAAAAACAAACATGGAAAAGGTCGGATCCTTGTCGTGGATAGAAATCTCGGTCGCGACTCATCCTTTCTCCTTCCACTTGACATTGGCAGCCAAGTTTTTGGGTATCACAATTTCGCGTAACTCGATGACCGCATTCCTGATGTGTAAAAAGAAGAAAAAACCAAAAACAAAAATTCTCATATCCATCCAACAGCTTTCCTCTTCTCCGCTCGTTTTTTCCGTTTTTATGTCTTCCAGCCCTTTTTTCCTTCTACCACCCCCCTCTCTGTCCTTCCTCACACCGTCATTTTGTAAATGTTAGTCTTGTAGATGAAAATAAGAGCGCGATACGAGATGTAAGGACGGTGAGAGCATTAAATATTTAAAAAAGATAAAAAGCGGGCGTCAAAAGCGCCTCCCGAGACTGAGGAAGGAGAGAAGAGAGGCTGAGGAGAGGAAGGAGGAGGGAAGGAGGAGACGTTAAATTTACGGCCATAATATTGCACACTCAGGTGTGCTTCCTCTCCATCGTAATCTTTAGTAACGTATGAATAATTAGGAAGATGGATCTGGGTTGTCAGGACCGGGAAAGGAGGATGTGTTTGTGCGAAGAGGCGGAGGAGGGAGAGAGGACAGAAAAGAGGATCGAATGACTTCCAAGGGTGATAAAAAGTCTTTAGCGTCTGCAGGTGGGTGGTTTTTTCATCCCTCTGTGCTGGAGACAGAAAAGATGGAACGATGTCATGTGGGTTTAATTATCTTGTGCGTGTAGATAAATTAGCTGATTAAGAGATGTTCTCAAGGATGAGGGAATGGAATCTAGTTGCGTGGCTGCGGGAGGGAGGGAATCAACGGGGAAACAAAGACGTTTCATTTGGTCAATTTATCTGTCGACAGAACTGTTGAGATGACCTCCTGTGCGTTACTTATGAAAGAAGTTACCATCGAGGAATCAAAAAGTGTCTTCTTGTGAGGTTGATAAAATCATAATTATTGATGAGAGACAGTCCGAACTGAGACAGACAGGCAGACTCGTTTTGAATTAGCGTGTGTGAGGTGTTTAGGTAAAATGGTCACGTGGTGGTGATTGGTGTCACGAGAATCACATACGAGAAACAGAAGAGTCACACGTGGCTCGCCGATGACCGTCTCTGACTGGGTAAAATGGTTTGATGTTCGAGAAAGTTTTCATCTTAAAAAAGAGGAAACCGGAAACGGTGGAGAAAAACAAGCAGAGCCTTTGGGGCCTTCGCTTTCCAATAGAAGGATTAGCCCTTCCAACACGCCCCACCCCCTGAAAGACGCATGTGGTTCATTTATTCGTGGCACGATTCAAACTTTTTAAGAAATTACACAAGGAAAAAGAGAAAGGAAAAATCGGTTAGGAAATGGGGGATGAAGGGGTTGGAGGGGGTGTGTGAAATATATCCGAGAGGAAAGTAATTTGGAATATTCTTCGGGAATGTGGAAAAACACCTGAAAGGATGAAGATCGTGATTCATGACCTTTTAATTTTTGAGAATTTGGGTTGTTTCGAGGTTTTCACGTGGTAGGGCGTGCTGGAGTGGGGGTGAGTGGAGGAGAAGTAGTAGGAAGAAGAAGAAGAAAGAGAAGAGAAAAACGGGGATGAAGCCTGACAACATCCAGTCATTCCATTTCCAGGGCTCTTTTTTTTATGGAGTCGTCACAAGTGAAAAGTATCTTTTTTTATGCGGTTTGGAGGAGGAGGAGGAGGTGGTGGGTCGATGGGTCGTGGAGGGTGGCCCACCGCTAAAAAGGATAGAAGCGAGGCACCGGAATTGCTTTTTGCTTACCCTCAATCTCTTTTACCTTAAAAGGTTTATGTTGGAAAGCTCTCTCGCCTTCTTTCTTTCTTTCTTCCTTTCTCTCCCTTTCTCGCTTACACTCGGTCTTAGTTTCGCTGAGACGGCTTCGATAGGTGAAGGGAAGGACCGGGGGGGGGTATAAAAATTTTTATGTCCGAGAAAAGAGGGGCTGTAAAAAACCATGTTAATTTCGGACTGAAATCGACATAAAAGAAAAGGGATTTGGAAGATAAGAGGAGATCGTAACCGAAGTCGCATCGAAATTGGCCCCCGCGGACCCTTTCCCAAGATGGACGTCTTTCACACGCAGGGCCGTATCTCCCTCTCCGATTGTTTATTCGACGAATTCCTTCATCGGTGCCTGAACATCCTAGATTGAATTGTTCTCGTGACACGTTCAAGGTTTCTTCGGTGTTAAACATCTCTGACCTGGAGAGAAGTCGAGGAATGGTGGAAGGACAAAGTCATTCGAAGACAGGCGGAGACTTTTGCCAGGATGCACGCGAGTCAGTCAGGTTCGAGTTCCGGTTCGCGAGACTGATTTAAAAAAAAAACAAAAAGAAGCCAACATCATCCTGAGTCATGTCTGCGCGTGTCTTGGCAGCGATTCTCGACTTTTCGTTTAACACCTAAACAGATCCGACAGATTGGTACCCGGGGTCGTTTTCCTCGTACGTCGGCAATATCCGTTCGAAGAGTGGAAATGGCAACCTGTGTTCGATCGTGTCGCTTTTGTCTCAACCATTTTGACGCCTCCTCGTCCGACTACATGCCTCCTCCGTGCCTTTCCTCCTCCACCTCTTGTCCCTCGGCGCCTGATAAAAGAGTTCGTTCTTGCTTTGTATTCATTCTTATTCTTTTCTTTCTTCTTTCCCCTCCCCTCCCCCGTTCGAAAAGTTTTCTTTTTCCTTCGTTACTATTTCTTTCGCCCATGTCCGTAGCTCACGTATTTCATTAAGATTTACGATTACTATAAATTTGTCTGTTTTTTTGAATTAAACACGTTCGTTTTAGATTACATTTTAAAAATGCGTTCGGTTTTCTTTTTTTCCCCTCTCTGCCTTTCCTCCTCCTCTCCTCTCTCTAGCTCTCCCTGTTGTCTTTGTTGTTTTTGACAGAATAAACTCTTCTTTCTATTCTCCTTTTTCTTTTCTTTTCTTTTGGGTTGGAAAAAAGGTTTGATGAATGCACAGCCTTGACTTTTTCATGTTTCCTTTAACCCAAGGGATAATAAATGAAATTCACCTTCTCCTCCTCCTCCCCGCTCCTCCTCTCTTTTCCAATTCTATAGGTTTTCGGTGAGTGAGGATCTCTTTCTCTCTTCGCTTTTCATTTACTTTTCCAATGAAGATTTATGCGAGGAATCGAGTAAGGAAATGTTGTGATTCAACGCAGCCAATTTGTTAATGTCTTATAAAAAGAAAACGCGAGGAGAGAGAGAGAGAGATGGAAAGGAGAGTGGAAGAAGTCGAAAATGATTAGGGGCCTTTGGTTGGATGGGCGTGGGTCTTTGGCCCCGTCTCGGGTCGTTTATTCGGGTTGGTGCATCGGCCTTCGCCTTCCATCTACGCTTTAGGGTTGGTTCTAATCACGAGTTGTCCAGGTATCCGAGAGAGAGAGAGGCGGAGGGGGTAGGCTTTCACTTTCCATAAACGCATTCCTTCCTTGGTTTGCTTGGGTTATATGAGGTTTTCCGGTCTTTTGCCTTGACTCGCGACCGGTTTTCAGGTTTTTTGATTCCGCCTCGATGTACTTTCTTTAGGTTTTGTTGTTGTTGTTGTTGCGTTTTTAATTAATTACTCAATGAGTTCATCAATTTGTAATCTGGCTGAAGGCAGAGCCTTGTATGGAATGTTGATGCCCCTTCTCTTCCCCTCCACCTGTCCACCTCTCCTCGCCTCTCTGTTTTAATTCTTAATGACTCGGTTTTTGATGTTCTCTCATCGACATGGATAACCCAACAGATTTGATTTTTTTTGGTCAGAAAGTTCAAAGTTGAATGTCTAGATGATGGAGCTTTAGTTGATTTGATTTCATCCCTTCTCGTGTCTCTAATGAAAGTTTTATAGATCCAAAGAGAAGGTCATGATGGAAGAAGAAAGAAAGAAGTCGAATGAGTGGTCCATTTTGTCGTTAGCGGTTAGTTTATTTAAAAAGTTTGGTTGGGCCGGGGAGGGGGTTTTCCCAAGGGACCTCGGTTAGCAAGAAAGAAAAGAAAACTCCATTAAGGAAGCGGATTCGGTTCCGTGAAAACGAGTCGGAGAGAAAGGAAAAACCAGGAGGACAAGGAAAAACATTGCAGCAGACATCTCGTGATTTATCTGTTACTTGAGGACGAACACATGTGCTCAGCTCGGGAGAAATTAATTTCATTTGGGGGGCATTATCATAGAGCCTCCATAAATCATGCCTCCGTCTCCCCCCCCGTGCCCCTCCGGCAACGCTAACGATTCCCGTTTCATCCTCCTCATCGAAAACGGTAGCTGTTGAGACCTGACAACAGTGTTTTCCGGCGGAATTAATTCCTTGAGGATTGTTCTGTGACCTTCTTCCACGGGGCAGAAAATTTGTAATTTCAAAATGGCGGAGAAAGGAATTTCATATTCTGAACTGGTATTTTTGGGGGTGGGTGAAAGACGAAAGTTCTGGGTAGAGTGAAGAAGAAGAAGAAGAAAAAATCTCCTCGCATCAATTCATCCATTATTTAAGGATTGGTGATGGATGTCGGAGATGTCTGAAGCCTGGGAGGGGTGCGGGGGTTGGTAAAACATCGACCGGGAAGAAAGAAGAAGAAAAATTTTTCTTTTTCATTTTGAAGCGAACCCTTCGCGAGCCATCGATTCCATGTCAAAAGGAAAGAAAGACGGATGTAAGGAAAACGCTATTAAAAATTCATGTTATTTGCCGCTGGGGTTTCAGAATGAAAATTCTCTTTTCCCGGGAAAAAGGAGAAGATGAAATGGAAGAAGAAGAAGAAGAAGAACGGAGGAGATGGTGGAAAGACTGAGGAATGAGAGACAGGTTCTCTCTCTCAGGCTGAAGTTATAACGAAACGTCACAGACACAATTCTCTCATCTAAAAACTCCTCTGGAAAGTTTCACGTTGAGAACTTTTAATATAACTTTTAGAATTTTTCCTCTTCCTCTCTCACTCTCACCCTCCTCCCTCCCTCCTTACCCTGCCCCTGTCTTGTTTGCTGCTTTTCCAATTTCACGGTTTTTTTTTTGCTGTTGTGACGTCATTCTCTCGGCTTTATTCCTCGGAATAGAGATCGGGGAAAAGGTAGCTCGTGACGTCATTTTAATAATGTGAGAAGGAATTATCTCCATGTTTAAATTCCCAGAGATTATCTACTTGAATTTAGATAAATTCATAATTATACTCGGTCAGATAAGAAGGGAATGAATAACAAAGGAGAGAAAGGGAGGATACGCTACTGATTTTACAAACGCTCAACTTACAAAACTCGCAAAAGGACATTCGTGAAATGACCAAAGCTGGAAGTGTTAATGAGCAAATATTTTGTGCAGTATTTATGAAATGATACCTCTCTTGTAAGATGTGTGTGTCTGTGGTTTGAGTTGTTAGTTAAGTTGGCACCACTGAAGTAAAGACAGTTGCTGTTTACAGTTCAAGTCGGTATGTTACAACTTCGTGAGAGTGTTGTTACTTTTCAAAAAATTCGCGTATAAATGTGTGCAATATTTTTGAAATGAGTCGCTGTGTGCAATATTTTTAAAATGAATGTCACAAACCTGTGCATTACTTCTGAAATGAATTTCTTATACTTGTGAGCATTATTTTTAAAATGAGTCGCTACTTGGGAATGAATTCTCCTGAATGTGTGCAAAACTTTTGAAACGAGTCGCGTATAAATGTGTGCAATACTTTTGAAATAAATCTCTTATACTTGTGTGCATTATTTTTGAAATGAGTCGCTTTACGTGTGTGCAATACTTTTGAAATAAATATTACAAACCTGTGCATTACTTTTGAAATGAATTTCTTATGCTTGTGTGCATTATTTTTAAAATGAGTCGCTTATAAATGTGTGCAATACTTGGAAATGAATTCCTCATAAACGTGTGCAACACTTTTGAAATGTGTTATGTGAACTGAATTATTTCTAATTTTTACCTTCCTTTAGACGGAAATTATTCATAAAAGTGTGCAGTATTTATGAAATGAATACGACACATTGAGAATGCTTTCGTACCATTGTAATCAGGGACAATAAACGCGTAAAAGGAGACTCGAGTATAATTTATTTGAGTATTTGGGGGGTTGAATCTAGAAAGCCGGTTAATACATGTAAGCGAAGCAAAATTTTTATAAAATGAATCTGTGTTAGAGGTGTGTGCATTACTTTTGAAAGGAAAACCAATCGGAGTTGGTGTAAAAATTTTTAGACGCGTAAAACAAGAACTGAGTGAGATCTGGACGTGGGGATAGTCCAATTAATCGTATCAATTCGCATATCTCATTTGAGGCTGTTTCAAAATGGCGGATTTGGGGGTTCTCAAAAGGTTGCCAAAGGCGACAAAACGGAAACGAACACGGGGAAGTGTGTCAGCGATATACAGCAAATTTAACATTTCAAGTTTTGCAAGAGGTCTTGTAAGGAAATGTTCGCTGTAGGTGTTTTTGGATGGAGTGGGGAGGAGGTGGAGGAGGAGGGAGGGAAGGAAGCAAATATCAAAATTGCTGAAAAAAGAAACTCTGGTACGGAGTGTAAGACGAGGAATGAACATTTCTCTAATCCATAAAAAACAGTCGTGGCCTTTTTACAACAGCTGTCCCTCCTCCTTTCTTCCACTGTCGTTCTCGATGCGGACTTACCTACCTACCTTCCAGCCTTCTCATTCCCTTAAAAACTTTCCCTTATAACCTATAACCGTAAACAAGGGGAAAATTGTTAACTGGAGGTAATTTGGAATTTTGGAGAAGTCGGGGGGTGGAGGGGATGGGGGACACGGTTATCGTTCCGGAGGAATTCAACAGCGACACGAAAGACGGCCATTACCAGTTGTTGTAAAACTCGTTCGGTGTATCTTTTAAAAATTTCTCCGTTTTTCTCTCTCTCCTCCTGTGTTTCATTCGGCCATAAAAAGAAAGAGAAAGTGGAAGGCGGTGGGGGGGGGTTCCCCCGAAAGTCCTGGACTCCGAAAAACTGGAGGGAAATTCATAAATTTTTTATTATGGCAATTTTGCCTTTTTTCTTCTCAGCCAAACACGAAAGTATTAACATAATCGAAAATTCGAACGCGGGCTGAAAGGAAGCTGTAGCATCAGCAGTAGATAGATAGATAGATGGATAGATAAAATATTTTGAGAAGTTATACCGCTTTTTCCAGTCGGGGTAATGATGACAAGAGGCTTTGCGGGGGCAGTGTTAAAGGAGGGATTTTAGTAAGGGTTCATCTTTAAAACCTTAGCTCTCAAAAGATATCTGAGGAGTAGATAAAAGGAATTTCGATGAAATGCTTTACTGGATAATTAAAGATGTGGCGCACTCGAAAAATCCTTGCCTTTAGAAAAGAAGATGGAAGAAGAGGAAGAAAAATAATTGTGGATGGAGTCCTAAGACCGTCGGAAGGGATGGAAGTGTCACGAGGGCGGGGGTGTGAATAGAAGAAGGAAGAGACGAGGGATAAGGGAAGATGGAGGGCTTTAATGAGGAAAGATAACGGCTGCCGCATCTTCTATGAAAGGCATTAAATCTTTTCGAGACTCGGAGTCGATTGTCACTTGAAAAGTTGCCTTTTGACTTCTCCGCCGGAAGACAAATGGTCTTGTTTCATTGATTGTTGAGCAGAGTTTCTCGGGGTTTTTGCATTCTGCTGCCGTCCCCCTGACTAACACCCCCCCTCACCCTGGCCTACTACCATCTACTCTTATCTGCCTTTTTTTTATTTTTCTCGTTTTCTTTTCGATTTGTGTGGTTTTTGTTCTTTTGTTGATTTTCTGTCGTTTGGTTGAACCTAAAACAAAGCGTCGTGTGCATTATTTATGAAATGGATTTCATTTACTGTTGTGGGTCTTTTATAGACTTAAACTGGGTCAGCGTTTGTGTTTGCAAAATGAATTCGACATGAAAGTGTGCATTACTTTTGAAATGAGATCTACACCGATCTGTGCATTACTTTTGAAATGAGGTCTACACCGATCTGTGCATTACTTTTGAAATGAGTTCTACACCGATCTGTGCATTACTTTTGAAACGAGGTCTACACCGATCTGTGCATTACTTTTGAAATGTGGCCTACACAGATCTGTGCATTACTTTTGAAATGAGTCTACACCGATCTGTGCATTACTTTTGGAATGAGGTCTACACCGATCTGTGCATTACTTTTGAAATGAGGTCTACACCCATCTGTGCATTACTTTTGAAATGAGGTCTACACCGATCTGTGCATTACTTTTGAAATGAGGTCTACACCGATCTGTGCATTACTTTTGAAATGAGGTCTACACCCATCTGTGCATTACTTTTGAAATGAGGCCTACACCGATCTGTGCATTATTTTTGAAATGAGTTCTACACCGATCTGTGCATTACTTTTGAAATGAGATCTACACCGATCTGTGCATTACTTTTGAAATGAGTTCTACACCGATCTGTGCATTACTTTTGAAATGACTCTTCCCAGCGTGCTGTATTTATGCACGAAATAGATGTCCGCTCGCTTAATATTAAAAACAAAAGAAAAATTCGGCAACGTCGGTCGTGCCCCTCGAATTCGGCTTGTGACCTCCCTCTGAAAGAAGACCACATAACGCCGACATTCAGGAAGTGATTTGAAGTAATGCGGTCTTACAAAATGGCGGAAAAGCCCAAAACGAAAACAGTAATTACAGCGTAAAACAGGATGTAGGGTATTTATAGAGTCTCGGTACGACATAAACACGGAATAACGGGTCCTTGAATCTCCAACCCGTGGCAAAGGCCGCACCAAAAGGAGAAGGAAGATGGAGAAGAAGATGGGAGGTAGAGAGATGGTTAGGAATGGATAGATGGATAAATAGACGGAAAGAAATTCTTGAGAACGGACGTAGGCTCGGGGAAACGTGCCCAAAGTACTAAAATCGACACTTTAATTATTTATGTATTGTAGTCGTGGTTGTTATTTATGGTTTGATTATATTAAAACTGAATTTAATGGGTTTTGCCTTTAAATAGACATATTTAAATTATATTAACGTCCTTTCGTATTGTGTGAAAAGTGGAGTGCCCCCCCCCTCCCCCCCGAGGGGGGGCCATATTGCATCGAACAGTCGCTAAAAACAAGGACTCGTTACTGTAATCGCCTCACCGGTCCCACTTTGATTTTGATTCCTTTAGTTGTAAACGTAGCGATCACTTCACTGATCTAATGATAACTCTCACCCTGAGCACTGTTTCAACCTCCTCGATGACGACAGGTTTCCTGTTGATTTCCTCTAAGTAATGACTGATTGTATTCACAACAGATGAGTGCGTCACTGATACGATATTCATATAGATAATTGACATAACCTCCACTAATTGTCCTCCGTCGTTTCGTTTCGTGTTCATTTCAAAAGTATTGCACACATCTCTAAGTGACTTGTTTCAAAATATTGCACACAAGTATAAGCGACTTATTTCAAAAGTATTGCACACATCTCTAAGTGATTTTTCAAAAGTATTGCACACATCTCTAAGCGATTCATTTCAAAAGTATTGCACACATCTCTAAGCGACTTACTCCAAAAATAATGCACACAAGTATAAGAGATTCATTTCAAAAGTATTGCACACGTTTATGAGGAATTCATTTCCAAGTATTGCACTCGTGTCTAAGAGATTCATTTCAAAAGTAATGCAGAGGTTTGTGACATTTATTTCAAAAGTATTGCACACTCGTATAAGCGACTCATTTCAAAAATAATGCACAAAAATATAGGGGATTCATTTCAAAAGTATTGCACACATGTATATGGGATTCATTCCAAAAGTTTTGCACATATCTCTTTGAACTTTTCTTCTAGAGTGTGCAGTATTTCTGAAATGAATCCTCTCTTAAAGTTTCTGGTGTTTCTAATATGATTTCGACTCGACATCGAACTTCCTTCCGTTTCATAAATACTGCACACCGTGAGAGGAGTCACCAACCAGACATACTACCAAGGTTGTCAGCCTTGGGATTGTCGGAAGAGTTGAAAGAAATTTTGGATGAGGTACAGGACAGGTGAAAGGCTCCATCATTTCATCCATCCATGTGGGAATCGAACCCACCATAGTAGTCTAGTGTGCTACCCCTCAGTGGTGGCTTCAGTGGTGTGGTTAGCTGGGAAGTCGGAATGAGAAGAAAAAAATTTTCCTGTAGCCGCCATCTTGAAAATTTACAGATTTTCACTGGGAGAGAGAAATAGCTTGGAGATAGGAATGCTCCATCTACTCCTTTAATCTATGACTACAAATGGTTAATTGAAACGAATGTGCTTTCTTCTTTCCTTCCTTCTTTCTTTTTCTTATTTCCTCTCCCTCGTCTGTTTCTGTCGGTCACGGACAAAGTGAAAATGACGTTATAAAGAAAATTTCCTGAGGCTCTCTCTTCGACTCCCCGTAACAACCTCCTCCTGTTCCTTCTTTCTTTCTTTCTTTTCTTTTTCAAATCAAAAATTTTTCTTGTTTTTTGTATAAATTGTTTTCATTTTCAAGCAGAAGGAAGTGAAATTAAATTTTGCTCTAATTTCAAGACAGGTTTGTTGGCATGCGGGCATATCTCGTCGCCAACTTACGCGTACAACGGTCGTTTTGTCGTGAATCGCGCTGTAGTTTGCTTATTCAGTAAAAATGGCCGCAAATCGAAAAGGACTCTTTTTATCAGCGAAACCTTTTTATATTATACTCTTAAATATATACTCTATGATTTGTTTAACGCGGAAAACGATATTAGACGATGCTGCCAACACAAATCTGTTAGTTTAGTCTAACCGCCACTGTTTCGTTTTTGCTCGCGCTTAGCCATTATTACAGCAATTCTGCCACGACAGAAAATTTATAATTGTACTTCTCAAATATATAGGAATATAATATTATAAGATGCCGACTACCTAAAAAAAAATAAAAAAATTAAAAATAAAACCGGCGAAGGCCCCATCGGCTGTCGGAGCCCTAGCGCGGTTGCCTAGTTCCGTTAAGACTAGGAACAGCTCTAATGGGGACTGTTTAAAGGAAAACGCGTAAAAAAAATCGCACAATACTTCACGAATAGCCATAAAATATAGTTTTGGAACACAATTAAAAAGTTTTTTTTTGTGCGGTGAATAGGGACCGCATAAATCGCCTAAAAAAAGACCGCACAAAAAACAGATTTGAGTGTACGTATTTTTACGTGACCCGCGCTCATCGAAAAACGTAAAAATACGCTGCCCGCTTGTTAGGTATTCGGTTTTGGTCTGTTGCCAACAAAACAGTTTGAAAAAATTGCTTATTTCAAAAGTAATGCACACTTTTATCTCTTAAATTAATTTATTGTTTGATGTTCTCGGTTTTGTTGCTTGTTAAGTATGACAGATCGTGAATTTTGTCAAACGTTTTGGTCATAATCGGTTCATACGTCCTGTCGTGGTGGTGGACAGACAGGAACGCCAAACAGGAAACTCGCTTACACCCTCGTCAGCATTAAATTTTAAATAACAAACGTTAATTAGTTATGAAATGAGTATGATTGAATATATTAATATTAAATTAAACAAAATGGAGTCGATGACCCGGCACAAACGATTCTTTTTTGGTTAGCAGGTAAAAAGCGCTGTCGGCCGTGTAAAGGGAGGAAAATAGAATCGGGGTGGTGGGGGTTGGGGTTGGGATTGTTTTCGCATAATTTTTTGAAACCTCGACTTAATTTTACGCTCGCGTAATTTTAATTTTTTGCATCATCTGTAAAAGCCCTTCGTCGCCCACGACAGAGAGGCAGGAAACATAAAATCCTGTGTGTGTGTGTCTCTCTCGCTCTGTTCCTCTCACTATGTAAATCGGTTCTCTCGATGATTATTCTCAGTGCTGCCAACGGAAGAGAGTTTAAAACGAAACGAAATAAAAAGAAATCGTCGTGGAAATAGAAAACAATTTCCCTTTCCTCCCCTCTCTCCTTCCTCATCCACCGTTTTTCGAATCTACCAAATTAGAAACTCGTTTGATTTCCTTTTTTGTTTTCCATCCCTTATCTCTATCAACCCCCAACCTCCCTTACCCCCGAGTCTTGAATTTATTATTTTTATGCCAAGTCGTAAAATAATGAAAATGGCGGCGACCAATTCGAAATTTGTTTACTGGAAAATTTCACTTTCCTCCTTTCATCCCCTCTCCTGCTTCCGGATTTTTGTCCTGCTGCTCCTGAACCTTTTTCCTGGGGGTCCTTTCAAAACAAGAAAAAAACAGAATCAGCAGGACTGTGTATTCATTCTTGTTTTATATTTCGAGAGTGTGACTTGTGCTGAACGTTTTCTGTCGGAGAGGGAAAAAAAAGGAAAAATTATTCGGAATTAGAATGAGAAAGGAAAGGGGGGTGGGTTTCCGGGGGTTGAAGGGGGGTTGCGAGAGTTTTTGTATTTTCTGAAAAGGAAAAAAATTTCGTTTCTAATGGAATGAGGTCAGAGAGCGGATCCTGAAGGATTCCTTGCACGTTTTCGATGCTGCGGGTTGCTGTTTGCATGATGTAGTCGCTTTTTTTTTTGGTTCTGTTTTGATTCTTTTTGCCCCCAACTCTTTTCATATTGATTTTCACATTTACGGATGTTGAATTTTTGAGTCATTTTGACTCATCTGACATGACCTTTGAATTTGACTTTCAAACCTATTAGGTTCACAAAACACAATTCTATCTGATTAATGAATATAAAATTAAGTTAAAAACACTACCGAAAAGAGCCAGTTTGACTCATAAGTTGAGTCTACCTGACTCAACAAAATAACACCTTGCACAAACAAGAAAAAAGCAAAACATTCACTAACGATATTAGACCTGACCCATAATATCAATTCGATGTACTTTTGACCCAAATTCGCTAATATGAGTCAATTTGACTCAGTAAATAAAAGATCGTTTGTATTTGAATTTAGTTGTTAGTAGTTAATGGAAAACAAATCTCAAATCAAGAAAACAGTGAAATTAATAACTACAAACGATATTTTATATATCGAGTCAAATTGACTCACACTGGCGAATTTGAGTCAAAGTAGATCATTGAATTGATATTATGGGTCAAATTCAATGTCGTTAGTGAATTGATTTCAAAATGTTTTTGCAAGACAAAATTCAAATACAAACCATCTTTTATGTACTGAGTCAAATTGACTCATTAGCGAATTTGAGTCAAAGTAGAACATCGAATTGATATTATGGGTCAGATCGAATGTCGTTAATGAATTGATTTCAAAATGTTTTGCAAGGACATAATTCAAATACAAACGATCTTTTATGAGTCAAATTGACTCAAATTCGCTAATATGAGTCAAAGTAGAACATCGAATTGATATTATGGGTCAGGTCTAATATCGTTAGTGAATTGATTTCAAAATGTTTTTGCAAAAACAAAATTCAAATACAAACCATCGTTTATGTACTGAGTCAAATTGACTCATATTAGCGGATTTGAGTCAAAGTAGAACATCGATTTGATATTATGGGTCAAATTAAATGTTGTTAATGAATTGATTTCAAAGGATTTTTGCCAAGACAAAATTTGGTTTAGTTTAATGAGTCAATTTGACTCAATATTGTGAGGTTAGGCTTATAACAGACATCCGTAAATGTGGTTGTGTTTTGTTTCGAATCAGATTTCTTGAACTAAAAATTTTTCTTTTTCAGGAGAGTCATAGAAAAAATCGACCAGTCCGAATTCGAAGGTTTCGAATACGTGAATCCTCTCCTGATGTCCCTCGAGGATTGCGTGTGATACGAGGACAAAAAAGAAGAAGAAAGAAGGAGGAGGAGGAGGAAAAAAGTGGAAGAAAATTGCCTCGACATAGACGACGAAGACGAACCGGAATCTGGTGACAAAACGCGAGAGCGTCGTTTCCTCTGCTTCCCACTTCGATGAGTATACTCAATTCATTCCAATCCTTCTTCTTCTTCTTCTTTCCGGTTCCGGTTTTCTCTTTTTCTCTCTCTCATGTCTCCTACCTTTCAAATACTTACAGACGCTTTCCTCTCTCTCTCTCTACTATACTTGTCGATTCTAAAACTAGAATTCTTTCCGAACGATGTACTTAGACAAATTGTTTTTATAAATTGGGCCACGAGGCAGTACCGTAGGAAGAAAACAAAAGTTTTCTTTGGAATTTTCCTTTCACCACTTGCCTGGGTTTTCCTTCTTGGTGATAGTCTCTCTCTCTCTCTCTGAGGTGTACATAGAACTGAAACTTGGAAAACCGTCCTTGTAAAGGAATTTTTATTATTATTACCTTAACACTAGAGATTTACGGATTTTAATTATCCTCATATGAGTCAATTTGACTCACATATATAAAATTATACGGATCGACTAGTGCACCGCTTTGAGGATTTAAACCTAGCTTTCCATAAATATGTTGATCGATTAGTTAGGCGTTTTTCTTTAAAAATGAGTCAATTTGACTCATTCAGTAAAATTTAAGAGAGATCGGTCTGATAGCAGTAGAAATGGGAATGGAGTCGGAGACAGTTTGACTCACTGCCTAGCTTAAGCGAATTGGTTAACAGAAACGTGGCGATTGTTTTACTCAAGCGAGCCGTTTTTAACTCAAATTGTTGAGTCTGTTTGACTCATATACAGACGAGGAAGTCTAGTATCACACATAGATTTGTACCAAAATTTTGTAAGGTTGAGGTGAACTAATTTTACTCAGAACTTGTACCTGACTCAGGTTGTTACTGAACGATTTTCCTTAATCGAGCCAACAGCACCGGATGAGTCAACTTGATTTCGACTTAAGCGAATTAATCTGAATACGAGCCAATCTGACTCTTATCGAACCCATTCGACTCCTGAAAATGAGTCAATATAACCCGACAGATTTTCATGAAGGAGCCACTTTGACTCATAACAAGAGCGAATTTTATTCTGTGTCTACTTAAAACTACTTTTGGGGTTGTGGTATATACGCAAAGCAGCGTTTTGGAGGAGTCAGTTTGGCTCAGTCCGTATATCTAGTGTTAAATATTTCCTTTCCGGCGATTCAGTAGATACTTATCAACGTTTTCCTTTGTCTCTCGTATTTTAAAATAAAGTAATAAGTATTTATTAACTATTTTATGTAGGTAGGTTTTCGCAAAACAAGGCTCAAATTGGACAGATTCGAGAAAAAAAAAATCAAAACAAAACCCAAAAAAAAAAATTTGAGGGGAAACAGTTAGCAGTTTTAAATTCCTTTCTTCCTAGAATAGAGACAAAAAGTTTGTTTTTCGATTATCAATCAACAATAAATAAATAAATAATTATTATAAATAAAGAAAGAAATTATTTAAAGAGATAGTAAAAGCTCAATAAATAAAGGATTATATATATATATAAAGCTTATCTCCTTGAGGAGATGGATTTCCCGCCCTTTCCTC
This sequence comes from Columbicola columbae, assembly GCA_016920875.1. Lineage (NCBI taxonomy): Eukaryota > Metazoa > Arthropoda > Insecta > Psocodea > Philopteridae > Columbicola > Columbicola columbae. Next base: position 5,258,799 of record JADMLL010000009.1, on the reverse strand, counting down.
TCTTCTCTCCCTCTCATGTGGGCTAAACATAAGCATCACATTCTTCTTCGAATATTCCCACCGCCCTCTTAAAACGCGTTCCATTACGTAATACCTTCACAATCATTCCACATACGGTCCTTTGTCTCCTCATCCCCGCTTCACGTCTTCCTTCAAAACCTACACAAGAAGCCAATAAAATCGTAAGCAAGCGATCGAGTCACATTCATACACCACCCACACACGCTCCTGATTCCCTATACCCCCTCCCTCGATCGACTTATAAGAAAAAGTTATTTAAAAGATGTAGATTATTAATTAGCATTATAATCGATTTATGAGTCACGAGAAAATAAACAAATATTAATTAATTATTCTATCGATAAAGTTTAGCAAATGAAAATAAGAAAAATTTTTGCTCATTGATTGAACTAAATCATTGGTTTTGTGTTCTCCGTTTCTCTTTATTGGATTTTGTTTTTAACGGTTTCTTCGATTTTTTGTTGGTTTCTGAACGCGCATTCGATACGTGGATATTCGTCTTGTTGCTGTTTACTATCGCATTCATTTTTAGGTGTGTTTTGAATTATTCAGTTTGTTTTTCATTATGTTTTTCGTCTCGATTTAAATTTTGAAATAAGTTTTTAATTTAGGTTTATTAAAAATAGATTTAAATTGTTTGCTGATAAACAAAAATAAAAATTTGTTCATTATAGTTTTATTCAATATAAATACAATCATTTGTTTTAAACGGGTTGTTGCTTTTGTTGTGTTCTCTATGACTTTTGCAAATACGGTGGGGGAGACATTTACCCAGAATCCTTTGCAATTGTTAAGATGGCGGACTCGGTTTGTTGTTTTGTAACGGATGTGGCGTTTTGTTTTTGTGATTTTCATTGATTTTGAAGAATTTATAGGTGAACACCGAGCTTTGATTTCAGGAAATGATTGGTAAGTGAGTTTTGAGTAATATTATTAATTCCCTTCCGCCATTTTACGAGCTTAATTCTGGGAAGGTGAGTGAATATTTAAAAGATTTTTTTCCCTTAAAATCCAATTTCCTGGGAAAAGGTTAAATAAATTAGTTTTGAGAGGCGGAGGGACCGGATTTAGAAATAATTCGATAACTGAGATGCCTTTCTTGATTACGATCCTGAGAAATGTTTTTTTTGTTTTTGAGAAAGGGAATAAAGCAAAAAAAATGAAAGAAACTTCATTAACCGAATCAAATTTCACTAATTAAAGCGGTTATTTAAGCTTAAAAACAAAGGGGATGAAAAGAAAATCGGATTAAACGATTTTCGCAAAAGCTTTAAAACCGGAGGCGACTGGAATATTTAAAAATAAAAATAAAAAAAGTCCCCGAGATCAATAACCCTTTAATAAAATGAGGTGAAGCTAGCGAGCAACCCCCGCACCTCAACACCACCAGGCGTTGCATCCGCTGTCGGATGGATGAGAAATTCGATTATGGTTCTGATTATTCGTCGGAAAAATTAAATCTCTTAATCAAAAGAGTTTTGAATAGTTTTGAATGAGTTGAATGGTAATATAAAAAACAAAAGATGGGTCGTGACGAACGCACAAGCGAACGGAATTAATCAAATTGATGCTGTTGATTGGCAGAGATGGAGGAGGAAGAGGTGGTGGTGGTGGTGGTTTGATTAAACAAAAGAGTCTCTCTCTTCTCTTTTAGTAATAATTAACAGTAACACAAACAACGTATTTCATAAATACTGCACACTTGCACGCACATTCATTTCATAAATGCCCCCTAGGGCATTGCGCCTTACCCCCATGATCCCCAAAACGGATGGCGAGTCCATTGTTGTCTTTAACCATATCGTAGGAGTTTAAAGGGGAGATGGAGGTCCACCCAGGCAGTGTCCCCTGTACCTGGGTAAGGCTTCTGACTCGGGGAGGGCGCCAGGTATCCCCGAGGCTCCGTTCACGGCATAACTCCCTCGTGCCACACACCCCATCAGCACGGGTCGCCTAACACCTTAGGATTGGGAGGCTGATTGGCACGCACAATTCATTTCATAAATTTTGCACACCATCGCTAAGAATTCATTTCAAAAGTATTGCACACTCTCATCAAGATCTCCTTTCATAAATGCTCCCATTAGCCTCCTAACTCATTTTATAAATTTTGCACAGTCTCACAAAGAACCCATTTCAAAAATACTGCACAATCAGGCCCTTAAATAGTGAAGACTTGTTGAATTCATTTCAAAAGTAATGCACACCGAGGTGAGAGATTCATTTCAAAAGTAATGCACACTCGTTCCATAAATTCATTTCAAAAGTAATGCACACTCGTTTGAAAAAGTATCATGATTGAGTCATTTCAAAAGTATTGCACACTCATTCGATGAATTCTTTCAAAATAATGCACACTCGTTTGATGAATTCATTTCAAAAGTAATGCACACATTTCAAAAGTATTGCACACTCATTCGATGAATTCCTTTCAAAAATAACGCACACTCGTTCGATCAACTCATTTCAAAAGTATTGCACACTCGTTCAGTGAATTCATTTCAAAATTAATGCACACTCGTTCCATAAATTCATTTCAAAAGTAATGCACAATTTCAAAGTGAGAGAATCCATTTCGTAAACTAGATTCTCTAGTCCTCCTTCCTCCTTTCTCCAGCTTCAACAAGATGTGACTCAAAATGGAGTTATCAACATGAGGGGGCAGGGCAGTGCTTTCTTCCCAAAAAGAAAAAAGGAAAGAAAAGAGAAAAAGAATCTGGGAAGTGGTTTTTATATCCGCCATAAAAACCGGAAGTCTCATGTTAGGAGAAAAGAAAGGGGGATGCTGCGAGGGAAGATGGAGGGGGGAGACGAACGCATTTTTATTCTCTGGCGAGTCGATTTCCTTTTCACATTTTTTATAAAAGGTTTTTGCTGACTAAGGGGTCCTCGTAAATCTCGGAGAAACAAATTCGGAATCGATGAAGCTTAAATTTGAGGCTCTTCGATTCGCTGAAACTTATGATTTATTCGCTCGGCGGCGATGCAGAAAAATTATTTCCCCCCTCCCGACCCCGATCCCCCCTACCTCTCTCTGGATTCTCTCTCTCTCTCTCCATCTTTCTCTCCGGCTATCGTCTGCTTCCTGTTTGTTTTCTTTACTTCCATTGTTTCAGACTCTTTTTCCCTCCCGTCTTCCTCCCCGCCGTTAGAATTATTAAAGCATAAAACTTTTCCTCCCTGTCTCACCCTCACTCTCCACTCTCTTCCTCCTTCCTCCTCTTTCTACTCATCGTCTGCTTTTCGTTTCTTAATTTTATACGTTTCTACGAGACCAGAAATGATTTCTCTTAATGGAATCCCAAAATTATCTTTTCGGTTTTCATTTCCTTCTTCTTCTTCCGAAGAAAACCAGGTACGATCATGGTGTCACGTGTTTTTCCAGGAAACCTGGAAACTTTATCGCACAATTCCAGAGGAGATGGTTAGAAGTAAATTTGTGATGAAAGGACAACGGAAGTGGAAGATTCTTCGTTCTTCAGCATATACCAGCTAAGGTAGGGTTTTCCATTTTTGATAAATTTGTGCTGACAGGAAAAACAAATCCGACAAGGCGGTGATCGGTGGTAATCGTAATCGGTGAGTTGTAGAAAAAAATGATTTTTGGGAAACCGGAAGTGAGTGTTGCTTGTATCGGGTATAATATCGGAGGTCTTGCCCTAAATTTAGCTCGTCACTCTCGTGTACCTGATTCAGGTACGGCTCCTAGTCTATGAAATTGTGTTAAAAACAAACCTAAACGAGATGTAGAAAAGTAAAAAATGGAGTTGGGAAATCCAAATTTTCGGAAACCGGAAGTGAGAACTTTTTGGAGCCTGTACTGAGCATAATCCCGGAACATTTTCCTACCTATAGCTGACACCTTGTCTACCTGATTAAGGTACGGGTTTGAGTCTTAAAAATTTTTATCTAAAAACATCTAAACGAGATGCAGAAAAGTAGGAAACTGAATTAGGTCAGCAACTGGAAAAGTCGAATTTTGAGTAACCGGAAGTGAGAACTTTTTGTACCTGTATTAGGTATAACATCGGAACACTTTCCGTACTCACCCCCTACCTGGAAATTTTTGAAAAGACAAACAAGCAAAAGAACGGTAGAAATCGAAATTGACAAACTGTAGAAAAGGATGTGTTTTGAGAAACCGGAAGTAAGAATTTTTATTATCGGACATAATATCCGAAGACCTTTCGTAACAATAGCTGTCACTCCTTATGCCTGATTCAGGTACGGCTTATAGCCTATAAAATTGTGGTATTACAAATAAAATCTAAACGAAGAGATGTAGACAATTAAAAAATTAGGTTGGCAGGTGGAAAATTGGAATTTTTGGGTAACCGGAAGTGAGTTTTTGGTACCCACCCTTCCGAAAATTTGTATTCCTCCGAATACTTTCCCACCCTCGGAATATTGTCTTCAAAAGGAAAGCAAATCCAAAGAGATGATGAATGGTAGATAGAAATCGAAATCGGCAAGCTGTAGAAAAGGGTGAGTTTTGGGAAACCGGAAGTAAGAATTTTGATTATCAGGCATAGTACCGGAAGATTTTCCTACCTGTAGCTGTTACCCCCTGATTTAGGTTCGGCTATTAGTCTATAAAATTGTGCTAATAAAAATTCAAACGGGATGTAGAAGAGTAAAAATTAGGTTGGCAGCTGGAAAATTCGAATTTTTGGGTAACCGGAAGTGAAGTTTTTTTGTACCTTATCAGGCATAGTGTCAGAATATTTTCCCAAACCCTCGGAATATTTTCTTTGAAAGAAAAGCAAATCAAAGGGATGATGAAGGGTAGATAGAATTCGAAACCTACAAATTGTAACAAAGGATATTTTGGGAAACCGGAAGTGAGGATTTTGGGTGTTGGCCCAGGAAAATTTTTTTACTTATAACTGCTACCCCGTGAATCTGATTCAGGTACGACTTCGAGTTTTAAAAGAGATGACAAAAGGTGAGGAACTGAAATAGGTTGGCGGTAGAAACTGCGGATTTTGGGGAAACCGGAAGTGGGTGGTATAACCTGTATAAACGGATGATTCAAAATGGCGACAAAATCATTCATCCCTTTTCCAAAATGGCGGTTTTATTTTAGCTAAGGCTTTTGATTTGTCTCTCTCTAGTTGTAATGGTAAAAGAGTCCGGAAAATTTCCTTTTTACGGTCCTGTCCACGAATCATCTGGGATCTCCGCCTTGTTTTTTGTAAATCTTTTCGTCAAACAAAGCTCCCAACAGCGCAGGGTGGGGAGGGGGAAGGAAGGAAAAACAAACCTTAATGAATTCAAAATCCTAAAAACAAAAAAGCGGCCGTGTACAAGGGATTCGTTTGGAAGTTTTCGCCCACGTTCTTGTCTCTTCCTCTTCCTTCCTTCCGATCCTCTTCTCTTCTTCCGGTTTGGACACCACCAATATTCTCCTTCCTGTCTGATTTGTAGTCGGGGAAAGGAGGAAGAGGAGGAGGAATGAATTCTCAGTCGATGGTATACAAAGGAAAACCTCGCTTCTGCAGAGATTTTCTTTTGTTTTTCCTTTTTGCTTTTCACGAAACTGTAGGAGAGGAAGGAGGAAAGGGGCTGTAGGGACAGGGGCGGAGCGGAGGGGTGTTTTGATCTCCTTTCATTATTCAATCGCACTCGAGTCGAAAATAATCCTCGTTTATTTTACTTCGTCACATTTTTATTTTTTTGTTTTCCCTCGGGTTTTGGAATTTTTTCTCGTCAAAATTAGCAGAGTTTCTGGAAGAAGGATCCTCCCTTCCTCTCACTTCCTCCTACTGGAAAAATGGAAACTCAAGGCAGGACCGTATTTTCCAAATCATCGATCACGTGAATGCGTTGTGCTCCTCGTGATTTTTTTCAATTTTTCTGTTGTTTTTGAGTTTTTGATTCCCCCGTTCGCTCTGTTTTAATTTATTTGTCAGATTTCATTTTCGAATTTTTGTTTTCTAATTCGAATTCATTCGATTTCTCTTTTTGGTTGGGGGATGGGGTTGAAAATTTCTTTGAGTTCTGTGCGGGTTTCTTCTTTTTTCGTGATGTTTGATGGGTTCCTTTGTCTTTTCATTTTTGAGTTGCTTCTTCGACTTCTGAGTTCTTTCTCCGGTCTTGAAACCATCCGTCTGTAATGTTTCTCCCCGAAGGTGTGAGATAGGATTTGGGTCAAAATTCTGTCGGAATTTCGGGCATGATCATAGTGCTGGAATTCGTGGGACAGATAATACAGCGCGGTCGTTCCAATAGCCGTTCGAGTTACTTCGTCGAGTGATGGTACTGCAGTGACTGAATGTCCTCATCTAGCTGCATGCTGTATCTTTATAATTCCTGCAGACTCCTCTTCTGCAAGTTTTATTGCCTCCTTCAGGAAGTCTCCACATGTCCTACGTCCTGTCTCTTACAAGTCGAAGCCTGTTTCATCCTGTTCGTTCCGCTGTGACTTGTTTGCTAGAAGTCGGATCGTGGTTCTTCCAGGTCGGGATCTCTGTTGTCTTGAAAGACATGCTGGACTTGAGCTGTTTTACCATCGACTCGGTTGCGTACGAGATCCGAAACCAAAATTTCCGTTCGGTAAAAACATTCTTCTGCCCATTTCCGGTATATACCCCTCTCTTTTGGTCTGAACAAAGACCAACAGCACAGTTTCACTCAAATGAAATAAAGAGATAGAAATCTGCGTCCTTCAGATAGTATCCACATGTCCTGTATCCTGTCTCTTACAAGTCGAAGCCTGTGTCATCCCGCTCGTTTCATGTATTCCGCTGTATCTTGTTTCTTACAAGTCTGTGCTTCGTGGTTCTTCCTGGTTGTCACACATATCTTGTTGGATCATCAAGTCTCGGGATCTCTGTTGTTTTGAAAGACGGTTGGTTCCCATGCTTGACTTGAGCTGTTTTCCCATCGACTTGGTATGAGATCCAAAACCAAAATTTCCGTTTTGGTGAAAACATTCTTTTGCCTATTTCCGGTATATATCCCCCTCTCTTGTAGTCTGAACAAAGACCGACAGCACAGTCTCAGTAAAACGAAATGGAGAGATAGAAATCTGGCAACGTCGTCGAGAAAAATGAAAATGTCTCGAAAGCCTTTTTGACCTCGTGACTCGGGGACTCACGGACTGGTCTCTTTTCCTTTGTCAAAGAAAAGATGAAGAGGAGAAGAAATGAAATGAAATGAATAGCGGTTGAGAGAGAGATAAAGGGAAGCGGGAAAGAGATAGATAGAGAGAGCGGGTGGAAGAGGGGCAGATAGATAGATGGAAAGTGAGTTGGTGGCAGCGGCGGCGGCGGGGGTAAAGGAATCTTTTTCCTTTTTCCCTTTTTGATTCTTCGCCCACGTTAAAATAACCGAAGGAAAATTGGCTCCTGAGTCAGAAAATAAGGTTTCAGATGTAATAAACCGAGCGGAAACCGAAGATAAATGAAAATTCCAGACGGAAGAGAGGAAAAGAGAGCAGAGAGAAGATGAAAAGGTTTCTTTTATGTGCAAATTAATTAGGTCAACGACTCCTGGGCTAGGAATAGCTCAAGAATAAAATCCGAGAAACTTTCTCCGGCTCGGAACTTTTCCTGGGGGTCTTCTGTAGAAATCTTTTCTCCTTTTTTTGCCGCCTCCCTTACCCCGCCCCTGCTTCCTCCCTCCAACCTCCGTATTTTCTTCTATTATAACCGGAGCAACGAGGCACAAATTGTCCACGGTCCCGTGCCTCTTGTCGCCTTTCCTTCCCTGTTTTCCCAAAATCTGTTCTCCTTCTCTCTCTCTCTGTTGTCTCAGGGACTTAATTTTGATTTTCGGGTTTGCTGTTAGCCCCCTTTCTGATGTCAACTGTGATTTTCAGAAACTTTTAAGCATTTTAAGCAAAACATGTCTTCTGCAAAGACAAGTGTGCAAGATTTATGAAATACATCCCTTCAAATACTATTCATTCCTAGTGAATAACTTTCGCGATAAACTTGTATGTAACAGGGGTGGCCAATTTAATTTTTAAATTTTTGGCGGGCCGCACATTAAATAGGAACTAAAGTCGGAGGGCCGCCCAAATTTGCAACAGGAGAACTACGCGGCTAGTTTAGCTTCTTCTGTAGACTATGCATCTAAGATTCACTTTAAACTTCTCAACAGTCTAAACGTAATTGTAGCGGGCCATGTGTTAATACTACCCATGTCGATAAACCCTCGGCGGCCCGGATTAAATACTTTCCCGGGCCGGAATTGGCCCGTGGGCCGTATTTTGCCCATCACTGGTATATAATATGAAGTTCTGATGGAAGTATGTAATATTCATGAAAGACATTCTTTCTAAAAACGAGCATCATTTATGAAAATAGTTTGTGTGCAATATTTATGAAATGTATTCGCATTAGGCCCGGTATAAATTTGTCACGAAATAGTGCAGTGCCTGTTGGATGGGTTCTTAGTAGTGGTGTGCAATATTTTTGAAACGGCTTCTTCGAGAGACTGTTCAAAATTAATAAAATGTTGATGGATGGTGAGTGGGTGTGCAGTATTTATGAAATGAGATGTCGGTAACGGTGTGCAGTATTTTTGAAATGGGTTCTTCGTAAGACCGTGCAAAATTGATGAAATGAGTTCTGGAGGCTAGTGTGTACTATTTGTGAAATAATTTCTAGCTGGCAGTGTGCAGTATTTATGAAATAAGATGTCGATGAAAGTGTGCAATATTTTTGAAATGGGATTCCATTGACAGTGTGCATTAATTTTGGTATGGGTTCTTCGTGAGCCTGCACAAAATTGATGAAATGAGTTCTGGAGGCTGGCGTGTACTATTTGTGAAATAATTTCTAGTTGGGAGTGTGCAGTATTTATGAAATGAGATGTCGATAAGGGTGTGCAGTATATCTGAAATGGGTTCTTCGTAAGACCGTGCAAAATTGATGAAATGAGTTCTGGCCAGTGTGTAGTATTTGTGAAATAATTTCTATGTTAAAGTGTGCAATACTTTTGAAATGAGATTCCATTGACAGTGTGCATTAATTTTGGTATGGGTTCCTCGTGAGCCTGCACAAAATTGATGAGAGTTCTGGAGGCTAGTGTGTAGTATTTACGTAATAATATCTTGATGGGAGTGTGCAGTATTTTTGAAATGAGTTCTTCGTGAGCCTCTTCAAAATTTATGAACTGAAATCTTATTGATAGTGTGCAATATTTATGAAATGAGACTCCATTATCAGTGTATATTAATATTGAAATGGTTTCTTCCTGAGACTGTTCAAAATTAATGAAACGTGTTCTGGAAGCTAGTGTACAGTATCTATGAAATGAGATGTCGATGAGAGTGTGCACTACTTTTGAAATGAATTCATAGTGATGCCGTGCAAAATGTATGAAATGAATTCCGTGTGAAACTGTGCAGTATTTTTGAAATGAATGCTTTGTGATGGTCTTCTAAATTAATGAAACGAATCTTGTACTGAAGTGTGCAATATTTTTAATATAAATCCCATGTGAAAGTGTGCAGTAATTTTGGAAGGGAATCTAGTCAAATGTTCTTCATTGCAACTTTCTAAAAAATTTTCATAAAACCGAGGAGAGCTCAGTGTAGTCACTTCATTCGAAACGGTAGTCGAGACAAAAGGATGTTGTAAAATTGATCCAACTGTTTCCGGTTTTCCGGTTACGGCAGAGAAATTCAAAAATAAAAAAGAGAGAAAAGAGGGAAAATCGAGGTCGTAAAAACGAGAGAAAGAAAGAAGAGAAAATTATAGTCGGCACATCTTCAAGTTATGAAAAGGAAAAAGACGAAGAAGAAGAAGAAAAGGAGGAGAAAGATGGAGGAACAAGATGTAACAAAAAAAAATTTTCTTTCTTCTGAAGACGGAGGTGAATAAATAAGCCGACATTGTTTCAACGGAATTCACTCCTCCTTTCCTCCTCCTCCTCCTCTCCGTCCTCCATCTTTTTTTCTTCTCCTTTTTATCGTTTCAGCATCTGCTACCCTTTCTCTCTTTCTATCGAAAAGATATTTTGTAAATATCCATTATAGAATCGTTTAGCAACTCAATTTTCCGAGAGGGGAAAGGAAAAGTAAAAAAAGGAAGAAAGCGGAAACGGAAAGGAAAATGGCGGAGGCGGAGGGATGGCGACGAAAGGAACCCTTTTGCCTCGTGTGAGGTTCTTTTTTAAAAGAAAAAATCCGTTTAACCTAAATTTGTTAGAAGCGTGGAAAGAGGGATGATGGGGGATGAAAAAGAAAATTTTCCCTCATCTTTCTTTTTCTTCTCTGTTGGAGGTGAAAGAAAGAAGAAGGCGGTGGAGGGGGTGAAGGGAAGACTTGGAAACAAAATCGTTTTAAAATTAAATTTTCTTATTTTGTTTTCCGAGGATAGACTCCATTTTCGGAGCTCGCCTTGGGAGAAGGATTGAGAGAGAGAGGAGGAGGAAACACGTAGGAAAAGGAACGAAATTAAAAAAAAGCTCGATGAAGATTTAAGAAGAAAAACAAAGAAAGCTGACGGGAGGAAGGGGGTAGTGGAGGAGGAAGACGGTAGGCAGGGATTAAACTCGGAAAAACTAATAAAAACGACAGAGAAACGGATGAAAAGAGGAAGGAATAAGACGAGAACAAAGGGAGGATGTTACAGAAGAGAGGTTCCATTCTGACGTCACGGAAAGCTGATGGAAGAAGAAATCGAAAGGCAAGAACTGATGGAAGTGAAGTGATTTCGACTTAACGGTTTCCGGACCTCCCATAGCCAAAAACAGGGGGGGGGGGCAGAACGGGTTCAAAGTTCAGTTTCGTTTTCGTCTGAACGGAATAGTTTCTGGTACCGGGGACACGCCAACGAGTACCACCCTGTATATAATTAAACTGTAGCAGTAAATTACGTCGATTCAAAGTCTCGAGGCTGGTCTGCTATCCTTCGAATTGTTTTCGAGTCAAATTTATTGCGCCTGGTTGAGGAGGAGGAGGAGGAGGAGGTGGTGGAGAGGTGGCACTGGAAGAGGAGGAGAGGTAATGGCCCTCCCAGCCTCCACTCTGACTAACGGACGGTTTTAACATTTTTGGCTTTTGCTCCACCCTGTACGAATACCACAGGCAGTCGGTTCTTGTTTTGTGCCATGGGACTCATACTCGTTTCATAAGTAATGCACACTGAAACAAGTACCTCATTTCGTAAGTATTCCACGATTTTGAGAGTACCCCATTTCAGAAATATTGCACACGGTAACAAGCATTTTATTTCATAAGTTTTGCACACTAACAAGAGAAATTAATTTCAATAGCAATGCACACTCACTTTCACTATTAATTCATTTCATAAATATTGCACACTGAAACAACTATCTCATTTCAGAAGTATTGCACATTGTCAACGTGTATTTCATTTCATAAGTTTTGCACACTCTCAAGAGAAATTAATTTCAAAAGTGCTGCACACTTTCACTAATACTTCATTTCATAAATATTGCACACTTCAACGAAGAATCCATTTCATAATTATTGCACACCATCACTCAGAACTCATTTCAAAAGTAATGCACACTGTCAGGGTAAATTAATTCCAAAAGTAGTGCAGACAGTCACGAGGAGTTCGTTTCAAAAGTAATGCACACTTGAAAAGGTTTTATTTCATAAATAATGCACACTTTTCATACACTTTTGGGTTTATATAAAATCCAGAAGATAGGAGAAGAGGTCCTTGTTGATCAGAACAGACTGAGAACAGAGAAAGGTGTCAGCAGTCTTCAGAGTCAGTCAGAGTCTCAAAGGACAATCCCAGACTGTAAGAAGTTGTAAAAGCTTCTAGAAAATATGCCGCGAAATCGCTTTCACAATAAGCAAAAAAATGCAGCAAAACCCGAACGTTCGATCCGTTCCCCTCGTCCGAACGGAAACTGACACCAACATCGATTCTTCTTGAGGAAAATTTTTTTTTGTTCTCAGCAGTGAAAAACCGCGCCTAAAACCGATTCCTCGTTTCCTGTTAATTTCGAACGTTCGTAGGGGAACGTTTCTCTTTTCTATCCGGGAACGTTCGAACGATGGGGAGAGAGAGAAGAGAGGGGAGGGGGAAGGAGTTAATGATGAAAAGAGAAAAGTCTTGGAACAGCTTCCAGCCATGATTCCGCCATAAACAATTTTCCCTGTTTTTTGTGTTTTCCTGCTGGAAAATTTTTAGTTTTTTGGCGGAGTTTCCCGTTCCCAAATCAAGGTTAATGAATATCTCGGAAAATTCCGGGAAAAATCGAGGAGGAGGGAGGGGAAAAATTTTCCTCGGAGTTTCAGTCACGGGGAAAACCCAATTTTATAATTGAACCTTCCCCCCTTCCCTCCCCCTTTCTCTCTTCCCGAATAATTTTTCCCGGAAAAACCTGGAAAGTTTTCACCCTCCTCCCCCACCCCGTCCTTCTCCTTTCCTCTCCTCTCCAGCTTTCCAGCCGCTAATGAAACTACTTATGGAAGGAAAATCGGCTTCCAAATTCTTGTTAAAAACTCGAGAGGAAACTCCAGGTCAGCAATAAAAACTTTCGAAATCAGTTATTAATAACCTCGCCCCCACCACCCCCTCTCCCCCTCCCTCCTCTCCTCTCCTCTTTCACTCTCTCTCTACCGTGACTCCGTTTCGTGACTTTCTTTTTGCGGGTTTGACTCAAGGAGGCAGGCCGAACGCGAGGTTTCTTAGATTTCTTGTCTGAGGCTTCGTTTTTCTTCTTCGGGGGAGGGAGGGTTATGAGTCAGCAGTCGATCCGTTTTAATTAGTTCACATCGCGTAAGACTTCACTCCCGTTAGTATGGGGTCAAGGCCACGACCTTTGATGAGTTAACTATAACGGCCACAACCGTCGAGTCAGGTTCGTTATCATCTACGGGTTTTGACAGGTATTCACTCTCCCCCATGTTTGTCTTATGGGTGAGGCAATGGACTGAGAATTGTTTTCCATTCAGCGATGGCGGTGGTATTCGGAAGGACAGAATTAAACGTCAATGAGCAACGAAGTAAACAGTTAATTGGCAGCAGTGGGTGTTCTCTCCCATCATTATTCAATTTCCTTTGGCGTGGCTCTTTGAGAGTCATCATCATCATCATTATCATCGATTTTGAGTCGCGGTCACGCTTGGCTTGAGTCGATCTGTTTGGTTTCCGCCTCGGAAAATTCTCTCATCCCAGTCAATGAACTTTAACCTCCTCTTCTTAGCCCTTAATCAAGTGGACAATTCAGGTCAGATCTCGTTTTGTGCGATAGACCTGGACAAGAGAAACATCCGGAAACCACTTTACTAATCCATCTTCTCGACGCACTTATAATATATACTGAAATCCGTATAAAATATACGCTACTCTCACATCCAAGGAATCACTAATAGAATTTTTGGTTATGTTATTACAATGGGTTGATCAGTCTTCTTAAATTTCTTTGGGGAAAAAGGTTTTATGGAAGATGATAAAGACGCGTAAAACGAGACCCAATATCACCTATTGAGTAGATGACAAAAAGAAGATAGATGGATGGAGGGAGAGATAGAAGGTGTTAGAGATTCAGAGTTTTCGGGAAATGCCTTCGGTTTGGGAGGTGGGTGGAAAGAGCTGAAAGGTGAATGGTAGAAAGGAGAAACCGGAAACCCAGTTGTTTAAAGAGAACCGGAAGAGAATGATTAAAGTAGAAAGAAATAAAAGAAAAGACTTTCGAAATGGAAAAAAAAACTTCGGAGTTTAATTAATTGTACTTTCAAATGAGAACTTTTCCCTTCCTCTCCCACCGCCTTCTTATATAGAAAAGAAGAAGACGGGAGGAGGAAGAGAAGAAGAAGACGTGGAAGAAGATGAAGAATAAGAGGGAAAAAACTTTTTATTTCCCGCGTTCGAACTAATTTCGCTCTTTAAACAGAATATTAATTAAACGTTTCCAGATCCATCCAGACTTGAAAGGAGAGGAGGAGGCTGGGAGGAGGGGAGGTGGAGGAGAGGTAGACGAACGGGACGAACGGGCGTTAGACAGGAAACGTAGCAAGGGAACCAGATTTTTGAATTTGTTCTTTAAATAACAAAGAATCAATTAGACGAGGACACATCTCTCTGTCTCACATCGCTCATCTTTTAATTGGAGAGATAGACAAGGAAGATACAGCCTCCCTTCCCCTCCTCCTATCCATTCCTGTTGTGAAGAACCTGTTTTGAAAATGATTCTCTGAAAGTTTCTTTTCTTCTTTCAAAAGTAATGCACACTCTCAGAGAGAATTCTACATCCGGAGCGGTGAAAATGATGCTAGTATCTCATCTCATAAATACTGCACGCTGTTACGTGTATTTTATTTCATAAGTATTGCACACTGGAAAGATTACTTCATTTCATAAATACTGCACACCGTTAACGTGTGTTTCATTTCATAAGTACTCCACACTGAAACAGGTGCCTCATTTCAAAAGTATTGCACACTGCTGTATCTCATCTTAGAAGGATTGCTCACTGGAAAGAGTACTTCATTTCATAAATACTGCACACCAGTTGCATTGTATTTATAATTGGCGAATATCCCATTTCAGAAGTATTGCATGGAAACAAGTATTTATTTCATAAGTATTGCACAGTGTTTCGAGTGTCTCATTTCATAAGTACTGCACACTTTTAGGAGTATTTCATTTCGTAAATACTGCACACTTGAACAAGTACTTCATTTCAGAAGCATTGCACAGTGTTTCGAGTATCTCATTTCAGAAGTATTGCACACTTTTAGGAGCATCTCATTTCAAAAGTATTGCACACTGCTGTATTGCTACTAGTGCTAGTATTGCACATTTCAGAAGGATTGCTCACTGGAAAGTGTACTTCATTTCATAAATACTGCACACTGTATCAAGTACTTCATTTCAGAAGTATTGCACACTGAAACAAGTATCACATTTCATAAGTATTGCACGATTTTTGACTATCCCATTTCAGAAGTATTGCGCACTGTTAAGGTCTATTTCATTTCAAAAGTGTTGCACACTGCTGCATCTCATTTTAGAAGGATTGCTCACTGAAAAAAGTACTTTATTTCATAAATATTGCACACTGTTGCAAGCATCTCGTTTCATAAGTATTGCACACTTTTAGGAGTATTTCATTTCGTAAATACTACACACTGGAACAAGTACTTCATTTCAGAAGTATTGCACACTGAAACAGCTATCACATTTCATAAGTATCGCACGATTTTTGACTATCTCATTTCAAAAGTATTGCACACTGCTGTATCTAATTTTAGAAGGATTGCTCACTGGAAAAAGTACTTCATAAATACTGCACACTGTTGCGAGCTTCTCGTTTCATAAGTATTGCACTTTTAGACACTCAGATAATTTTTAAAGTCATTTCATAAATACCGCACACTCTCAGGGGAAAATTTTTCCTTAAGTAATGCACACCAACATCTAATTTCGTGATTAAGGATGATTGTGGTGTTAATGTCATTTCAAAAGTAATGCACAGTCATGGGATTCATTTGCTTACAAACATCTCGCCAGAAGAGAGAGGTGATCACCTTCAACGCTCTAATCCATTCCGACTGGATAATCCATTAAACCGCGACGGACAGGTGAGTACGTGAATGTGTAGTCATTCCCTCAGGATTATTCAAATTGGATTCGTGTAATTTATCGATTAGTATAGTGGGAGGAGTCAGTGTCAAGGCGGTGTAACGGTCAGTTCAATAAATAAACAAGTTTCCAACGGTCTTATTCACTCCACTTCCGGTCACACACACGCTCTCTCTCACAAAATTCATCTTCTTCTCCTCCTCATTAATTGTACGCCATTTTTAATTTCATTCATTAATCTCGTACGAGTGAGGAAATGTATTTCAAGGTGAACGTCCCACGTTCGTTTAACGAATTATCAACTCGTCTTATGCAAGAGTGGCACAGAACCGAGTTACTACCCCCCCTCTCCCGCCCCTACCGCCTCTCAGAAATTTTTCCGAGAGAACCTTCGTCATCGATTCGAGCTTTCTTGGAAAATGTCGAAGCCACAAAAGCTCTCCTCCCGTGATAATGAAAATCGCCTCGGGAAATATCGAAGAAGGTTTATTACGGCGGAAAAAGAAAACTTTTCGGGAGGTGGGGGAGAAGGAAGTGCGGGAAAACCTCCCTTCAGAGCTTTTCCTTTCAAAAATTAATTTCCCTCCGCCCAACAGAAGTCAGCGATATTAAGATTCAGTTTTCATTTCCGGTTTTTTCGTCAAAGTTCTTTCCTCGAATAATCCGGAAAACCTGTCTGGGAAAAGTCCGACAGTTTGTGTCTTGGTTGAGGATGATTTTTCTGTATGGAAGTCTAATTTTCATCAGACTCAACGTCCCCAGGTAAGGGGATGAAGGCAAGAAGGAAGTCGCGAGAGGGGGGGTGTGAAGGGAACACAAAAAAGCGATAAATAAGAACAGTAAAAAAGAAAATAAGAGAGAGAGAGAAAGCCGGAAGGAAGGAAAATGAAAGTGAGAGGAGATGGAGGAAGAAGAGGGAGGGGAGGAGGAGGAGGAGGAGGGAAAGATAAAAGCGAAAAACCTGATTCCACTGTTTGAGACACAGCAATGTAAGCACAATGGAGCCATAAATAGAACGTAATGCGTGGAACATGGGATCAAGGAATAATAGGAAAGTTTGGTTGGTGGTGGCAGTGGCGGAGGAAGAGGCGGAAGGGGCAGAAGAGATTTCGGGAGGGGATGGAGGGGGTGGAGGAAAAGCCGACGAAAGCATTATGAAGGAAATCTTCCGATTTTACGACCTGGCGTATGATTCGCGTGGAAGCTACCAAACAGTCAACCTTTTCTCAATATAAACCACCTCCTGGGGGAGGTGCGATGAGAGCCTTTTGCTTTTTATGCTTTAATCGATATCAAATTTTACAAGGGTAGGACGACGCGGAGGGTGAGCGGGGAAGCAGAGGGGGAAAGCGTCGATTTCCATTCCATCAGGAAAATCTTCGGCGATAAACAGAGCTAACTTCTCTTCTTTCTAATCTTCGAGTTACAACCCGTCGAGGGTATTAAAACCCCTAACGAAAGAGCAAAACTTTTTACTACCGACAGATGTTTCGCGCGTAAAATTTTTCCGGAGATGGTGACGAAATAAACCGGAACCGGATATTGCCAAGTATTCAAACCCGGGTTACTTACTTACTCCTCTTGCCGCTTTCCATCCTTTGCTTTAGTTTTTATTGCCACGTTCATTATATCCTACTACCACTAGGCCTTTACTCCCCCAGAACAACAACGACAAACAAACAGATCAACAGAAAAAATTTTATCTCCTTAGGCGCGTCTCAACAACAAACCCCAAAAACCAAATCGAAATTCCCCAAAAGCAAAAATACTGTCAGCCAACCAACAAGACAAGAATTTGAATTTTACCCGCGAAAATCATAAACAAATATGGCGTCCAAATAGTAGTTGTATACCTAGACATAGAGGGAACCACCATCTTAGACCAATTAGGCCATTTTTCTTTGTCGTCTGTTGACCTAAGTCGGCTGCTATGTTGTTATGACGTCACCATCATCGTGTTGTCTGGTTAGTTGGTTGTGTGACGTCCTCGGGTCAGGTTCTCAGGTTGTTTCCTGTGAAGTTTGTGTTTTCCGGTTTTGTTTATTTGTGCTGATGGATAAGTGTTTTGCTGACAACAATCAAGGTAAGATTTACTGTTTTAGAATTTTCCACGGAGAATTTGAAATTTTAAAAATGTTTCCATCTACCGGAAGTGATTTCTCAAAATAGAAAGAACACATACCTGACAGTATCTGTGATGTTATCGTAGGGAATTTTAACCGGAAGTTAAGTTTCACTGTCTAAAGCCCACGTTCCAGTAGCAAGACTACTTCCTGCTGTTTTAGGAGAAAGACAAAGATGATCAATTAACTGTATCTAAGCAAATTTTTTTAGACTCAGACAAGAATAGGGTTCTGTAGGATGACGGAAGAAGAAGGTAGATGAGAACAACAGGACATAAAGTTGAGTTGTAGTCTGATCATTGATGCTAAAGTATAATAGGACATAGAGGAGGGGCGTGCTCAACCATCTTGTTGGTGTTAGGCAACAGAAGGCCCACCCAACAGGATATTGATTAGGGTAGCTGAAAGGAATGATGGAAGGTATTAGTTGTAACAGTGATAGAGACAAAACTAGAAGCTAAGACCTTAGCTAGAGCAAACTGCTAACCAAATGAAAATTATAAACACACAACCACAGACGCTGTTCATGTATTATCACTAACAACAGGAAATGCTGTCTGTTACAAACACACATTTTAAGGGAAACTTCAAAAGTTACAACTAACACGCACTCTTCTCTGTTTTTCTTTCTACTTCAATCCATTTCTCTTATACTATTAATATCATCATTATCTCTATTATTATATTGTAGTATATCATATCCCATCCTTTAGACTGTATCTCTAGTCACTACAGTTTATCTAACTCCTCCTGGAGCTAAGACACTGTTCTGTTCTCTAGGTACAAAGACCCTTTAAAGCCAGACCAACTACTGGATGTCTCTCTTAAGAGAAGGATAACAGCACGGGGATTCTCAAAAGTCGAGCTTCATCTTTAATCTCTGACGAGCCTGCTTGTCTATCTCAAATCCTGTCGTCTGTCTCCCTGTCTGTCTGTCATTTTTCCTTTCATCCTTTGATAGCTTCCCACTTTATCGAAAATTACCGTTTGACTTATTTATGACGTTAAGTGTGCATTATTTATGAAATAAATACTTCTGGACAGTGTGCAGTACTTTCGAAATGAGTTTTTGGCGTAGCGGATGGGTTTTGTCAACTGGATCCTCACCATAAGAGTTACGATTTTATACTGAGTGTGCAATATTTATGGAAAACACAAGGCCGGGAAATTTTCAAAAAACATAAACAAATAAGCTTGCTCCAGTTTCCGCCTTGAATCGATCAGGAAAGTGTGCATTATTTATGAAATGGATCCTTGTGTATACTGTGCAATACTTTTGAAATGAATTTTTTTTCGTTGTAACGGTCTTCATTTGTAAAGAGAGTCTGCGTCATAAGTCAATATTAGTTATGAATATCATTCCTGTTAAAAGTGTGCATTATTTATGAAATGAAATAAAGCAAGACTGACTCGTAAGAATTTTCCAGCCTTGTGTTTTTCATAAATATTGCACACTCTCACCAGAAATCAAATTCAAAACTAACCCACACTTATGGGTGGAATCTACTTCATAAATCCTACCCGTTAGGCCAAAAACTCATTTCAAAAGTATTGCACACTACCCAGAAGGATTCATTTCATAAATAATGCACACTAACATGACGAATTGAATACGGTACTGATGAGAATTATTTTTAAAAAAAGACACCTAAATAAGCTGGCTCCAGTTTCGTCCTCATTTCGTCATGTCAGTGTGCATTATTTATGAAATGAACACTTCTGGGTAGTGAGCAATACTTTTGAAATGAGTTTTTGGCCTGACGGATAGGATTTATGAAGTAGATACCAGCCATAAGTGTGGGTTAGTTTTGAATTTGATTTCTGGTGAGAGTGTGCAATATTTATGAAAAACAAAAATTGAAAAATTTTTGCTGGCCAGTCTGGGTTTATTTCATTTCATAAATAATGCACACTTTCATGATTCAAGGCGGAGCTGATGCGAAGCTTAGACTTATTTGTTTACGTTTTCCTTTTTAAGAGTCCTCATCAGTTCCGTTTTGAATTAGTCATGCTGGTGTGCATTATTTATGAAATGGATACTTGAGACAAGTGTGCAATACTTTTGAAATGGGCTTTTGGTGGGTTTAGGAGGATTTATGATGTAGGTTATGGTTGAATTTGATTTCTGGTGAGGAGTGTGCATTATTTATGAAATGAATCGGAGTTATTCGTGACTCTAGACTACCTCTCCCTCCCCCTGCCACGTCTATTTCATATCCAAAACCTGTCGTCTGTCTGTCATATTTTCTTCTTGCTGCCGTTCTCTTCTTTGATCCTTTTTGAACGGAAACAAACCAACACCCCCACCGCCTCCGCCGTTCGATTCTCTCCCACGTACACCTAAATCAAATTTAAAATCCAATTTTGGAGTTTTGTCTTATAGTCTTCGAACGTCTCCTCAGTTCCGTTCGCCCCTCGCGACGACAACTATAACAGTAGCTAGCTAACGCTTCACTCGCCTGACACAAAGAACAAAGCCAAACAAAAATTTTTCTTCTAATTAACGTTTTGTTTTCCTTTCTTTCTTTCTTTCTTTTCTTAAATAAAGTTTAATTTATGTGTTTCCGGTTGATTCTTGACTTTTCGACGTGGAAGGAGCAAACAAAAGCCAAAACGAAAACAACACAAAAATCAAAACAAAAAGAGAACAGAGAACGTGGAATTGATATGCGTGAGATTGCGTCGGTGCCACAAATTTTGGTTTCTATCTATCTTGCCCCCGCCGCCACCACCACCACCCCCGCCTCTCTTCCATTAAAACAATGAATTTCTGTCTTGATATAAAAATATTTTGACACGTGGGCATTAAGTTTCGTTTTTAATAAATATTCATAAAACGCATGTGAACATGCAATTGCGACGCATGGATAAACGCGACACCCGTCCGCCTTTCCGCCTTTTCCTCCCGTTTTCTCGGTTTTTTGTGTTTTTTTAGGCGCGTTTCACATCACCTCCAGTCGGATTGATTGGAATTTGTGTATTGTGATGGTTGGGTGACGGGAAGATGTTTCGTCGCTTTTTGGAGGAGATGGTTTTGGCTTTTTGGGGGTTGGGGGTTGATATCCTAATTTTTGGGAAGGGAGGTGTACAACTGGAATCCAGCCAAAAGGCAGAAAATTTTTGGCTGTTTTTCTTTTGTTCGTGTCGTGTTACCCGCGAAGACGCCAAATATCCTTGTGCGGAAATCCAACGAGGAGAAGAAGTGAATCTGGCAACTCTTTTTTGGGGGGCCGGGTGTCAGGATTTGAGGATCCACACAGAGAAGTCAGTCGAACGGGATGGAGAGCTGGGGGAGGGGGTTCGGTTCGGTTCGCCTCCACTTCCCCGCGAAAATGCGAAAACGAAATTGAATTTCCATTCCTCTCTGCGGTTTTCTGCTGCGGCCGAGAGAAAGTTTCACCCGCAGACGTCCATCGTGACGCATTTCGAATGGATGGGAGGAAACAACAGGGAAGGCGGGGGGGAAGAGAAACGAGTCCCGAAAATGTCAACCCAAACTGCATCCCAAACGGGATTCACTTTCAATTTTCGAATATTTCAAATTATCTTTTCGGGAAACTCGCCCCAGGAGGGTTTATATCGTTGCCGGCCAAAGTTTTCCAACAGAGAGAGAGAGGCGAAGGAGGAGGAGGAGGAGGAGGAGGGAATTCCCTTGCGAGATTGCCCGTTGCTTTCCATCGTCCTGGGATTTTCCGACAGGAAATAAAGAAATGAAGTGAACGGGATGGATTCTTCGGGAGGACGACAGCTATTTCAGGAATGTCGGGGGTGACAGGAGTTGGGGTAAGGGGGTGGGTGGGAATCGAAAGGCATGACCCAGTCCTGGGAGAAGAAAGCCTTTGTTCACTTCCGCGACTGCTTTCCTTTAATTATGCGGGAATTTTTGTTGTTGTCATCTTTCTTTGAGTCAGGACCGTTGCCAGGGTCGGCCGTTTCATTCGACTGAGTTTGTTTATTTCATCGTTGACCTTCTTTGTCAGCTATTACCTCATCTTCCCTCCTCTTCGGTCTACTTCTTGCAGACGTTTTTACATCCTTTCGAGCTGTTCTGTGTGTTACTTCATGTCTTTTGATTTGGAGCGACCTTGACCAATTTCCTTTGTCCTAACTACATCGTAGGAATACAAAGACACAAAGTTTAGGTCTAAGAAAGTTCCAGAAATAGACAAGAATGGAATTAGACTAATCAAAACGGGAAAACGCCGAAGATGTGTCAGTCGAGTTGAACCATCACGCATCTCTTACTCCTACCGTTTCAGCATGTACAGGACCTGTTCCAAAAGTTCCCGGAATGATTTCTAAAAATCACTCAATCAATACTCCAGAAAATTATTCCGGGAACTTTCCTTCCTTTGTTTTCCTTCCTTTAAGACAAACTTATTTCTTTATGGAATCTACAGGAATTGTTCCAAAAGTTTCGGGAAATGGCTTTTTGTGTTGTTCCTGTTAAATTATTGTGATAATCATTCCGGGAACTTTTGGGACAGAGCCTGTAGATTCTGTAAGGAAAATGAATTTGTCTTGAAGTAAGGAAAACGAGAGGAGTGGTCCAAAGTGGTCCAAACGAGAAGGGCCTGGTCCAAAGTACCCGGAATGATTTTTAAGAAACCTTTCCGGGAACTTTTGGGACAGACCCTACACTCCTCACGTTTTCCTTCCATCAAGACAAACTTATTTCCTTAGAGAATCTACAGGATTGTTGTCCTTTTCCAGAACCTACGGGCTCTGTCCCAAAAGTTCCCGGAATGATTATCACAAATAATTTAACAG
>JADMLL010000009.1:5206424-5236261 GCA_016920875.1 Columbicola columbae | reverse complement strand
CACCTCAGCCTCTTCCATCAAACGCTGTCGTTCCTCCTGGACACGGTGATGGTGGACACAGAGCCCCCACACTTTTAATTGATTCGCTTCGAGACAAATCAACGGAAAGCATAAAACAAAGACAAAATTTGTCTGCTGCCACGTCGAGTTTATTTGGCTTCTTTTGACATGGCCCCCGGGTTTGTTGTGAGCTATACTTGCAGTAGACTAGATAAAAGATAGGGAACAGCGATTTTGTGGAGATAAATTGGTCATTATCTATTGGTTAGTCCCTCGATCTGTTTATCTATTGGGGGTCTTATCTACCCATCTGTTATACTGTATGTCATCTATATTTACGCTGTTTAGTCCTGACAAACTTGCCGTGATTATCATTCGACTTGTTTAAAAATTAATTTGCGCTATCACTAAATTTATTTCAAAAGTAATGCACACTTTTAGTAAACAATATAAACTTTCGGAGAAGATTAAATTTATCGGATTTGAGGTTGTTGGATGGTATCTACTATTTGTGGTGGTAGGATTGAATGTTGTTGATATGATATATTGAAACGGTTGCAGGTTTTATTATATCATAATATAAGTGATCATGTTCATATGTAATCATTCTAAGCAGTGTAAGCAGTGACACTCTATCCATAGAGGACTCAGACAAAGGTGTGGTAGTTAAAAATTATATAGGAACACACGCCGGAGACTCATCTCTAAAGAACAAGAAATTAGAAGTTGAATCTGTGCAGTATTTATGAAACTAGAATATGGGTATAATTTTGTAAAAGGAAAAAGCTGCAAATTTCATAAATACTGCACACTTCTAGGTTCAACTCATTTTAAAAATATTGCAAACCACCTACTCGAAGTCATTTCAAAAGTATTGCACACTCCTTGGTTCACCTCATTTCAAAAATAATGCACACTCCTGACTGTAACTAATTTTTCAAAATACTGCACACTTTAACCTCGAAGTCATTTCAAAAATACTGTACATCTTTAGCTCGAAATCATTTCAAAAGTATTGCACATCCTTGGTTCACTTCATTTCAAATAATGCACTACTGTAACTAATTTCAAAATACTGCACACTTTTACCTCGAATCATTTCAAAAGTATTGCACACTCCTTGGTTCACTTCATTTCAAAAATGATGCACACTTTGAACTCAAACTCCTTTCAAAAGTATTGCACACTCTTACCGGAACTCAAACATTCCCACAAAGAATTCGTTTCAAAATAATGCACATCCTTTTGAAGAGTGCTTTTCTTAGAATGGTATTCTGATCATTATTTTTCATAAATACTGCACACTTTTACCCCAAAATCTCATCAAAATCTTACCTCAAAATCTTTTCATTTCAAAAATATTACACTTCCTACTCGAACTGTTATTTTAAAAATACTGTACATCTCTAGCTCCAACTTATTTCAAAAATATCGCACACATTCCCGAGCCAAATTCATTTAAACCTTTCCACACCTCCTCCTCTTCCCCCCTCACCAGTCCTTTCTCTCGGGGTCATTAATTCTAAGTCGATTCCTCGAGAGTGAGAACAGAAATACCAGAACAAAACAAGAAGAAAAATGAATTCGTGCAGTATTTATGAAACGAGAATACCAATACAATTTTGTAATAAGAAACAGCCACAAATTTCAAAAAGACTGCACACTCCTGGCTTTAACTCATTTCAAAAATAATGCACAGCTTTAGTCCAAAAACACACAAAGACAATAAATAAGAAAGAAAGTGTATACAGATTGTGGACAGACAAACTAACAACTAAAAATACTGGATAAATAGATAGATAAAATTGTATACTGTATCATGAATAGGTCGTTTCATAAATATTGCACACTTGTACCATTTAAAAATTATTGCAGCCTTGTTGGTGATGTGTTGAGTGGTTTCACTGACGTATTGTAGATAGAATACCCTGGTCGGGGGGGTGGAGGAGGGATTAGAAAGTAGAAGTTTGAGGTTTGCTTCCAAGACTATAACGAAATCCACACAAAATGGGAGAAACAAAACTTCAGAAAGAAACAAAAAACAAAAGAATTCATCTCGCTAAACGGGAGAGCTGGCTGGGGGTAGCGGGGGAGGGGGAGCGTGACTTGCAAAGACCACGCACCAGTGAATGTGGGCGTAAGTAAGTATGAGACTCTCAGAGAAAATACTTCTCTGGGCAAGTGTTCGAGCCCACGTTCCACGAAAGAGAGCCAGTGGAGTCTCCTTCACGACGCCATCTTTGAAAAACTCCAAAATTATTTTGGTCGCCAACCCCCCCTCCCCGGGAAAATGATTCCTCTCCTCCTCCCCAACACTCCTCCTGGTGGTAAATGTAAAGAAATTAAGAAAATCGCGGAATGGAAATCTCCTTCCACGTGTGGCCACGTGTTGATATTAACCTCGACATATACCCTTTTTGTTCTGAGCTGAGTCCTTCAACCGTCGTCTTTGTTGTCAGTAACAAAAATCAAAATTTCCTTGCATAAAATAAAAATAAATAATTTTTGGGTTTTTATTACTTTCGGTGTGAGGAGGAGCCCCCATAATTCCACTCTCTCCCTTTCCAGCCATTGTTCTCTCTCTCTCTCCTTTGTTTTTGTCCTCTAAGGGCAGGGACTCCATACAACAAATCCCATTTCCAATACCTCACGTTATATTCCATCCATTCAAACGGATTCGATTATTCGATAATCTCGAACCGTTTCGATATATCGTTTTATCGTTCTCACCACCCCAACAAAAAACCGTTGACTATGGCGTCGTCCTCCTCCTCCTCCCATACAAACCCAACCGTTTTCATGTTCTAAAATGTTTTTCAGCGACCGGAAAAAAACGAATCGCGCCTAAAAATTAAAGACCAAATAAATCTCCCTTGTTTCGACGCTGTATTTATCTTTGTGTGTCGTAAAAATTTTTATGTCTACGCTTTTTTCCCAGGTAAGAAAGCAAAAAACTAACGAGAAGGGAATTTTTGATTTTCTTTCCCGGGGAGTTTTCATACCCCAAAGTCAGGGGGTTGATCGAAGGGGATGAAGAGGAGTATAAAGAGAAAAAAAAAGGTGGTAAACAGATGATGAAACTTGAATAAAAACTGGGAAGAGGAATTATGTGTGTGAAGGAAAACCGTTATGAAAAGGAATCCAATATGGCGGAACGGGTGTTGGTGGGTTTGGTGTGAGATGACGAAATGGATTCGGTTTTCGGGTGGTGGTGGGGGGTTGTGAAAGACAAACCGGGACTAGGAGGAGAGAAGACAAACAGAGAAAAAAAAATTCCCAAATATGAATACTAAATAACGATAATAATCGTAAAAATCGGATTTAAAGTCATTCAAAGAGAGCGGGATAAAGGAAATAATGTTCCTTCGGGGGCACGGACTGATGGGAAAGGGGACAACTGGGGCAACTAGGGGTTGAAAAATATGGCTTAAAAAAATGTTACCTCTTTCAACCACCTTTTTTCCTTCTTTCCCATCTTTAATATTGCATTAAGTCTGTCCTTTTGGGGTTTTGTTGCTTCCTTTCTCGTTTTCGGTTTCCCGCTTTTTGAGGTTTTAGTTGGAAATCTCGGGCCTTTTTGACTCTTTTCTACCACTCTCGGTGGTTCTTCCCTTTTTCGTGTGCCTTTCTGCCCCTCCGGGATTCTACCTTTTTGGAATGCTATAAAGACCTTTGATTTTAACTGTCTCACTCCCTTCCATCCCAGAATGATGTTGATAAGGCTTTCGGAGATGATTATGAGGATGTAGACTAGAGAGAGAGACCAACGGGTCCGCCATCTTGTTTCACTAAACCGTATAGAAAACCTTCACTTTCACTTATCTACTCCTCACTACCTCTCCTAAAACTCTCTCCCTCTATTCCATTTCATAAATATCGCACAGTTGTAGCTAAAACTCGTTTCAAAAGTATTGCACACTCCTTGGTTCATCTCATTTCAAAAGTATTGCACGATTTGAGCTAAAACTCATTTCAAAACTAATGCACTCTCCTGGCTTTAACTCATTTCAAAAATAATGCACACTTTTACCTCGAAGTCATTTCAAAAGTATTGCACACTTCTTGGTTCACCTCATTTCAAAAGTATTGCACAATTTGAGCTAAAACTCATTTCGAAATTATTGCAAATTATTGCATCTCAAAACAACAGCAAGGAAAAAACAAAATTGAATTTGTGCAGTATTTATGAATGAAGAATATCAATATAATTCTGTAAAAGAAAAAGCTACAAATGTCAAAAATACTGCACAGTTTTAGCTCGAACTCATACCAAAAATAATGCACATTTCTAGTTAAAGCTCACTTCAAAAATATTGCACACATTCAAGTGTTTAAAGTTCACCCCATTTTTTAAAAATGCAGCACACTTTCCTACATACTTCTAGCCCAAGCTCGTTTCAAAAGTATTGCACACTTCCAGGTTCAACTCATTTCGAAAATACTGCACACTTTTCTGGGTACTTCTAGCCTAAACTCATTTCAGAAATATTGCACACATTCAGAAGTGTTTAAAGTTCACCTCGTTTCAAAAATACTGTGCACTCTTTGCTTGAAGTCATTTCAAAAGTATTGCACACTTCCAGGTTCAACTCATTTCAAAAACTGCACACTTTTCTCCATACTTCTAGCCCAAGCTGGTTTCAAAAGTATTGCACACTTCCAGGTTCAACTCATTTCGAAAATACTGCACACTTTTCTCCATACTTCTAGCCCAAACTCATTTCCAAAGTATTGTACACTTCTTCGTTCATCTCGTTTCAAAACTACTGCACAGTTTTCTACATACTTCTAGCCTAAACTCATTTCAAAATACTGCACAAGTTCAAAAGTGTTTAAAGCTCACCTCATGTCAAAAATACTGCACACTTTTTGCTTGAAGTCATTTCAAAAGTATTGCACACTTCCAGGTTTAACCCATTTCAGAAATACTGCACACTTTACTGCATGCTTCCCAATTCATGTCGAAAGTATTGCACACTTCTTGGCTCACCCCGTTTCAAAAATACTGCACACTTTTCTGCATACTTCTAGCCTAAACTCATTTCAATAATATTGCACACATTGAAAAAAAGTTTAAAGCTCACCTCATGTCAAAAATACTGCACACTTTTAGCTAAAACTCGTTTCAAAAATACTGCACACTTTTCTACATACTTCTGGCCAAAATTCATCTCGAAAGTATTGCACTGCTCGCCCGTTTCAAAAATACTGCACACTTTACTGCATGCTTCTAGCCCAAACTCGTTTCAAAATTATTGCACACTTCCAGGTTCACCTCATTTCAAAAATACTGCACAATTTTCTACATACTTCTAGCCCAAACTCGTTTCAAAAGTATTGCACACATTCCCTTTCTTTACAGTTTCATTTAACCTTTCCACTTCTCCTACTCCTCCTCCCTCTTTCCCGTTCATCACTCATTTCTTTCGGGGTCATTAATTCTAAGTGGATTCCTCGAAACGGGGAACGGAAATCACGACACAAATTCAACTTTAAAAACATTAAAAAAAATAAATAAAATAAGGAAAAGAAAAAAGATGGGAAGTCGTAAAAACGTAAGACTCGAAGGAAAATGTTGGACGTAAAAAGAAGGAAGAAACTGGGAGGTGAGTGGGAGGGAGGAAGAGAGGAGGACAAAAAAAGAAGAAGGAAAGTGGAGTGTAAAACGGAATCTGAGAGAAAGCGAGATTATTTTAAATTAATAATAAAGGGAGGAAGGACAGAAAAGAGAAGTGGACGGGGAGACGGAGAAGAGGTAGAACGTGCAAAAGAGATAAAAGTATAAAATAAAGAAAGAAAGAAAGAAAGAAGAAAAGAAAGAAAAGGAAGAAAGAGAGAAAGAAAGAATTTTACGATAAACATTAAAAAGTTTACAATAAAAATTTTTATGTACAAAGTTTAACGTTTAATGGACGCTTTCAATAACGACTGCTTTCACTGCTTTCTCTCTCTGCTTTCACTTTTTTTTTGTGTAAAAGAAACTTTCTTTTTATTATTACTATTTTAATCATTTTCCTCCCTCCTGTTTCAACCCCCTTCCCACCCGACAACAGCACCTCCCACCACCTTCTCTAAAATCATGTCACTCAAATGAATTCCGTCTTCACTTTGTCAGACTGTCGTGTCTTTGTCGAGAGCTTCAATTGTCTCTTGCTGTTGTTGTTTCTCCTTCTGTTCCCCGCTTTTTTTGTTTTGTTTTAATGCTAGTCCTCCACCCTGGAATAAAACAGAATTTTGAGAGCCTTCGGTCCTTCGACTATTCTCTTACCAACTGCTGTTGTTTGAAGACCCGAAAATTTGGAGAAGGAACACTGCCCATCGGTTTCATACGCTCAGAAGAGATTGTTGTAGTAACCTCGTGGAAGAGGAACCGGTATCAGAGTGATCCATCCCTGGGATTTTAAAGTGAATGATCCACCATACTTAACTTACCTGATGACAAGTCTTCTTATCTGTCACAAAATGAATTATTATAATTTTATTGAGAATCAGTGTGCATTATTTATGAAATAAACAATCGTACGGTCGTGGAATATCTTAAAAATAAATTCGTCACGTGCGTTTGGGATTATTTTCTACGAAAGTGTGCAATACTTATGAAATGGATCTCCCATTTAAGTTCGGGTTGGTTTTGGAAAGAATTCTTGACACAAATGTGCATTACTTTTGAAATGAATTTTTATTTGAACATATTAGACTTGAAAAGTAATCGTTTGAAATGTGTGCAATACTTCTGAAACGGATCTCTCATTTAGGTTGGCAATAGATTCTTGAAATGGATTCTTGGGACAAGTGTGCAATACTTATGAAATGACTCTCTCAATAACCTTTGCGTTAATTTTGGAAAGAATCTTAGTGTCAGTAAGACTGTCTTAGAATCAAATGTGCAGTATTTTTGAAATAAATTTTTATTTGCACATATTATAGATGAAATGTAATCGTTTCAAAGGTGTGCAATACTTATGAAATGAATTATTAACAACTGTTTGGTACTTCTCAGTATGTCTCCAGAGTCCTTTCAAAAATGTTGCACAATATGACATCAAACTTACCTTTTCAAGCAATTCAAACTCTTGAGCAGAGCTTATTTCATAAATATTGCACACAATCGATTGATGAAATTAGGAAACAGAGCAGCATGAAATGGGTTCAAGTGTGCATTACTTATGAAATGAATTATTAACAAGTGTTATCAGAGTCATTTCAAAAACCTTGCACAATATGACATCAAACTCACCTTGACAAGCAATTCAAACTCTTGAACAGACCTTATTTCATAAATATTGCACACTCCTGGATAAAGATTCTATTCGTATTGTACCGTGTAACTCTAAGACCTATAATTAATGCGATTCATCAAAACCGTTCTCGATTTGGGCACAGGACTGTGCATTACTTTTGAAATAAATTTATCAGGAGATTGTTTTGTGGCACAACTGCTTTCTGCCACTGTGCAATATTTATGAAATAAGTAGTCATTGAGTGTGTAATACTCCTGAAACCAACTCACTAGAATTCATTAACGAAGCGAATTCCCTTGGAAGTGTGCATTACTTTTGAAATAATCTCTTCAGTAAGGCTGTGGTATACTTAAAATGGCATTACTTATGAAACGTGAATCCCCTTCAAAGTGTGCATTACTTATGAAATGAATTATTAACAAGTGTTATCAGAGTCATTTCAAAAACCTTGCACAATATGACATCAAACTCACCTTGACAAGCAATTCAAACTCTTGAACAGACCTTATTTCATAAATATTGCACACTCCCATAAAACCACAGAATAATTCAAGATCCCCTTTAAAAATCCATTTCAAAAGTAATGCACAGTCGATTGCCAGAACTGCCAAAATTGATGGAGATGCGAGTGCGGACAGGCTGATTTGAAGGAGATTTTGCTGTTGTCGGAGCCGGAGAGCCAGGCAGGAAGCGAAAAATTTATGCAAAGTCTTGAGCAGAGCTTATTTCATAAATATTGCACACAAAAACCGATTGATGAAATTAGGAAACAGAGTGACACGACGACGGGAAACCAATCGGAAAAGTTGTGTTTGTGTGTGTGTGTAGTTTGGAAAGACTGTCAGCGATGTCAGTCGAACTCTTCCCCTGGTTACGGTTCTGCAAAACAATCAGACTGAACAATGATCGACGCGGTTTTTCAAGGTCGTTTGCTAGCATAACAATCAATGACTAATCCTGTTGTTAAAATTGTCTCTCTCTCTCTCTGAGTTAAATATTGTTTTGCGACAAAATTGGTTCTAATCACTGACTAATTATCCATATTTGGGACTAATTAACTCGAGGAAACAAAATGGCGGAACTTTAGCCCCGACGCTCTCTTCCGTTTCTCATCTACACACGTACACACACAAAAATTTTTCCTCAGTTTTTGTTCTATACTTTGCTCTCTACTTCGTCTTTATCAACCGATTTGCTGTCGCCGTGATACAAGGACTCGGTCGTCGGCGACGAACAACAACGACTACGACTCCGACTACATCCCACTTTCCGCGACGTGGAATTAGGCCTTCAATCTGTTTGTATTTACAAATTCGATGACCTTGGTCTTTGTGATTTGCGGTTTATTCCTTCATGATTAAAGATTCCAATGTCCTCGCGGTCGAATCGTAAATCATTTTTCTCTATTTTCCTGTTACAAACTCTCTGTCTGACTCCACGTCTGTCTTTCTTGAATTTTGAAGCGAAACAGCTGTAGAGTATACACCTTTGTGCCATTCTTACCACGGGTGATGGAGTTTTAAGTGCCAACAGCTTCACGTGGCGTCTCTACAAACAAATTGGGAGATAGAGGGACTGTTCTAGAACCACGTTCGATTAATAAACAAAAAAGGCCGAGCTTTTAATTAGTTGTACAAGAATTGCACAACACAGGCCACGACTTGGGTCAAGTGTTAAGTGACTGATATCACTGGCTTTTGGGGACGTAGGCGGTTATCCTAACGCTCGACCGACTTCCTTTCTGTTGGCGAAACCGATCGTCATCGAATCCTCAAAGCGAACGAAAGCTCGTTGTAGGGTATAGTAGACAAAGTCCGAAGGCCGAACGGATTTTTTTTACGCGAGCAAACCCACTTCCGGTAGGATAGAAGTCGTACTGTAACGGAGGTTGGTATGATTCCACTCAAACCCACCAAGCACACATCAAATTGGTACTTCCAACCAGTCACGTGATCAACCTAAGACGCCATGAAGGGAGTGACTAAGTCAGCGTCTTGAATCTCTTCCTCTCCTCCCTCCTCCTGCCTCCTCTCGAACACCATAAACCACCGAACCAAATTGTCTAGACGCTACCACCAGAGAACTATCTCCCTCACCTCCTCCTTCTTTCATCTCCTTCCACGTCTTCAATATGTATACAATCGAATCAAATATCCAAAATAAAAGCCAACACCCAGTGGAATTTATTCTCAAATGTCGTGGCTGTAGACAAATATTTCAACGAAGATATTCCCAGGAAGAAAGGAGAAACCAACACCGAACATCTCCGACAAAGAAATATTCTTGCGTTCAAATATCGTGGCAGGAGGAGGGAAATCAGAACAGGAAATGAAACTTTGAGAAGTAAAAATTCGTTTCGTAGGTGGAATGAATACAGTCAGACAGACAGACAGACAGACAGAAGGAATGATAGTAATAATGGGAAGGAAGTAAGGGAAAAGGAAAGCAGAAACGGGGAGTGTTTTCCGTAAACACATTCAAGCGTGATATTAACAACAACAACAGCAACAGCAAAAAAATCGTGGCACAAGAATGTTTTGACGGTTTTTGTTTATTTATGTTTGATTTATAGCAGAAGATTCTTTTATATATATAACGAGCAAAAGGAGAAGAGAGAGAGAGAGAGAGAGGAAGAGGTGAGCCGGTGAGGGATGCAGGGAAAATGGAAGAAAAACTTTTTTTTTATGTTGTCTTCGGGGGAAGAGGAGAAGGAGGAGGTGGAGGAGGAGGGGAGAAGAGCTTTGTTTTCTGCCAATTTGGAAACAACCAACAGCACAATGGAAAGACACAGAGGGAGGGAGGAAGGAGAGGGAGAAATCTTTTTTTCTGTTTCTTCCCGAGATTCGTCTCCTTCTTTCACCATCCACCACTCTCTCTGCCACTTCTTTTGCGTTTCTCCTCTCCTCCTCCTCCTCCTTTCCCACTTCCACCTCCTCTCGAGCTTTTATTACCGTTATAAACGATATTACAAGGGCAGAAATCGTTCTCGGATCTGAATTCTTCTTCCCCGATGTAAAGGAGGAAGGAAATTTTATTTCCCCGACAAAAATCTTCCATTCAGATCAAAATGAGAGACATTTACCCGGAGACAATAAGCAGTGGCGTAGGGGGAGGGGGCGGGGGACGCAGAGGAGAAATGAATTCGCATAAAACGAGGACGTTAGTAGACCCAAGGCAGAGCGGGGTAGGGAAAACGTTGGAAGGGATGAAAGGAAAGATAGGCAACAAGAAAACAGGGTTTTTGACTTCCCTTCAGCCCCGCTCTGCCCCTCGAAAACAATTCCAAGGATTTATGTCAGCTTTGAATGTTTTTCTTTCCCGTTTTTCCCTCGAACGGAAGTTGGATATGATAACAGGAAACGGAAATCGCACTCACGGAAGAAAGAAAAGGGTGTTCGAACAGAAGAAACATTTTCGGAAAATTAAAAAAAAAGGAAAACGTCGAAAGTTGTGGGGAAAAAGGGTTGTCGAGAAAAGTGAAAAGTTTTTCATTCTAGAACAATCCTCCTCCTCCTCCCTCCTCCTCCTCTTCCTATCTTCGTCTAATATGAATCATGGCGACACGGTTTCAAAAACCGGTTTCATCTTCATCCAAACTTTCTTCTTCTTGTTCTCCTCTTCCCTCCATTCCTGCTGCAAACCCAAAAATGAATATTGTTCCCAACGGGAGGGAGGGAGGGGGTGTAAGGGGGCGTTGTTTTGTCTTTCAAAAAACCTTTCATCTCCACCTTGAAAAGTTTTTGGGGAAAAGACAACAGAAAAGAAAAACCTTCACCGAATCGAAAGTTATAAAACGGAGGAAGGAAGGAGGTGAAGGAGGAGGGAGGAGGAGGGTGGAGAGAGGAGTAAGAAACGAGGCGTCAAAGAGAGACCTTCAATGATAAACCCCGAATCGAGTTAAAATCTTCAATATTAAATTAAGCTGAGAATTTTCCTAACCTAAATCCGACAGTTTTGGTGTTGCCTGGATCTCGAAAGCTTTCAAACTTTCCTTTTTGGTTCTTTCGAGAAACATCGTCTTCACCGCACTTTCCCCCGCCCACCTCACCGCCTACCGCCTACGCTTCCTTCCCAACAGCCAACATCTCTCCTCCTCCTCCTACCAATTCCTCTACCAACTTCTTGTAAACTTTTCACCCAGTTCCTTTCCTTTCCTTCCTTTCCCTCAAACTTTCGACTATTTTTCGAAAGCTCCCAGCTTTTCTCTCACGGGCAAAGCTTAATCTTTGTGAAAGCTTTCCTGCCGGTACCTCCACACCCCCAAAACCGGAATCCCATCATCGAGGAACAGGTTTTTCAGGGAGAAAGCTCTACGGTCCATCCGATGAATTCAGCAACAGGAGAAAAAGCTTTCGAGGGTATCTGGAAGGTGTTGTAAGCTCGGAGAAAATTAAAAAAAATGCGAGGAAAATTCTTTGACAATTTGAAAGGTCTCCTTTTCATCCCCGAAACCCCCATTCGAAAGCCTTTTATGAGAGTCTTAATCCGAAAGGTTAAAGACTATAATTGGGGCGGGAGGGGTGGGAGTGGGAAAGGGAAGAAATCCGGGAATGAAAAAAGGAGAAGGAAAAATCCTCTCGGACGTCCCAAAGTCTTCGGGATTAGTTCTTGAGGATCTTAACCCAATTGTCGAAGTTTGGGATTAAAACCGTGGCTTCTACCCTTTCAATCTTCGGTGGAGGACAATAATCTCATCTCATCATCCCCCACCCCCGAAACCTTATTTCCGTTTTCCGAAAATAGGCCTGAAAGTGAGAGAAGACATGGAGGTTAAGAGGATGCTGTTGGTAGGAAAAACAGCACAAAAACGGCGTCGGGGGAGGGAAATTTTCCGAAGCTGATTTCCCCGGAGGTGAACTTGACGTGTTGTTGTCATCAGTCGCTAATCTCATTACCGGATTCGCACTAATTGAAGACCGATCAAAGTGCGAGGACTTGAACATTCGCGACGACACATTCAATCGAGAACGTGAACTCAAGCAGACGACTCATTCCGACGAGACGAGACGAACATGAATTTTCTAGTCTGCATTCAGGTACGTGAATTTTCATTTTTATTCCCTCATCGCCCCATGCAATCTTAGAAAACGGTTACCACGATAAGTTAAGTAGAGAGTGATCGTATTGACGGGAAAAATTTTAGGTGATCGTGTTGGTGGCGGTTTTCATTTTGGTGGATTCATCGCCGATTTCAAATCCGCCGCCGTTGAATGAGTCGGACGGGCCGATATTCAAAATCCAAGACAAACCGGATATACCAGTGGCGGATCAAATCGAGGAGGACAAGAACATAAAAACTCAAGTCATCGGGAAAATGGACGACTTGGAGGTTTCGGAATTTGTTTTTAGACCATTATTTGTTTTCCGTTCTAGGCAGCGACGTTCCCGTCGCTTACGTTAACGCATTTCATTCCGTAAGAAAATACCCACTTATCGCTTCCGCTTTCCGTCTGGCTGCAACAGCAATCAACCCTATCTGGTGCCACGTATTTTTTTTAATAACAGGAAGTGTCGGTTGGTGAGAGTTTCTCTGAATTTTCTCGCCTGGAAATTTTTGGCTCTGGCTGCGATAGCAATCAACCCTGTCTAGTGCCACGTTTTTAAACAAAAAGAGGAAGTGTCGGTTGGTGAGTTTACTCGAATTTCCAAAATCACCATCTTATTTGGATGGGATATTTCCATAAATCTGTCTCTTCCACCTCCAATTCGTTCTTATCTTCTTCCACGTTTATGTTGGGTTTCTAATGACACGTCGTTTCTTATACTTTCCATAATTTTCATATTTTGGATGGGATATTTCCACAAATCTGTCTCTTCTACCTCCAGTTCGTTCTTATCTCCTCTCTTCCTCGTTCATGTCGGGTTTCTAATGGCACGTCGTTTCTTCTATCCACGTCCTAAATTTTAATTAGACCGTGAAAAGGAAGCAAAAAATTTTGGTTGTCTTTGGGAAAGGGGCAAGGGGAGGAGTGCATGTCGGTAATCGTCAAACCGGAAACTCGACTAACTTTCCCCGAGAGAAAGAAAACTCGACGGTATCAATCTTCTTCCTCGTCATGAACAACTGCCACGACATTCAAACCACGCACCAGAAACAACGACTTTTCTCACACTCCTTTTCAATCGCTCCCCCCCGGGCCTCAGGGCCCCTCCCCCAAAAGCCAAGAAAATTTCATTTGTACCAAAAACAATTTTTATTTTACTTCATCTCCTGCCACGTCGACTCCCTGTCGATTCTTCTCCTTCCCCCTCTCAGCCTCCTCCTCACCTTCAAAAATCGTGGGCGTTCGGGGAAAGGAAACCAAAGTCAAAACGACAAATCCGCGTCACGTCTAAAGCCACGATTTCTATTTTTGGTTTTTTGTTTATCTTCCGTCATCGAGACTTATTAAGACTTATTAATGAAGTTAATTAATTAATAACCGATAGACACATCAAAGTTGATGATTTTCAATTCGAGACTCGAAGCGTTCGCTCTCTCTCTCCTTCCCTCCCTTCCTCCCCGTTCAAGGTTTAACGTTCGTTCTAAAACCACTTTTTTCGTTGCTTAAGAAAAGATTTTCTATTTTAAGACACTTCAACCTTTCCTCCCACAAACTTTCCCAACTGACATTTCCTCGGGAAAATTCTTTTGTCATTTCCACTAACTTTTTCCATTTCGCTAAATGTAATTAAGCTCAGCGTTCGCGTAAAATTATACTCGCGTAAAAAAAGACCTCCTCTCGGCTTTTTATAACCCGCTCAAAGTTCTCTCACCGCAGTTACTCAAGTTTGTGCTTCCTGTCTTGTACCCCGAGCTTTTGTTTAAGCGAACACACAACACTCGGGTCTCGTTTTGTGCGATAGCTGAACGGGTCAGGGAAAACTGAACTCCGAGTTATGCTAACTGGATAAAGATTCTATTCGTATTGTACCGTGTAACTCTAAGACCTATAATTAATGCGATTCATCAAAACCGTTCTCGATTTGGGCACAGGACTGTGCATTACTTTTGAGATGAATTTATCAGGAGATTATTTTTTTAAGTGCACTAACTGAAATTTCACGCCACTGTGCAATATTTATGAAATGAAGTAGTTCATTGACTGTGTAATAATCTCCTGAAATCAAACTCACTAGAATTCATTAACGAAGCGAATTCCCTTGGAAGTGTGCATTACTTTTGAAATAATCTCTTCAGTAAGTCTGTGGCATACTTAAAATGAAGTTCTCAGGAGGTTGTGCAATATTTATGAAATGATTTCAGCACAAGACTGCGTTTACCTTCTGAAATGAGCTTGATTCTGGAGTGAATTCTCGGTTAAAGTGTGCATTACTTATGAAATGACCTTCCTATTATAGTGTGTAGCCAGTACGAGAAATGTATTTAAGACTGTGCAATACTTTTGAAATCAGTTTGCAGTGATAAGTGTGAGTTACTATTGAAATGAGTTCCCAGTCAAAACTGTCCATTTACCTCTGAGATGAGGCCTTCGTCGAGGTGTGCAATACTTTTGAAATGAATTATTTACAAATTTGGGATACTTTTTAGATGATCTTTGGAAGAAATTTGTTTGTCTCCAGAGTCATTTCAAAAATATTGCACATTATGACAACCAAACTTACATTAGAAAGCAATGCAGAGTCTTGAGCAGAGCTTATTTCATAAATATTACACAAAATCGATTGATGAAATTAGGAAACAGAGCAACATGAAATGGGTTCAAGTGTGCATTACTTATGAAACGTGAATCCCCTTCAAAGTGTGCGTTACTTTTGAAATGAATTATTAACAACGACAGGAATTCATTTGTCTCCAGAGTCATTTCAAAAATATTGCACAATATCACGTTCAAACTTCTGATACAAACCCATGCACAGGATCTTATTTCATAAATTTTGCACACTAAAATCAAACGATTAAACCGAAAACACCGCAACATAAAAATAGGTTAAAGTGTGCATCATTTATGAAATGAAATTCTCGTTTATAGTCTACATTCGTTAGGAGAAATCTTAAGAGTGTGCAATACTTTTGAAATAAGTTTGTAGATGAAAACTGTAGAAGTGTGCATTATTAATGAAACGGGAATTCCCTTCAAAGTGGCAACCCTTAATCTCTTCAATAGTGTGCAATATTTTTGAAATGAATTATTAACAAGCGTTTGGTACTTCTCAAAATGTCTTCAGAGTCATTTCAAAAATGTTGCACAAATTGACATCAAACTTACCTTTTCAAGCAATTCAAACTCTTGAGCAGACCTTATTTCATAAATATTGCACACAAAAATCGATTAATGAAATTGGGAAACAGAGCAACATAAAATGGGTTCAAGTGTGCATTACTTATGAAACGTGAATCCCCTTCAGTGTGCATTACTATGAATTATTAACAAGTGTTATCAGAGTCATTTCAAAATGTTGCACAATATGACATCAAACTCACCTTGACAAGCAATTCAAACTCTTGAACAGACCTTATTTCATAAATATTGCACACTCCCATAAAACCACGGAATAATTCAAGACCCCCTTTAAAAATTCATTTCAAAAGTAATGCACAGTCGATTGCCAAAATTGATGGAGACGCGAGTGCGGGTGGACAGGCTTCTGTAGGGGAGATTTCGCTGTTGTCGGAGCCGGAGAGCCAGGCAGGAAGCGAAAAATTTATTTTTGTACAGTAAACAGTACAGAAAAAGGAGGAAGGGACGAGGGAGGATGGCATCCAGGTTTCTGTTTCTTCTTTTTCAGGCGACAACCTGGATTTCCTCCTTGTCCGAATTGCAATTCACATTCCCACCGTCGCTGGTCAAATCTCTGGAAGACGAAGATGACTACGTGTAACCACTCATCGACACACTACAATATCAATCATCATTATTATCAGTTCAATAATCGACTTCCTCTTCCTATCCGTTTCATTTCCGGTTTTTTACTTTGTCGTTTCGACGTGGAACCAGAATGGAATGAATTTTTCGTGTGGTTCTGTAACGTTAACTAAATCGCGATGGTGATGGCTTTCAGGTTTTATTTATTTATAACTAAATAAAATTAAAAGAAAATTATTTATTTTATTTATTTATTTGTTATTTACTTTGAAACCTGTTTCCCAGGAAGCTTTTTGAACTTTGAACCTTGAACCTGTATCCAGGAAAAGGTGGATAAGCCTGCTAACAGCAAAACCAGAAGTGTGACTGCTCCAACGCTCTTATTTATTTATTTATACTGGTAGTGGTTGTCTAAATATCCGTCAAAGTTTAGAATCCGGCAGTTTACAGAATGGCTAGGCGTTGTTGAAATTTGTTTTCGCCATTTTGGTAAGCATGTGAGTCAGGAAACTGAATGATGAGGTCTATAGAGGTTAGAGGTCCAAAAGCTGCCTGGCACTCTCCTACTCAAAGCTTTGACGGTGACATATACAACAAACCTTAACACAAATCGTTACTACTATTACTCATCAGCACCGCTGTTGTTATTGCCTCACATCAGCATATTCCACGCATTGAACATCCCTTCTCTTGTCTCTGCTACTTGATTATACCTGTCTTCTTCTACCGCCTGATTATTCGGGTACATCGGAGCTGTATACGATCTATATTGTATATACACTGACTAGTTTAGAGGTGAATATATATATTCCGAGTCTAATAACAGCAACAGCAGCTCTCTAAACCTCTTATATAATGTGAATGGGAACGTAGTATCGTATATATGTCACGGTAATAGTGATAAATCAAGCTAATATATTTGGGTATATCTCCTCGATTCTTCGAAAATCACCCAGAGTGGGTAATGTGACCAATTATTAAATATTTATCACATTTCCCGGGTATTTTGTAAAACATCCAGCTCGTAATCTGAGAAAACTTTTATTGAATTCTCCCATTACAGATTGGGAGGTCATAAAGTAGACAGTAAAAGTGATAAATCCTTACTAATTTGTCTTATTAACAAGGCTAAGTTGGTGAATTTGAATAATCACCAGGAATTATAGACCAATTCGTCAAATTAATCACTTTTACACAATGTTTTATAAAATAACCGGTAAATGTGATAAGTACACAGCAACCTGTGACGTTAACCAAGTTCACTGGGTGATTTTGAAAATCAGGGGAGTCATGTATACATTCGCTTAATTTATCACCTTTACCGTAACATATATTCATCACCTTTATCACATTTACCGGCTAGTTTATAAATTATTCAACCTACAATGGAGAGTTCGATTAAAATTTTGCTCAGATCACGAGTTGGCTAAATGAATATGATAAATACATGCTGCGGTAAAAGTGATTAATTTGACGTATTTCTCTATAATTCCTGGTGATTATTCAAATTCACCAACTTAGCTTTGTTAATGGGACGAATTAGTAAGGATTTATCACTTTTACTGTCTACTTTATGACCTCCCCAACTTGTGATGGGGAAATTCAATAAAAGTTTTCTTAGACTACGAGCTGGATGTTTTACAAAATACCCGGGAAATGTGATAAATATTTAAAAATTGGTCACATTACCCACTCTGGGTGATTTTCGAAGAATCGAGGAGATATACCCAAATATATTAGCTTGATTTATCACTATTACCGTCACATATATACGATACTACATTCCCATTCACATTATATAAGAGGTTTAGAGAGCTGCTGTTGCTGTTATTAGACTCGGATTATATATATACACCTCTAAACTAGTCAGTGTATATACAATATAGATCGTATACAGCTCCGATGTACCCGAATAATCAGGCGGTAGAAGAAGACAGGTAAATCAAGTAGCAGAGACAAGAGAAGGGATGTTCAATGCGTGGAATATGCTGATGTGAGGCAAAAACAACAGCGGTGCTGATGAGTAATAGTAGTAACGATTTGTGTTAAGGTTTGTTGTATATGTCACCGTCAAAGCTTTGAGTAGGAGAGTGCTAGGCAGCTCTTCGACCTATATCCTCTGATCACCTCGTCATTCAGTTTCCTGACTCACATGCTTACCAAAATGGCGAAAACAAATTTCAACAACGCCTAGCCATTCTATACACTGCCGGACTCTAAACTTTGACTTACCGCAGCATATACGACATTACTTTCTGGTCCGTAAATACATTCACCCAATCGAATAGCTTGAGAGTAGGCCTAAGTTCAGAGGTGAACATCATAAAGTTCCATCCTTTGGAACAACTTCAAACCTCTTCGTGTCAATAGAATCGCGAACTTCCAGTCCACACAACCACTTTCCAGCGGTCTTCCCTCCTCCAAACCAAAATGGTGACTCACCCCCCTTTGCCATACTGTATACATTTTCCTTATCCTCCAGTTTCCATTAGAGCAGGAATGTTCTCCCAACTCCCAGGCCTTCCTGCAAAAGCTGTCACCTGAGGAGTTGACCTACTTAAAAAACAAAATTTTCCATCAGCAGGAAATGAAAATCAGTCAAAAGAAGAAGAAGAGGAGGAGGAGGAGGAGTAGAAACAAAATTCATTCATTCCCTCCCACGAAATCCAAAAATTTGCTGACGGAATCATTTCCAGCTGGAGGAGTTCAAAGTCAAAATAATCAAAAACCAGAGGGAATAAACAAGCCACAAAATTAAAAATCCTTAACACGCGTCTGTGCTAAAAAGGAAACTCGACTTTCTCTTCTACCTCCTCCCTCTCCGGAGGTGTTCTCACCTCCTCCTCCTCTCACCTCTCTTCTCCGTCAAAAATTAAAAGTTGATTATGGTGTACTGAAGGATCCGGGAATTTTCTGGAAGGATCAGGAGGAGGGGAGGGAGGAGGGGATTGAGGAGGCCTCCGGGAGAAAAGCCTCCGTTTTGAAGGAGAGAATAGATTCTGTCTGATCCAGACGTCTGTGCCAAACATTTGTCAGAGGGAAAACAGAGGTGCGTTTATCCCTGGATCAAGGAATTTTCCATCTTTTCGATTTTCTTCTGTTTTTCGCTTTTCCTCTCTTCCTCCTCCTCCTCCTTCCTCAGCTTCTTTTTTTCGGAGGAGAAGAAGAAGAAAATTGAAAATTAATTCAAAAGCTTGTTTCTTCTCTCTCGGAGCTTTATCCGAAACACCACCAGAAAGAAAAGGTGAAAATGAAAATTTTCACTTTGGGTCAACGGTTTCCTTTTTCCCCGTTCCTTTGTGGAGGAAAATATGGAAACTCGAAAGGGAAACTATTTCCAGGTCTGTAATTTTTCTTTTTCTTTCCCTCGGAAAATTCTTTTGTGTTACACATCCCCAATAACAAAACTTTAACGTTTCTTCCTTTTCCACAAAACTGTCACCGGAAGTCACAGAGTTTCACAGGGGCTTCGGGGGCAGGGAATCCAACAGCAAACCCAACCAGAAACTGACCAAACCACCTGTCTCCATCTTCAAAACAAGGTGTCAAACCACAACTCCCTCAAAATCAAACGACCCGATGTTCCTGAAGCTTTTCCTTCGACCACCAGAAACCTGCCGAAACTTACTTTTGAAAAAGGGCCTGGATTCAAGTGTGCAATACTTTTGGAATGGCGTCGTGTTTCATGCGAAACATATCTGGTGTGTGCATTATTAATGAAATGAATCGTTCTTCAAGGGTGTGCCTTCAGAAGTCAAATGGAACCTAACGAATCTGTGCAATATTTTTGAAAAATAGTTTAGATGGAAATGTGCAATACTTTTGAAAGAGTGGATCATTTCATGAGTTAATGTGTGCATTATTTATGAAACGAATTGTTCTTCAAGAATGTCCCTTCAGAAATCAACTGTATTTCTGACAAACGTGTGCAATATTTTTGAAAAATAATTTGGATAGAAGTGTGCAATAGTCTTGAAGCTAATTTCTCATGTGAAATTAATCTCTGGTTTGTGCATTATTTATGAAATGAATGGTTCCTCAAGAGTGTGTCTTTGTCATGTGAAAGTGTGCAATATTTTTGAAATAGGATGTGGACTAAAATGTGCAGTACTTTTGGAACTGAATCGAATTTCACGTGGGGTAAATTCCTTGTCTGTGCATTATTTATGAAATGAATTTTTGTGAGAGAGAGCAGTACGTCAAATTTATTTTTTGAGGTCGATATAAGTGTGCAATACTTTTGAAAAAAAATTTTTTATTCCATGAATGCTTGTGCTACTTGCAAAATAAAATCTTCCCACGAATGTGTGAGTTAAACTGACAAAACCCACAGCCTTCTACCACTTCCACCGTAAATTTTCCGGTACCCACCACCACTCCTCCGGTACCCATGCCCCTCCAAACCTGATTCCCTTCATCCCACTGCCACCAACAACTGACCAAAACCACCTGTCCATCTTCAAAACTAGGAACCAAACCTCAACCCTACAAACCAGACGGCACCACCCCACTCCCAAAATCAAAGAACCGGATGTCAGTGAAGCTTTTCTTCTTACCCAAAAACCGTTAAACTTACAAAACCACAGCCTTCTACTGCTACACGACACTTTGAAAACCTTTTCATCAGTAAACCTTC
Source organism: Columbicola columbae (assembly GCA_016920875.1). Taxonomy (NCBI): domain Eukaryota; kingdom Metazoa; phylum Arthropoda; class Insecta; order Psocodea; family Philopteridae; genus Columbicola; species Columbicola columbae. Next base: position 5,215,577 of record JADMLL010000009.1, on the reverse strand, counting down.
CTGGCGCCACACACCAACCCAGAAATAAATCCCTGGCGCGTGCATTATTTATGAAATGAATGGTTCTTCAAGAGTGTGTCTTCGCAACTCAAAAGTATTCTTAACCAAGGTGTGCATTATTTTTGAAAAATAATTTGGATAGAGGTGTGCAATAATTTGGAAGTGTGGATCACTTCATGTGAATTAAATCCTTATGTGTGCAGTATTTATGAAACGAATCGCCCTTCGAGACAATGCATTTGCAAGAATAGGTTCCACAGGTAGAGGTGTGCAATATTTTTGAAATAGGATGTGGACTAAAATGTGCAGTACTTTTGGAACTGAATCGAATTTCACGTGGGGTAAATTCCTAGTCTGTGCGTTATTTATGAAATGAATCTCAAGGCACCAAAAAACCGTCAAACTTACAAAACCACAGCCTTGAAGGTGAAGGTGTGCAATATTTTTGGAATGGGACCTGGATTCAAGTGTGCAATACCTTTGGAATTGCCGCATTTAATGCAAAATATATTCTTGGTGTGTGCATTATTTATGAAACGAATTGTTCTTCAAGGATGTCCTTCAGAAGTCAAAAACATGTGCAATATTTTTGAAAAATAATTTGGATAGAAGTGTGCAATAGTTTTGAAGCTAATTTCTCATATGAAATAAATCCCTGGTGTGTGCATTATTTATGAAATGAATGGTTCTTGAAGAGTGTGTCTTTGCCAAGTGAAAGTGTGCAATATTTTTGAAATAGAATGTGGACTAAAATGTGCAGAACTTTTGGAATTGAGTTGGATTTTATGTGAAATAAATTCTGGTGTGTGCATTATTTATGAAATGAATCGTGCTTCGAGAGTGTGCCTTCAGAAGTCAAATGTATTCCCAACAAAGGTGTGCAATATTTTTGAAAAATAATTTGGACAGAGGTGTGCAATACTTTTGAAGAGTGGATCATTTCATGTGACTTAAATTAATGTGTGCAGTATTTATGAGAGGAATCGCTCTTCGAGACAATGCATTTGCAGAGAATAGGTTCCACAGGTAGAGGTGTGCAATATTTTTGAAATAGGATGCGGACTAAAATATGCAAGACAAGGTGAAGGTGAAGGTGTGCAATATTTTTGGAATGGGACCTGGATTCAAGGGTGCAATACCTTTGGAATTGCGCCGCATTTAATGCAATATATATTCTTGTGTGCATGTTTGTTCGTGTGTGCATTATTTATGAAATGAATGGTTCTTCAAGAGTGTATCTTTGCCAAGTGAAAGTGTGCAATATTTTTGAAATAGGATTTGGACTAAAATGCAAGACATCTGCCGTATTTCACGTGCGGTAAATCCCTGTCCTGTGCATTATTTATGAAATGAATCGCGCTTCAAGGCACCAAAAAAAACCGTTAAACTTACAAAACCACAGCCTTCTACTGCTACAAGACACGTCAAAAACCTTCCATCGAAAAATATCCCAGGCGCCAAACACCAATCCTCAACCCGCTTCATCCCCGCTTCCAAACCTGATTTCCTTCTCTCCCACTCCACCGCCTTCTATATTTCACTCTCTTCCGCCATTTTGTATTAACTAATATTAATAAAAGATAATTTTCCGTCTTAGTTTGACTTTAAAACGGTTTATCTTCTCGATGTGAATAATTATTCAGGCAATTTTACTTTATCTCCGGTGGCAGTCTTATTTATTTATTTATTTAATGAGATTTTTAAGGCGCATCTCTCAGATTTTATTATTTCTTAATAAAATTAATTAATATTCTAATTATCCAAAAAATAAAAAAGTCGGAGAGAGTGACGGAGAGATTAATGACTTTTCGGAAAAACGGAGGAGCAGAAGGAAAAAAAATTATTTTCCGCGAGAAAAATTATTTTTCACGAGGAAAACAAAAAACCTGATCGATATTCCGACGCCATCTTTTAATTATTAATTGATTAATTAATTATTAAAAGTCAGTTTAATCAAAAAAAATCCGACAAAAAAATTTTTTTTCCTTATAATTCGTCTCCGGGTTAAGATGATTGGGTTTGACGTAAGCTAAACATTGGGGGAAGGGGAGGGTAATAAAAATTTATTTTGGTTCGCGTGCAAGAGATTCATAAAGTAGACACCAACCAGAGTCTTCTTCGTCTTCGTCTTTCTTTTCCTTCTACGATTCATCTATTAACTGGGAATTAACCCTCTCCACCACCACCCCCTACCCACCCCGTCCTTCCAGTTTTCCTCGTAAACAAGTCGATAGGTCAACGTCTCCGTGAAAAGTGGAAAAGTAAGACGGCGGGAAACTGGGCTGTTGTGGTCGAGGAGGGAGGCATCAGGATTAATGTCGAACGTTCGGGGAAAAACCTTTTTGGAGGAGGAAGGCGGTGGTGTGCGGGGGGATGAATTATAATTGAAATACGATTTTACTTGTTGCGTTCCATTACACTACCACCACCACCACCACCTTCTGTTAACACCCTCCTCACCCTCTGCATGTATGTGTGTTGTAATTGATAAGAAGAATCCATCGCGTGATGATAAACACGGAGGACGGTCATCTTCCTCCCCCTCCCTCCACGCCCACTTCTCCTTTCATTCAAATCCGCCATTTTGGTGGTCAGACATTTTGTCGATTCGAGATAACGGACACGAGATTCTTCGTGACGGACAGACGGACTGAGGAATCAGACCGATGGGATCCTTTTTTTAGTTTCTCTACCTTAAGGCATAATAACAACAACTTATCTACAAGAAGTAGATAATCTGGCGACGTCGTCGACCCGTATTTGATTTCATTTCATCTACACAAACACACGATTTTGACTTTGTCTTGTAAACAAATATTTGTCTGCGTTTGGGATGACTGCCATCGACGGTTGTTAGTAACCCGAACAAGTCGAATACCCTCTGATATTCTTTCTTATTTCATAAATAATGCACACTGAAGTGTAGTAATGATGGAGAACTTAACTGACGCAAAAATTATTCTCACAAACCCGCAGGAAGATTTTATTTTGTAAGTAGCACAAGCATTCATGGAATAAAAATTTTTCAAAAGTATTGCACACTTATATCGAACTCAAAAAAATAAACTTGATATACTACTGTCTCTCACAAAAATTCATTTCATAAATAATGCACACACTAGGAATTTATTTCACATAACTTACGACTCAGTTCCAAAAGTATTGCACATTTTAGTCCACATCCTATTCCAAAAGTATTGCACACCTTTACCTGTGAAACGTATTCTTGGCAAATCCATAGTCTCGAAGAGCGATTCGTTTCATAAATACTGCACACATTAGAATTTAAGTCACATGAAATGATCCACTCTTCCAAAAGTATTGCACACCTCTATCCAAATTATTTTTCAAAAATATTGCACACCTTTGTGAAGAATACATTTGACTTCTGAAGGCACACTCTCGAAGCACGATTCATTTCATAAATAATGCACACACCAAGAATTCATTTCACATAAAATCCAACTCAATTCCAAAAGTACTGCACATTTTAGTTCACATTCTATTTCAAAAATATTGCACACTTTCACTTGGCAAAGACACACTCTTGAAGAACCGTTCATTTCATAAATAATGCACACACCAGGGATTTATTTCACATGAGAAATTAGCTTCAAAACTATTGCACACTTCTATCCAAATTATTTTTCAAAAAATATTGCACACGTTTGTTAGAAATACAGTTGACTTCTGAAGGGACATCCTTGAAGAACAATTCGTTTCATAAATAATGCACACACCAATACTATATTTTTTGCATTAAATGCGGCGCAATTCCAAAGGTATAGCACACTTGAATCCAGGTCCTATTTCAAAAATATTGCACACCTTCACCTGTGGAACCTATTCTTGGCAAATGCATAGTCTCGAGGAGCGATTCGTTTCATAAATACTGCACATATGAAGAATTTACCTCGCATGAAAAATAATTTTCAACACGATTGTACATTTTTATCCAAATTGTTTCCCAAAAATTTTGCACACCTTTGCAAGGAACCCGTTTCACATGTCAAGACACACCCTTGAAGACCGGAGTTCTTTCATAAATAATGCACACATGAAGATTTTAAGTCGCATGAAAAGATCCACTCTTCCAAAAGTATTGGACACTTCTGTCCAAATTATTTTTCATAAATATTGCACATCTTGTGAAACTTATTCTTGGCAAAAGTGCACTCTTAAAGAACGATTCGTTTCATAAATACTGCACACTTATTAATTTATTAATTATTACAATTTTTTATTTCAAGTTTGGTTCCTTTCACGAAATATAAGAAGACGGGTCATTTCGTTTTAAATAAATCGCTAAATACCCCATCTTATAAAATGGATAAATAAGAGTTTTATTGTAATAACATTATTTTAAAGTTAATAACTTATTAATTATTAATAGGAGACGCCCCAAACGTAGTCAGTGCTCATCCTCAACTTATACCTGATATATATGATGTGTTTGAATCAAAATCAGAGAAATCGTTTTAGAGTTATGCGAGCACACGTGAGCCAACAAACTCTCTGGGCAGGTTAAAATAGCGTCAAAACACCCCCTTTCCCGCTCCGTCCACCCGTTTCAATCAATCATTCAGTGAATGAATTGCAAGGGAAAAGAGAATCATCATCGTCAGAGGATGGCGCAACATGAATTAAGGTTCCCTGAAGGCAAATTGCGAAAATGCTCGGTTGGTAATGAGTTCAGTCGATTTTTAGGACGGACGGAGGGACAGACAGACAGACTGCGATGACAAACCAAAAGAAGACAAGATTTGTATTTTCTGAATGAATCAAACGACCCAAAAATAAATAAATAAATACAAGATAAAAACATGTCGAGAATAGTGGGAGGAAAAAGAAGAAATGCGAGTCACCAGGAACAAAGCGCGCTCAGAGAGGGAAGGAAAGGAAGAGAGAAGAAGAGGATGATGATGGTGGTGGTGGTGGAGGAGGAGGAGAGATTCGCGAAAATGGTAATGAAATGACAGAAAGAAGAAGAAAAAGGAAATAATTTGATAATGATGGTTGTCGTTAGGAATGTTCTGGTGGTCGTATTTTGACGGGAAGGTCACATGTTGGGCGAGACAGGAGCGCCAAGTTCGAGACAGCGGCGACATCCAACACTAGCCAGACTCATAGCGCGTCACTTCAGTCGCCATTGGATTGGCGTATCGAGAGCTCGTTGGGGTTTCGTATTCGCTTCGCGCGCTCATTTTTATTAACTATTTTTTTAATTTTTATTTTCTCTCTATGTATTAATAGTTTTTCGTTTTCCTGTCGGGGTTTTTCAAAAGGATCAAGGAGCTGTTGTGAGAGTGGTTTTCCCGTCTCGGATTTGTTTTTTTGACCGCGCGTGTGTGTCGATACTGTTAGTGAGTTTTGGAATGTGCGTTTTTCGATCGATGAGAGTTATGTTTTGCGCAAGCCCCGAGGAGGACACTCGGAAGAGTACGACGGCGGGCAAGCAACCGGCAGATAGGATTTTGCCGGTGTGGGAGAATGTCGCGTGTCGCGAACCGGAAATGCCGGAGTGACGCGGTTCCGATATGATGGAAACTCTAGTGCCACCGTGCACTCCACATCTGAAAAAAGTGTTGAAAAGGTATCAGTTAAGTGCGCTTAAAAGTTTACACGGACCGAGCACGTTGCTTGGTCCGTGCAAAGAAGTGGCGTCTGCCGTCTCGAAGACGGAGACCGCCGTAGTGACAACACGGGAGAGTCCGACTTTGGCAAGGACCGTCAGATCTCCGCCGCCAGAAGTTGATAATTTCGTTGTTCCTGAGGTCCCGCTTCAGCAGGTAGCCATCTTTGCGGAGTCTGATCAAGTGGGCGAGCGGGGAGAGACCATTTTGGAAGGAGAATGTATTACGTGTTTCATAGTCGGTGGAGAAAAGCGTTTGTGTTTACCGCAGGTGTTAAATAGCGTGCTCCAGGACTTTACACTAGCCCAGATCAATCAAGTCTGCGACGAATTACAAATATTCTGTTCTCGATGCAATCCGGATCAGTTGAACGAGTTAAAAGTGACGGGAATACTTCCGGCGAGCGCTCCGTCCTGCGGCCTTATCACGCAATCGGACGCGGAACGTCTCTGCAGCGCTCTACTACCGCACGGAGCCCCGGCCACGTCCCTGCCCAGTCCCGGTGCCGTGACCTTTCAAATCTACCACGAATGCTTCGGGAAATGCCGAGGATTGTGCACTCCATCTCTGTACACGTCCCCGAACTCACGTTGCATCGAATGCCTCCAGTGTCATGCCATGTTTTCCCCGCAGCACTTTGTCTGCCACGCTCACCGACCCCTACAGACCAGGACTTGCCACTGGGGCTTCGATTCCGCGAATTGGAGATCCTACTTGCTGGTGGCACGAGGCCAGCCGGATTATGATGTCGCCGTCAAACTTTTAGATTATTTAAAGGAAGCTAATGTGACGGGGCTGCCTAGCAACAAAAGAAAGGTAATCACTCATGTTTTTGTAGCAAATTTTTGTTTTGTAAATCGCGCGAGACTCTCCTAAAAACCGGGATGGGAGTGGGAGAAGAGGGGAAGGAGACGAAGGAAAACAGCCAAATCTCTCTGCGTGTGTTTGCGTCATTCGAAAAATAAATATCTGAAAAGTGTAAATAAACATTTGAAACGAAGAAAACATAGTTTTTCCTGCAATTAATCTCCGACCTCTAGAAAAAACCGTTAAAACTCTCGCTCCGGAAAATTGGCAACGTTGGACATTTTCCACATTAATTACTCTCATTCGAAAATCCCCAAGACGAGCTGAGGATTAAATTAAAAACTTCCTCCTCCTTGCCTCCTCCCGAAAGAACAAATCTCGATGGTCACTCCAACGGTTTGTTACATTCACAGCATCCATCTTTGAACATCGCCAGCTACACTCCAACACACATGTCCACCGAACTGTCCTTCCAAACTGTCCCCTTTCTCCTACCTTAAATCCCTTTCATAAATACTGCACACTCTAAAGCAGAATTTACTTCGCCTAATTCACATTTTGTTTGTGGGAACTTGATTCTCCCTCGATCACACGACTCCCAAATCATTTCAAAAGTGATGCACACTATTCATAAATATTGCACGATATTATAAAGTCTCGTTTTAGTTCCAATCGTCCTTCATACTGAAATCAATAATATATATACAGTAGGTGTGCATTATTTATGAAATAAGCTTGTTTGTGGGAGTGTGCATCAATTTTGAAATGAATATTTGGGTGGGAAAAATCGTCATGAAATCTGTGAAGTAGTTTGATGCGAACAATTTTGCTTAAACCTGTGCATTATTTATGAAATGAGATCCTGCTCCAAGTGAACATAATTCACGAAATATTCTAAATGGAGTGTGCATTACTTTTGAAATAAATTTGAGCTCAAGTTTTGGATTATTTATGAAATGAGGTGGAGCTAGAAGAGGGCATTTATGAAACGAGTGTTTGGCCAAAGAGTGCACGTCATTCGTGAAATAATTAGAAGTGTGCATTACTTTTGAAATGAATAAAACTATTAAGAAAACGTTTGAGAAATTTGTGGGTAGTTTGCAGGAAGAATTTTGTCCAAACCTGTGCATTATTTATGAAACGAAATCCTCGAAGTGAAGTCATGAAGTAAATGAGGAGGGTGTGCATTACTTTTGAAATGGATTTCGGTTCACGTTGTGCAATAATTATGGAGTGAACATCAATGGTAATCAATCTCGGTGTGCATTACTTTTGAAACGTGCGCCCTCTTAATTTGTGTGCATTATTTATGAAATGAATTGGTGCTCTAACAGTGGACATCATTCATGAAGTAAAATGGAGTGTGCATTACTTTTGAAATAAATTTGAGCTCAAGTTTTGGATTAATTTTGAAGAGAGAAAGTCGTTCATGTGTGCATTACTTTTGAAATGAATATTTGTTTTGGAAAAATCATCAAGAAATGTATGCAATAGCTCTGAATGATAAATTTCAATTAAATCTGTGCATTACTTATGAAATGAGTGCTTGGCTAAAGAGTGCACTTCATTCGTGAAAGAATTCGGAGTGTGCATTACTTTTGAAATGAATATCAATATTAAGAAAACCTTCAAGAAATTTGTGGGGTAGTTTGCATGAAGAATTGTCTACACCTGTGCATTATTTATGAAATGGAAATCATACTCCAAAGGGAAAATTATATTATGTATAAATGAGAGTGTGCATTAGTTTTGAAAGAGATTTCGACTCAAGCTGTGCATTAATTATGACATGATGATGATGCTCAAAGTGAACATCAAAAACGTTCGTGTGCATTACTTTTAAAATGAATTTCACCTCAATCTGTGCATTATTTATGAAATGAATTCCTGCTCTAAGAGTGTACATCATTCATAGAATAAATACGAGTGTGCATTACTTTTGAAATAGGCTCCCAATCAATCGCGCATTAATTACGAAATGAGTTCTGGCTTGAAGAGTAGGCCTATACGTCATTGGGAGGCAAACAAAAACGATTCCAGAGCCAAACGACAGAGGGAAGACTCCTCCCGATTTTCCAGGGAGGGAGGGAAGGAGGGGGATCTGGATTTGGCAAATGGTCTGACACATTGTCTGGCTATCGTACGAAAGAGTTAACAATGAGTCCCGTGGGAGTAATAAATTAAAAAGAAAGAAGTCGCCGAAAAAGCGCGGACACGTAGAGAGCACACACGGACAGAGACAGAGACACAGACAAACACACTTATACAAAGACATACAAAGAAAGGAGTTACATAACCCGAGATTTATTCATTTCTGGCTGGGTGCATGCGAAGAATATGAATAATTATTTAGTTGTAGTCGAACCAGGGAGCCATGAACTGTACAGAAAACTTGCGCCTCGCACTTATTTCACGCCTCTCTCTCTCTCTCTCTCTCGCTTTTGTTTGTCGGTCCGGAAAAGAAGAAGAAGAAGAGATGATGAAGGGAAACAAAAACAAAAGGCAACACAGGCTCACGGTTTAATTAATTATCAGAATAAAGAAATCAATTTGTTTAATTTTTATTCGTATTTAATAAATTAACGCGTCTTGAATTATTAACAATTAAATTGAATAATGGGAGCCGGCGGCCGGGGCCGTTCGCTTTGCCTCGCTTTCAATCGCCTTTCTTCGCTTCGCCTCGCGATTATGCTAATGAATAAGGCTATCGTTT
>JADMLL010000009.1:5142638-5206324 GCA_016920875.1 Columbicola columbae | reverse complement strand
TCATAAATAATGCACAGGTTCAGACAAAATTTTTCATGTCAAACTACTGCATAGATTTCACGACGATTTTTTTCTACACAAATATTCATTTCAAAAGTAATGCACACTCCCATAAACAAGCTTATTTCATAAATAATGCACACTTTTGTGCTGCACGTCGACTTATTTCAAAAGTATTGCACATTCATCAAGGTTTGATGCACACTTTCATGGGGGGAAAATTAATCCAGAAGTACTGCACACTTATCGGGAATATTTTTCAAAAATACTGCACGATTTTGTTAGGAATTTACGCCCACACTCTCATTTCATAAATGATGCACTCCAGGTATTTGAGATGGCGGTGGGGGGTGGAGGGACGACATATTTGACTTTGAGAGAGTCCCTTGGAAACCGGAAACTGAGTGAGGAGGCAAGGAACGGGCTGTAAAACGCGTCTCGAGAATTCACGGTGACAGTGTGTGTCCGCTGACAACTTGACTGTGAACTTTTGCGAATAAATTTGGCAACAGCGTCGCACATGTGCATAAAACCTAAATCGCTGAAACATCAATAGACGTCGACAAGGTAAACAATTCGCGACTTCTCAGCAATATTCTATCTCGCAGATAGATTGCCAGATTTATCAGTCCTTTCTTTTCGTCGCCATTTTTAAAACCGCCTCCGTGTCCTTTGGCTGATGCAGCTATACAACCGGAAGTGTTTTGTCTAAGAGCCAAACGATACAGAACTTCCAATCGAGACAGAGCCGTTAAACTCTTGATTATTTGTTGTTGTTGTTGTTGTTGGATTCATGCAAAACGTTTTAAGAGTTTGATCCGAAGGAATAGTGGTGGTGGTGGTGGGGGAATTCAAAAGGATGGAAACGAGATTTGATTCTGGAGAAAACCGGAAGAGGAACAAAGCTCCGGTTAAACGGAATTAATACAGGGGATCGTTGATTTAATTTATGAATGTGGGAGAGGAGAGAGTTTGGACAGAGGAAGTCAGCATTCTTCGGGAGAAAGTGAAAGCTCGCTCCTGCTGTTGGAAGGGTTTCCTTCCGCCCAGCCTCTTCCTCTTCCTGTCGTCTTTTTTAGATCTTATCAATCAGTCTGTTGACGGCGTTTCATCTCCCTTTCGACTGATTGGCGTTCGCGACCATCTTTGACCGAGTTTCCCTACCATCATTCCTTCTTCATCTTTCAGTGGTTCTCCTTTTCCGGTTTCTTAGTATTCTCTGAACTTTCTCTGATGTACATATCGCTTACAAGATTCTCAACACCAAACACACGAGAAACAGACGACGTGTGACACACATTTCAAGTCCCACATGTTGTCTCAATCATATGTGAAATTAATCGACCCCCCTCCTCCTCCTCCTCCTCCTAGTCAATGATTATGGAGAAACATGTCGCCGACGCAACGGTTTTGAGCTTATAAAACTTTTAGACGGTTTCATTTCCTAAAAAGCTCTTTCCCATAACTCTAAATTGGAGCTTTTCGTTCCCAACTCGTTTTCAACATAGAAACAAAGATGGCCGTTTCAATCCAAACCCATCGTTTTAGTCTAAATTCAAAATAACAAGAGCAAAGGTCTCTCTATAGAGATCGTGAACCGTGTGACACCTTTTTTTTCTCAAAAGGAAAAGAGAACAAAATGGCGTCGAGGTTTTCGCCTCCGATTTTACCGTCGACATTTTTTTTCCTCTCTCCTGTTTTAATTAAGATTTTCCTCCCGAACTCGTCCTCGTTCCGTTTTCACAGAAGCGGAAAAGAAAATTCGTTTTAAAAGAATTATTTATTTAAACAACATTCATTCGGGGTAAATAAAGAAAAGAGAAGTAGAAATAAATAAATAAATAAATAAATATGGATGATTAAAAAAAAAGAAGAGAAAGAAAGTAAATTTTGAACTTGGGTCGTTTGTTTGAAAGCGAGGATAATTAGGTTGGTCACAATGATTTTTCCTCTCTAACGTAATTTTCCTTCCTCCTCCCCGGTTTACCCTACCAAGTCCCCATCTCATCCCATACCTTACGCTGACGAAACAAACAAACAAACAAACATTTTTGTTGTTTTTTAAATGAGTAATTTACAGGAGTGGAATAGGGTGAAGCGGGGCAAGGGGGGAGGGAAGAAATAAATAAAAAAAAGAAACAACAAAATTAATACGAAACGATTTCTCTGGGAGACGGTCAGCCGCCATTTTATTCTTCTCATTTCTCTCTCTCTCGCTCGCTCATCACTAGACTAAACAATGCAAACGACCGAAAATGTTTTGTTTGAAATAGAAACAAAAAGAAAGAAAGAACAAAAAATTTATTTCTCCCTCCATTTTGACGAATAACAAAAACATCCAGAGGAAGAGGATACAAAAATTTTTCCCGGAGAACACTTACAGAAACCGATTCGGAGAGACAGAGAGAGAGATGAGTCATCTACAAGTCTCTCCATCTCTCGTTTTTGCTTCGTCCTAGACTTGTGGGAAAAACGTTCGCTTTTGAATCGACTCAACCTTGTACCTGAATGGTCGGCAAAAGAGAGAGGGTAGGAAAGATAACGGCTAATGAAGGGAGTGACGTAATAGCTTGAACCTGAAGAAGTAGAAAAAGATAAGAAAGAAAAACAGAAGAAGAAAACAGAATAATTATCGTGGAAACAGATTTCTGCCAAGCCATAAATCCGTCAGACAACTCCGAGGTAATGTTTCTGGTATGACGACATTTTGGGGAGTCAGTAAATCCGATGACTATCACACAACGCCATGATTAATTAATTAAACAAGAAATATAGGCCTAATCTCAAGACAACAGGCACACAAAACCGTGTACAAACCTAACCTCAACATGTCACCCCGAAACAACCCATTTATACACCCAAAACCAAACAAATTTTTTATTTTAAATTCCCACACCCCCAAAAAACATTTAGTAACCAATCCATAAACCGGATATGGTTATGAATTCGAGTAACCATCGAATTAACAAACAACAAACCCAAAAAACCAAAAACCAATTACCCCTTCAACAAAAATTTTTCACCAGAGCCAAAACATATTTCTACGAATGCCAACAAAAGTAGAGACGAACAGACGGACAGGCGACGATTTTTACTCTCTAATTCAAATTAACAATTAACACGTTTCTTTAAACCCACAAAAATTATTCAGATTATAAACAAAGACAAATTATTTCTCTCCGTCGCCGTTATCTCGGAAAGAATTTCGTTTTTTTAATTTTTATTTACTTACTTGAAAACATGACTAAAAACTCGGATAAACTTAAAAAGATTTTGATCTAATTAATTAAAAACAAGCAATTATAAAAACAAAAACGAAAATGAAACAAGAAACAGACAAGAAAAACCAAAAAAACAACATCGAGGTTGGAAATCCCCAGAAAAAAACAAGACGCCATGTTTCCATTCGGTTTTGGTTCGATATATCGAAATCTCGATTCGTCATAATCGATTCTCTCAAAATTTTTTTTATTCGCGTTTGTCATACTCTATGATATATGTTTTGGCTTTTGCTAGGAACGTCGTTTGATTTACTCGTTTCCAACTTTTTATCACAAATTTTTTTTTTCTCGTCCGACTGATAAGGAAAAATGCATGGGGAAATCGTTATCGTATTCTTCGGTCTCTCCGGCCTTTTTTTCTTCTGTTTTTTCAAGGTCTGATATTATTTTAAGCAAGGTTTCAAAATAACAAAAAAAAATGCTCGCGATTCGTTTTTTTCATCTCCGCCATTTTTTTTTGTCTACTCTCGATTGATGAGTTTAATTTGTTAATTAAATTATCATCGTTTGAAAATGTTTTTTTCCTTACACAATCGTACCTGTATTTTTGGTACTCGCTTGTTTTAGGTTTTGTGAATTTTTATGGCTAACCGTTGATGGGTTTCAAAAATCAAAGTTTATGTTTTATAAGCCAAAAAATTATCTCCTCCGCTAATCACTTATCTGAAACGGCTGATTCATTTCATAAATAATGCACGCTTCTCCCACAACTCATTTCATAAATACTGCACAATCTATTGGAGAATTCATTTAAGTATTTATTCGAAAACGTCGTCAGAAAATTATTTCATAAGTAATGCACGGTTTTACGGAATATGATTTCATAAATATTGCACACTTACCGAGCAATACGTGCCATAAATACTGGACAAGTTTACGAGGAATTAATTTCATAAATAGTGCACACTCTAAACAATCATCGACGATTCTTTTGATATCGTTTTCGGCGTAGGTGTGTGCAATACTTTTGAAATGAGCTTCGATTAAAATTGTACATTATTTTTGAAATAAAATGTGGTTGACTGTGTGCAATACTTTTGATATGTATATTGACTGAGTGTGCATTATTTTTGAAATGAAAATCGTCTGAGAGTGTGCATTATTTTTGAAATGGGATGTGGTTGGAGTGTGCAATACTTTTGAAATGAATGTCGACTGAGTGTGCATTATTTTTTGAAAATGAGATTGATGGTGTACTTTTAAATGAATATTGACGATGTGTGCAATACTTTTGAAATGAATATTGACTGGAAGTGTGCAATACTTTTGAAATGAATATCGACTGAGTGTGCAGTACTTTTGAAATGAGATGTGGGTTGATGTGTGCAATACTTTTGAAATGAATTTCCACTGAGAGTGTGCATTATTTTTGAAATGAGATGTGTGTTGGTTGTGTGCAATACTTTTGAAACGAATGGAGAATAATTTTTTGGAGGTACGAACAAAACTTTAAAAATGTCAACGATTTCGATGACGTCTTTGAGCGTTTCCTTGTACGCAAAAGTGAAATACATCTTATGCACGGGTGATATTGATAATAAAAACGCGCGCGTAAAGGCTAAAGAACATTATTATTATCATCATCACCATTATTATTATTATTATTAACCCTGGGTAAAATTCTCTTCTTGAAAATCCAGTTTTTCGTTTTTTTCTGTTTTATTTTGGAATCGGGGATAAAAACTCGGCTCTAAGTATGAAAACTCGTTTTCTTTAAATAAAATAAAAATTAAATTAAACTAGTACGCGAGCGTATTTTTTTTGTAATTAACGTTCCTGTACGCGTATAATAAAAAATGGCGATATACAGTAGTCGTCTCTCATTTTTTACAAGAACCTCTTGTTCACATGACCGGGATACCAACATCAAACTCAAAGAGAGGAAATTGGGGCTGTGATCTAACGCTAGAGATACGCAAGCGTATTTGGGTGCGTTTTTGAGGTGAGGAAGTCACAGGAATTTATGATCACCTTTTGAAGAGTCGGTGGTGGTGAGTGTGTCACGAAGGGGTTGGATTGTTGGTTTGGTGGTGGGACGGGGTTGTAATACGCAGGCGTTGGCAGTGATTTGAAACAGGTGCGTACAGTTATGGGCGTTCGGAAAACGTTTTACGCAAAGATGGACAGCAATCAGGGATGCAAATGTTCGTTATCGCTTACAGACGGAAGTACGCATGCGTAATTAAATGAAAGTGTGCAATATTTATGACATAAATTCGTTGCAAAAGCATTGAAACACATTTTGGTAGAAGAGTGTATGTATCAATGACCTGGATTCTCCTTCTTAGTGTGCAATATTTATGAAATGAATGAGTAACGAACGCGTAGGAATAAACCAGAGATGTGTGGAACATAGTTGGGATACACTTCAGACACAGACAGACTGACAGACAAAATTTATTTCCGATCAGGAGAGAAAATTTTGTTTAATGTTAATTATTGTAGTGGGCTATGTACAGTAGTGTGCACTACAATGCGACAGTAATTTAGGTTTTTGGCCATTTTCGGAAGAACCGAGTTGGAAAGATGATGTCGGTACCAGCTCTTGGGCGTTGTTTATTGCCAGAATAGCCCAACAACAGCAAAATGTAAGAAAAATGGCCACACTTAAAGCTGTTTCCATTCGTACACTACTGTCGAAATTTCTGTCGTGTATAAATTACAGTAGAAACGCTTTCATTAGGTTTCATTTCTCCGATGAAATACCTGACTGGGTTGTAACCCATTTCCGCTGGCTTCTGTTCATGTGTTCTATGTCCCGTGTTACCCCCCTCACCCCTTCTACGATAATCGACTGTTTAATCATTCGTGACGATAAATATTTGGGAAACAGGTTCGATTGTGGTGATCAGGTTTGAAAAGATTTTTACCTCAGGAGCAAGATGGAAAAGGTGACAAGACGGACAGACAGACAGACGGACGGACGGAGAGACGTACGCGCAGACAATGGCAAGAAGAACAACAAACCTTGAAACGGGGCTCCCCGACGGGTGGATTCGTGCGAAAGAGAATAGCGAAAGGTGACGAAGGTCTTCTCTATCGACCGCCTCCTGACTTTCTCGACGGGTTGATTGTTCTTGGAATGAACACGAACCTGAAAACCTGTAAACAATCGGATAGAAACGCCATAAACAGGTACGCGTCGACTTCTATTGACTCACCAAAAAAAGAAAAAAAAAGGCAGATCACAAGGCCGAACGGTTTTATTTGACGAAAATAGTTTTGTAAATATTTGAAAATGAGTCCTTGCTCGATATAGATGGTGGTTAGGGGCCCCACTACCCCCCCCAACCTTTTCCTCTCCTTCAAAAGACTCCAAACTGTCATTTCGAAAAGTGTGCATTATTTTTGAAATGGGGGTGTTTGTCGATTCTCTCGCGATATTTATAAAATAATTTCCTAAATGGGGCTTCACCGGAAGGACCTGATACCCATTCCCATTTCAGGTACGTGGTGTTGCCTTCCTTCGCTCCTTAATTGTTCGTTCTCATTTTACAAGTCTTCCTAAATGAGTGAAAGTGTTTCTTCTCCTCCTCTGGTTACACTGAAGACACTTTCCCAAGGCTGTTGGGGAGGCCTGAGAAACGGAGGGAAAACCGAGACAGACACCGGAAGTAGTGAGGAGGATCGATATCGTAGTCGACAGAGAAACGAAGACGAAAGCACAAGAGAACACACAAAAAGAAAGAAATGGAGGAGGGTTTGAAGGAGGGCAGGGAGGAGAGGAAGAGAAGGAAAATCCTGATGACGATTAACTCTGCCAGGAAAACATTTTGGCCCAAGTCCACGAAAGCCATGGGTCCCAAAAATAAACCGGTCACATTCTTAAAATAACTGAGGCTGAGTTATTTTTATTGGAACCATATCCCGTGGGCCAAATCATAATGCACTTACGTTCGGGGCAAAAGCTGTGCCACTCGTCAGTCTCCTGCTTTGTGTTTTGCGTGCCAAAAATCCCTCCCACCCCTCTCCCAGTTCCCTCTCGTCCCACCCAACAGCAAAAACCAAACCGAAAAACAAAAATGAGAGAGAGAGAAGCCAGCAGCATTCACGTGGGCAATTCTGGGGCGTGTGTGTGTGTGTAGGGCTGCATGGGAATCAAAGTTGAGTTTCCTCCTCCTCCTCCTTGCTCCCACCTACCCTGGAAACGGTCAAAGGCAAAGAGATGGAGAAAACTGGGACTGGGAAAACGGGGAAAAGCTGTTGATGAAAGGTTTTTCATTTCTGCATCCGCTTTTTCCCCGGGATTTTGTAATTCAAGAAAATATGTAAATAAAGAGAGTTTTCCTCTGCCGTCTCCCCCTCCCCCCGGGGGGGTGCCCTTCTCCGGTCCTTTATTTTGTTTTTTGGGTTTTTTTTGTTTAATATCCGGTCGGATTGCTGGAGAGGAAGTGAATCGGACTCTGGATGAGAGAACATGAGTGTTGAGCAATAGACCTTTGAGGTTTTGTCTTTTGTCACCGAATCCTCGGCCATGTAACTGGGTCAATTGTGGTTTCCCGCGCCTCTCTCGTACACCCAGTCACCCAACCGTTGACTTTTCGAGAAACTTGATCTTTCCTCACTCGTTTATTGATTTTAACTTCCGGTTTCCTCATCTAACTCAACCCTTTCAGCACACCTTTCCACCCTTTTGAGTGGGTTTCATAAATAATGCACACTCCTGGTGACATGGGTTCTTTGCCCGAGTGTGCGAGCTATTGATGTGAAACTGATTTTTGACTGAAAAGGAGGAAATAATCATGACAACCAAGTCAGTGACGGAATCAGGACTGGCGGGGGAGGGGAGGGGAGGTGTCTTCTCCTTCGAGAAGGACTGAGAGGACTGTGAACCTAAGCGTGGAATAATTTGCAACGATCACGCAAAGTGTCCCACCGGAATCGGCGTATGTGTGTGTTTTGTGTGCAGGTGGAAACCCCGAACGCATGAACAGGAACTGTCGGAGAGAGGTTATTTGCATATCGGTGCAGCGGAGTGAATTGCAGCGTAAAGTGGAAGGCGGAGTCACACGGAAAGAGAAGAAAGACATCTTAATGCCTTTAGGGACACATTAACATGTGGGATTAACATGTGAATTCGTGTTACGGTTTTTTTCTTTCCTCTCCTTCCTTCTTTTTTTGTGTCTCTGTGTTGTCCGTGTATGTGTGTGTTCTGAACTTCGGTCTTTGATAACGGTAATGAGACGTCAATCGATGACAAAAACGAGTCGCAGTAAAAGAAAAGAAAGGAAACGTAAAAACGAGAGACATCAAAGGTTTCCGTGATGTGCGCATGTGTCACAGGACAAAAGAGAACCTCTCATCTCCCCCTCCTCCTCCGTCAGCTTATAGAATGCTTTTAATGTCTTTCAAATATCCCAATCCAGGGGTGGTTGGGGGGTGGGACAGATAGGAATGATGAATCTCGAGTTGGGAAGCTGAAATGCCTTCTGGATCACTGATCACATGACTAAATTCCTCTTTTTTTGGTGTCAGGAAGGGGGGGGGCGGGGCGGGGGAATTAAAAGCTCGGAACTTACACGTAATCTTGGAGAGATTTTCCCCGGGTTCTTTTGAAACTCGTGTGCGAGTCTGTGTTTGTGCAAACAAAGTGAAAAGCCCTCAAAGTTCAATTTCCTTCCGTCGAAATCCGAAATCCTGAGACATTTTTCAATTTGTTCCGTCTTTCAAAGTTCTGAAGAAACTTTTTATTTTCCTCTTTTGAGTTTGGGTGTGTGTGTGTCGAGGGTGGGACATTTCTCCCCGTTGCCAGGGTTTCCATTTCCAATCACCTAAACGCTTTCCCACTCACCTGGTAATACATTCAAACGTATAACAACCGCGACCTGGGTCTTCGTGTTCACCATATCCTCCCAACGGTACACGTGTTCTACTGCGTCATTGTCGCCTCGTAGTTGGATGAGGGAGAGGCCATCTTTCTTTTTATGATTGTTGTTCATTTCCTTGGAAACTAGAGTTTTAACATGAGACTGTACTTTAAGAAAAAAAAATTCCTTTCTTTTTTCGCTGATTCGAAGGATGTTGAGAAGGCGAGAGGTTATCTTTGCTGAATCCTAACCATCAGCACAAAATTTCGGACTTTCATCATCATCATCATCGTCCCGGGAGATGGATCCGTGCTTCGCCGAGCAAAAAATTAGATAATGCAACCAAGGCAGCCGACTCCATTTTGAATTGGAGTCACAGTTTTAAAGTTTTGTCCTCGACCGAAATCAGTTTCCTCTTTTCAGAAATCTCTTCTCCTTTGAGTTGTTCTTTTCGGAGGGAGCAAAACCAAACGGAAGTGGTATCATCTGTGATGGCGGGGAGGGGAGTCGGAAAGCGATGGAAAGAAATCTAAAAACTGTCAAAGAAGCGGGGAGGAGTGAAGAAGGCAGTTTGGTAGAGAGTCGAACTCATTTGTCAAAAGTGACAACAGGAGAATGCTTCCCTTCTTTTGGGCGGTTCTGAGCTTTCCAAAACCTTAACCTTTTGTCGTAGGTTGTGGAAGGAGAGAATCCATCAACTCTTAAATCTCCTAGAATTTGTCTTTTAAAACTCGTCACCATCCTCTCCTGTCGCAAAAAAACGGGGAAACCAAAACCCATCAGCGTTTAAATAGATTGCTGACACCCAAACATTCCAATCATGGCATCGAGAGGTGAATAGAAAAAGTTTTAAAAAAAAATTGGAGCAGAGTAAAAATGGCGACAATGATTCTCTGTTCGCTTAACTGCTGGGTCAGATTAGAAGGCGGTGGGGGAGAAGGGAGGTGGAGGACAGAGACGAAGCCTCTGCGTTAGAAGTTTTCCCTCGAGGAACGAAAATTTTCAAAAAAACTTCAACAAAAGCAGAAAGCTGGCAGTTTGAAAGCGCAAAAAAGGGAAAATCTATTCCTGTCGGGATCGATAACGACTCGCTCAAATGCTCCCGGAATGAAGGGACTAAAAGAGGAGAGGAGAGGAGAGATGGTAAAGAGGCGAAGAAGCGTAGGAAGGAAAGGGGTTCAGAGACCATTTTACGCCTTTTTTTTCAAGTTCAAGAGGAGTAAGAGTGACCTAGAGGCAGTTAACGACTCCTCGACGGCATTTCCTAGGTGCTGTCGCGATGTGTGTCCGTGAGGGGGCTCTGTCGGGAGGGGGACATTTTTTATATGAAAAAGTTTTTCCTCCTCGTTTTTGTTTAACTCGACTTCTTTTTCCTCTCAGCCATTTTCAACAACCCCGATTTTGACCCAAGTCACCCCAGCCACCATTCTCACTTTCATTCAAATTCCCTGACGTGGATACGGATAAGGGTGTACGGGGTAAGGTGAGAGGGGTAAGAGAGGACAAAGGGAAAGTCTTTCAATTGTCAATCTATTTCATCCTTGACTGATCGTCGTCGTCGTCTCTTCAGGTTTATCTTTCTTCACTTTAACAAAAGATGCGGATTTATCGACGTGACGGCGAAAACCTTTTCAAAATGACTTTGAGGCCTTTTCGTTCTGTCTTCTTTCCTTCCCTCTTCCCCTCATCCACTTAGGAAAAACTACTACCTACAGAAACGATTTCCGAAAGGAGGTAGCTAAAAACTCCTGTCGGTTTCCAGTACTACTGTGTTGGGTTACCACAAAAAAATTTTGCAACAGGCTTTAGAAAGGGAGAAAGACAGAAATTGAAAAAAAGGGAACAAAAGAGAGAAGGAGATGAAGTGACAGAAGAAAAATAGAGAAACAAAGAACAAAAGAGAGTGAAAGACAAAGAGAAACAACAAAGAGAGAGAGTTAGTGACTTCCATTCGGTTTTCCTTTTTTTTTTCAAGATGGCCGCTCGCTTATCCGATCTTTCCGTCCTTCGATCTTCGACATTCTGATTATTTATTTATTCTCAAGGTATCTCTAACATCAGAAAATAGTTTTATACTTCTACGCATCTCCTCTTCCCTCTGTTTTTGTTTTCTTTTTCCAACTTATGAACTGACACTGATTGCTTATCAGTAGATGCGTGTGTGTGTGTATATATGCTCTAGACGATGCCCTTATCAGTTTGGACTTTTTAAATAACTGCAAGGTTACTACGGGCGGAAGCAAAGCAAACAGCGAAGAGTAGAGGAAGTTGTGAAGGTTAACCAAGATTAGAAATTGTTTTTGTAAATAAATAAATAAATAAATGGGAAAGGATTTTTCCTCGAGTCGGCCATTTTGCCCGGAGGTTTTCCGTCGGCTCTCGAGAGGAAGCTTTGTGGAGTGTAACAGACCCCCGCTTCCATTTTTAAAACGGCCCTTCCGCCAACTGTTGAGAACCTAAATCCTCTGTTTTCTAATAAAATTATCTATGGATTGTCTACTTGAGGCTTATCTTTGTGACAAACTTCCCTGACGGACAGATAAACAATGGAGATAACGAGATATGTTTGAGCGAGGACATGTTACTTTCCCTACACCTTTGGATGATATACTGTATGTCTGTATGTAGTAACGACTTGGGAGTGACCTGATTGTGACGGATCAATGATCCCAGTGCTGTGTCACGTCCCACTTGTTATTCTCTTTTGTTCGGAAGGAAGGAGGAAAACGAGACGGTTGTGGAGGAGGACGAGGGTAGTTGACACCCCCTAAGTGGAAGGAGACAGGAAAGGAATAAGGAATTTTCCTTCCCCGTAACAATGATTAATTCAAAGGAAAATAAAATATGTGGTGACGTCATGTCGTAGCCCTGAGGTATTTCATCTTGACTGATAACCTACAGTAAACGAGACGGTGGCCTAGCCGTGTTTGCTTGTCTATTGTTATCATCGTCAGATGTTTCTTTACACAGTCAAGGTCCCATTGACGCCATTTTTAATTTGGCAACAAGAGAAATAAAAAGGCGAAGAAGAAACGAGGATATCGATTGAAACGCGCCTGTGGCAGTCAGCAGTCGGTCGCCCACTCCACATCTTCCACCCCCTTTTTTGTCTTTTACCCTTAAGCCGGGGGTGGTAGTAGAGGGGTAGAAAGGAGAAAAGCGCGAGCCGTGGGCGGGGGTAGAATTGTGCTGCTGGTGGTGGTGGGAGGGAGGGGGGTTGCTCGGGAAAATCGATAACTCTCTCCGTCGCGACGCCGACGAGTGGACAGCTACAAGTCCGTTTTTGTTTTTCCACGGGCAATGCTCCCAAGAGCTGCCACAACTCATTTTTTCGTCTTCTTCGCCCGCCTACCACCTCTGCTGGCCACTTACCCCCTCTCACTGCTACCTCTCCCACAGGCCAAGTCGAATTGTCAGGAATAAATGCGGCGGGGTGATTCAGAGAGTGAAGATCGAAGCCAAGTTTATATAGCGGAAGAGTCCAACTTTTGAGGATGATAACGCCATTTTCTTTTCTCTCTTTTTGGTGTCTTCACGGCTTCACCTCTCGTGCCAACTATCTGTTTGCTTCTCCGTTAATCCTATTTCTTTAAATTATTCCTCTTCTTCCTCCTTGCTTCTACCTCCCATCACTCTCCTTTCCACTCTCTCTCTTTTCTTATTTACGATGCCCCCTCCCCGGGAATTCTTTGCGTTTTGTTGACGCACATGACACACAGCCTTGTCACACACACGGAAACGACATAACCCATGACTCTCCGCGAATCGTACTGTAAATAAGATGGCAAAACACCACCCAACAGAGTGCTACCATTCTACCAACAGACAGACACCCCCCTGACACAACCTCAAATCCGAATCCAGGGATGGGCGTTCCAGTTAAATTCTTTGAAAAACCAAAATTTGGGTTAAAGAAAATCTTTCCTTCCACTCTACTTGACCCCCGATGGAAATTTGTAAATCCCAACACCCAGTAAACTACAACATCCTCACATCACTCTGAGATCGGTCACCGAAACCTCATCCAACAGTCGGAGATGAAGTGATGGCGGGTAGGGGGTAGGGGGGTTGCTGAACCTATCAATTACTTCCCTGTTTAGTTGGAGATAAGACAACAGCAAAGAAAAACCTTAAACAGGAGGATTAGTTGAAACCACGAAAGAGGGAGAATAGAAAAAATTTTTGATTTTCGAAAAAACCAATACGTCACCAAATTCTAAATTTACGGCGCCATGTTTTCGAAAGAGAGAATAAAATTTGAGAATTTATTTTAAATTAATTTTATTTCATTTTTTTTCGCAAATTTGTGCCAAATTTTTGTATTTTGATTTTTATTAATAAGAGAAAGCGACGAAACGACCAAAATCCAAATTTCCGAAAGCCAAGAATTCAAAATGGCGGACAAGGCGTTTATCCGCTAGACCGGAAACGTCCTCAAAGTCAATAAATAAAATTTCACGGATTCAATACCAATTTGAACGGATTCCGGGCACGAGAACATTGTTGTGGGGGGTGAAAAAGGTTTTCTCAAAAATCAGGTTCGATGTCCTTTTTCAGGTAGTCGAGACGCGACATATGGAATCAATTCCTCGTCGCCGGTTCAAAGATTGTTTGAGGTGTAGGGGTTGTATGGTGGACGGTAGTCTTTTTAGAGTGTTTTAGGGGTTGTTTACGGTTTTGGAACTTCCTTTCGGAGACCTTCAAAGGTTTTTTTGTCTTCGGAAGTTGTTTTTGTTTAGCTGGTCTGCTGGTCCTCCTCCCAACCCCCACCTCCTTCCCTCAGTACGTCAGAAGAATCTATCTCGGTGGTTTTCTCGGGGAAGTCATTCAGCTGATTTGTTTTTTGAGTTGAAAGAGTTAGCCCGCCACTGATTTTTTTGATTTTTTTTGCAGGTAAGAGTTTCGTTCGAGACTGGAATGCAGCAGCAGGTACGGCAGGTACGCGAGGGATGAAAAGAACACCCCCATTTTGGGGTATTTCTCGGAAGGTATCGTGTGTCCCGGTTTTTGAGAGAGACAAGATAATTACCGAGTTGATGTAAGTGAGTAATGAATTTGAGAATCAACCCCCTCAGCCCCTATTTTGGGGAAGTCACCCCCGAAATCCGATTCTCTCTTTGAACTTCCTGTTGCCTGTTGACTCTGTCGAACCAGGAAATGTGAGGAAAATATTCGACAGAAGGCTAAAGATAATTTTTCTATTTTTAACCTTTAAGACGGATCATCCTTTAAGTTGACCTAAATAAGATGGCGGTGGCCTTCAGCGTTTGTTCCGTTTCGCCCAAATTTTCGACCGCCACCGACTTATCGCTTATCGTCATCATAGATCTTCGGGGAGGGGGGGTTGCTTTACCTACCAAATTGTGGTGTTGGAAGAACAGGGGTAGTTAAGGGGATGACAGGGGTTTGTTGAAAGCTTTGTATATCAGCTAAATTCTCACATAAGCTCCATAAATTATGCAGTTTGTGTACTCGGATCTTGTTTTACGCGGTTTTGATTTTAAGCGTCTACAATTTTGGAAACCGTCTCAAACACTCCTCCCGTTCATTTCATTACTGATGTTTAAGGAGGATTCGTTTCAAAAGTCTTGCACACTTTTACAAGACAGTCGTTTCTCTTTTTCAAAAACCAGTCTCCTGTTACGCGGATTGTTTTTGTGCGTTTCTTTATTCTTCGGGGTTTTTCAAGTTATGAAAAAGGCCTTGAATGTAATACGAGGTCTTTTTTAACGCGATTCTCTTTCGCGTAAAACAAAACCAAACCGATTTGGGTACACCAGACAACCAGGTTAATGAAGACAAAGCCAAACCATCGATGACACGTCCAAGACAAAGAAAATTGCAACGACGAGAAACGCGATGTTCGTTCGATAATTAATGAGCAGAACGGTCGCCATTTCTGGAGCTATCAGCTTCCTGTTAGACTTGTTCGCCCTCACCTTTGCCAAATCTCGCGTCTGGGAAAACGCGGTAGACGTATAGACGGGACCTTGGATACGGGAAAAGAGAAGGCATGGAAAGAGATCCACGTTCAAGGACGTATCGCGAAAACCGGAAACCGTGAACACCGGACAAACGTAGATAATGAGAACAACAAAGGCAAATGGCGAGAGTGTGTGTGAGTGTTTGAGTGGTTGGAAGAAACACACGTCAGATCATTTAAATGATCTGTCCACATCTGAGAGCCTGATATTCGACTTAACATATGCATCCTTGAAGTTCGTTCATTAATAATTAAAACGGGAACGAAAAACACCTGGAATTTATTTATTTATTTATTTATCTATCTATTTGAGCAACGCCAAAATCGCCCGAATCGATTATTTAAACTCGATCGGCTAATTAATTGATTAATGCCTGACAGATCATTTAATTAATAAATTTGGGCGTACTACAAGGATATGTAATTATTTATTGAGCGCTTATCCGTCGTCGTTTATTTAATAAAATTGACGGATTTGACTGAAGCCTCCTCCCCCGCATCTCCCCGAACCTGAAACCTAACTCCAAGTCCGTCTGTCTGGTTCTTCTCAGACTCTCTCTTCTTTTGTGCTCGTAACCATTCCGTCTGGGCCCCTTTTTTTTGCTCCGAACCCGTTTTCTCCCATTCGCGTTGGTCATCTTAGAAGTCAAGGTTGTACCATCAAGGTTTTGTACCTTCTACTCGGAGGCGGGTTTCTCGAATCAAAACCGATCAATCAGTTGTCGCGTTTTGTCTTTTCCTCTCCCTGGTCGTTTCGCTATTCCATCTTCAACCACAACATCCCCAAGGGGTTGGGTTGAATGGGTAGAACGTTAAAAAAGGCCCCAGAAATTTCTTGACGTTTAGTACGTCACGTCTTGAACCTTCATTGGTAGAATTCCAAGAAACCCCAAAACAATTCCTTTTTAAAAACGGAAGAAGAGGAAAAAAATTACGAGTCACACACACACAAAAAAACGGTTTTGCAACCCCTTGGGAAAGCCGACGAAAGGCTACCACGTTTAGCTTATCGGGAAAGGTCGTTTTCTTACATTGCATTCTAACATGAACGCACCGCTTGCGTTTTATGCGTTTTTCATTAAATCTTCTTAAATAATGGCCCCGGAGACTCGGGGGGGTTGTTGATTGAAAACTGACGGCCAGACAGAAGGTAATAAACCATCGTTTATGTTTTAAGGTTTATGTTTAGCTTGCGCACGGGGGTTGGGAGGGGGTTGGAGGGGGTGAGTACTGTCAAGTGGAAAAATCTCTGTAAAAGAGCCCACCACCATCTGGTGAATAGACCGTACCTAGAATTCGTCTCGGATTGTGTCTGTCCTTCCTTTTTTTTGTTGTTGAGGAAAGCAGTAGGAGGGCTTCTTTGTTGGGTCGGAAAGACAATACGCGTTCTCGTGAAGGACGTTGATGGGTGGTGGAACAAACAAGAAAAGGTTGGCTGGCTTTGTTAAGAGGATAGACAGGGGAATAGACACGGGTTTTATGGGGTTCGTCACTGATTGCTGTAAGAACAAGTCGCAGAACGATTATCGGATTCTTCACTTCACCCCGAAGAACACTGTTAAAAGACAGGTCAACGCAAGAATGTCGGGAGTTAGTTTCATAAATATCGCACACTTTGACCGGTACACTGAACACACTCCCAACTGAATTCGTTTCATAAATATTGCACACATGTGTTCCATTATTTTCAGAATTATCGTAGGCTTTCATTTGGGGTTCGTTTCAAAAGTAATGCACACCTTCATATGGAGTTAGTTTCATAAGTATCGCACACTTTCAGTTGGGTTCATAAATATTGCACACTATTACGTGAAGTTCGTTTCATAAATACTGTACATCTGTAAAGAATTAATTTCACAAATGTCACACACTTTGACCAGTACACTGACCACACTTTCAACTGAATTCGTTTCATAAATATTGCACACTTCCATGTGTTCCATTCTTTTCAGAATTATCGTAGGCTTTCATTTGGGGTTCGTTTCAAAAGTAATGCACACCTTCATATGGAGTTAGTTTCATAAATATCGCACACTTTCAGACTGAAGATAGTTTCATAAATATTGCACACTATCACGTGAAGTTCGTTTCATAAATACTGTACATCTGTAAGAAATTAATTTCACAAATGTCACACACTTTGACCAGTACACTGACCACACTTTCAACTGAATTCGTTTCATAAATATTGCACACTTCCATGTGTTCCATTCTTTTCAGAATTATCGTACGCTTTCGTTTGGGGTTCGTTTCAAAAATAATGCATAGTTTTATGTGAAATTCGTTTTATAATTATTACACACTTTCATGTGATTTTCATTTCATAATTACTGCACACTGCCACGTATCGTTGCTTTCATAATTATTGGACACTTTCAAGTTTAATTCTTTACAGAGTTATTGTACGCTTAGTTTCAAAAGTAATGCACACTTTCACGTGAAATTCGTTTCATAATTATTGCACACTTCCAACTAGGGTTGGGTTCATAAATATTAAACACTTTCATGTGGGTGTCATTTCATAATTACTGCACACTATCACGTAGAATTCGTTTCACAAATATTGCACACTCTCATTTAGGGTTCGTTTTAAAAATAATGCACACTTTCGTACGGAGATTGTTTCATAAATATTGCACACTTTTAACTGGAGTTGGTCTCATAAATATTGTACACTTCCATGTAGCGTTGGTTTCATAATTGTTGCACACTTTTATTTAGGGTTCGTTTCAAAAGTATTGCACACTTCCAACTGGAGTTGGGTTCGTAAATATTGCACACCTTCATTTCCTTACACTATCACGTGGGATTCGTTTCATAATTGTTGCCCACACTCATGCTTAGTTGTTTTCAAAATTTATTGAATGCTTTTATTTAGGATTCGTTTCAAAAATAATGCACACTTTCGTTTGTAAATTCTTGCACACTTTCATTCATTTCATAAATATTGCACAAGTGTTATGATTTGAAGTTGCGAGTAAGGAATTAATGGAATTGGGCACAAAAGTCTCTAGTCGGTGGTTTCGTTCGCGCAAAAAAAGACCTTGTAAAGTGTTAATAGAGAGGCAAGCGTGGTCTTAGTAGATAGATAGAAGCAGTCGAAAGATTCGGATTTGAATTGGAACCGGGGTAAAGGGCCTCGTCGCAATTCGAACGCAAGACGCTCCCGAAAACGCCTCGAGGCATTCAAATAAAGAAACGAAAACGGGCTAACAGACAAAACAACATCCCAGGAAAACACCCACCCGAACCTATATCCAGGGCCGTTTTAAGGTCTTTCAATGGTTTCGTGTTTACTCTCCGTCCTACGTTTTCCTCCGGGTTCTCCGCCTTCCGTTGTCTGTGGCAGATCATCAATGCCTCGGTCTAGGGAAGGGAGTCACACCCAAAAACCTCCCAAAAGAGAAACCAGTTTTCGTTTCTTTAAATAGTTTTTTAATCGCTCTCCTGTGTGATTCGATTAAAATCTTTCGACGAAAAATAGGTGGGCCATAGACAGGAGAACGTTTTCGCCTCCCTCCAGACGTTTGCCCAGCCCCATGCCCATCTCCGTCTGTATCTGCTTTCCGTTGTTGGAAGTGTTGGACTGAGGGGAGAGGAGGTGCATGCAAAGTGGACATTAGACGAACAGTCGTCCATGAAATGTGGTTTCTTAGAGAAAGAAAAAAATCTTGGAAAGCGATGAACGGAACGCTCACATAGACACGCACGAAGGAAAGAAAGAAAGAAACGTAAACAGCACGCATGAGTGCGAAAGATCGGTATCTCTCCTGCACATTAAATGACCAAATACTGGTCATATAATGATTAGGTAGGTGGGCTCTTTTGTATGAAATTTACATCCTCTACCCCCCCGCCACCGTCCTCCTTCCTATTTCCCTTGCCGTCAACAAAGGAAATCTTTTTCCGACCCCAAAAACCGTCTTTGTGCCACTTTTCAAATTAATTCTCTCGGGTGTTTGGTTTATGTATACATAAATCCAGGCACTGACACTTCCTAACGGAGTTTCGGGGCCTTCTTTAAACGTGGTCATCCCATCCCATCCCACCCCCCGATCCGTTATCGGTTTCCGGTTTTTAAACAGCCAGTGACCCCCACCGTAACAAGCGAACCTTGAAACCGTACCACTCTTTGTCTTTCGGAATTGGCACACCGAGTGGCGTGGGCCATCATGAACCAGGCGCTGACCAATAAAGGCGAGGCACTCAATCAAAATGATGATGTTCACGCCTACGGCCTACGCTGTCGGTTTTTTTTGGGGGGTTGGGGGTTGCGGGATCGGGTTCAAGGTCTGATTTTTGATTCCCCCTTGCCGTTGAGCCTTTTCCCATGGGTTCCCACCCGGAGAGAGGTTTTGCAAAATGCTTATTACTGCATAAATGCAAATCGTCCATCGGATTACCCTTCTCTTTGTGATTGTTCTCAACGTAAAATAACAGGATTCCGGTGGCGTTCGCTGTTGTTCCGGTCCGTCATTTAAAAAAGTGGACACAAAAGGAAAGTGGATGAAGAACGATAAAAATGATGGACAGGACATATTATGCCAGTTGGAAATCACAGACCCTATTTTACATTCCCTGACAAGTGAAATCCATGTCATAATTGATGTAAATTTATATTTTTATACATAATTCTTATTCTCCTTCGTCCGTATATTTATATTCCTCCTCGTATTTCTTCTTTCTGGCTCTTTGTCAGTCAGAGCCATCAACGTCTTAGTGCGCGAACAAAAGCCCCCGACGCCCTTCCCTTCCTACCTTTTGCACACTCTTTTCGCACACACTGCAATGATCCTCTTATTCCTCCTTCCATCTTTCCCACCCTCATCCCTTCTCTTCTTCTTCTTCTTCCACGTTCTTTATGTACTTTTTGATGGATTACATCATTACGTTCCATTTTTTGTTGTTGTTGTTGTTGTTATTCAGAAAAAACTTGTTACTCCCGTGTGACGTTGGAAGTCGTTTTTTTTGTCCGACCTATTCCGTTACCTTTTCTCTAATCTTCTTCCTTTATTCCGACCCCGCTTCCTCCTCCTTCAACTTCTTGTCTTTCCTTCCAAACCCTTTTTCTAAGACCATTAAAAATAAATAAATAAAAATTTACATTTTCCTCGTCTTTTCTTCTTTCTTTCTTCTCCAGAGAGAGATTTGGTGGAGGAGGACTTTGAATAGATAACAGAGTGGGTGGCTGTGGATAATACTCCGTTTCGCGGTTTTTTTTCCTGTTGGTTTTGTTTCCACAAGATGGCTGAAAGCACTCGAATAATCGATTTGGGAGGAGGAGGAGATGAGAATCGGTCGGATGAGAAATCCTCGGAGATTATGTCTTCGGTTCCATGTTTTTTGGGTTTAAGTGTTCTCTCGAGAGTGAAGCTGTAGTCTATCTCGCCGTTTTTGGTGGAAATCCTGTCGCCGTTAGACAACTCTTCACGTTTCTCTATCATCTCATTAGCGAACGATCCAAAGACCACCCAACTGTTTGTGTTGGGACCGGCACCGCGGGGGGCTACGACCCACTGCAGGCTGTAAATTATGTTTCTTTTTAAATAGAAGCCGTGGAACTGTTTCCTCCACGACGCATGCACACGCAGAACCTTGGAAACTTCCAAAAGTTTCGGAGAGAAGTCGGAACAAATTACCAAGTTTCGGGGGTGAAAGTTTGTCTCTCGGTTTTGACGGCCCTGCCTGGAAGTTATGACAAACTTAATAAACTCGAAGGTACTCAAATTGGTAAAAGCGTTCGGGGGGTTGGGGGTTGTTCGTGTGGTGGAAAGAAAAAGTCGTCGGTGAAGGAAAAGGTAAAAGACCTCTTGTCACCCCTCAAGGAACTTGTCCTGTTGAAAGGACTTTTTCTGCAGTGGAGCAGTTTGGGGGTTGAAGAAACCCTTTTCAATGCACCGGGTGATGATTTCACGTTGATTGATAGGCTTCCAGGCTGTAGCAACCCCCGTCTTCCAGTACTCCAACCCCCTTTTAATCAATATTTCATGTTATTATGACATGTGAATTTCATTTATTTATTTGGGGCCTTTTCGAGGGCCTCACTCCAAAGCCCCGAAAGTCAATTTCTCTTCTCTTTGACCGTCATTTCGATTTATCATTTTTTTTCCCTGCGTCTGTTTTGTTTTTCCGGATGCCACCCACCGCCCACTTGAAACCCCGTTTTTGCAGTTCATAGTCTCTCTCCTCTCTTGGGGCCTTCTCTTTTACAACGTTTTTTTAATTTTTTATTAAACGTTCGCTTAATTTTGTTGTACCAAAGCCCTGGAAAATCCGCCACCCATTCGAACGGGACTCCTCTCAGTAGCCTGGCTATAATCGCGCCTAATAAACCCTTTTCCCTGTCGTCACGTTTCGAATTAAGTGACGTTTTCACTTCCGTTATTTTTTCCCGTATTTGCTTTTTGGATTTTCTTTTTGTTTTTCCTGCACTCCCCCGTCCTCCTGCTCCATCTCCATCTCTCTCTCTCTCTCTTCCATCTTGGTTTTTGTTGTGTTGGCTGGTTTATCGTTTAACCGAGCGAATTTGAGTTTAGTTTTTCCTCCGGTCTTCTGACCTCCTCCGTCTAAACGTAAACATTTATCTTGATTTAATTTTCTTTTCCGTTGAGCTGAAAATGGCACACGGGAGGAATGGGGGAGGGGTTGTGCCAGAAGCACCAACAGCAGTGGGAGCTGTCAGCTTTTAGAGACAAATCTACCGAAGGTTTTTTCTTTTTAATTTTGTTAGCTCGTCTTGTTGGAGTTGGAAGGTGGATAGATGAACGAAGAAGGGATGTAACTGCTGACATAATTGTGGTCGCGCCTAATGAAAATCACGAGGATGTTAGAAACCTAATTAAAAATTAAAATTGTTGCCGAGCCAATTACCAACCCACTTTGAAGTCACATCACCCAACCTATTTTACACTCGCCCATGGTGAGCTATTATACCACAGCCACGTACAACTGCAACCGGAAGTAGAATGAGAACGACAACCAAAAAATAACGAAACAAACAGGCTCATTACCATTGAAGTCGAGTTGACTTCCCCCCGCACATGGTGGCCACCATGAGAAACCCCCGATGAGTTAACATACCCCGAGGATACCCACACATGACTCACACACACACAGGATGGACGTGTAACATGGCCGTGCGATGGCACTGGAAGATATTTTCTTGAGATACAAGTTCTTGTTTTTTATTGACAGCCCGGAATGCACTGCCTACCGCAAGCGATTTGCATTTCCTTTATTGCTTTTCAAGGTTTTCTTCGTTCCTTGCCAAATGTTTCTCATTTTCAGCTTCCGTCCTTGTGCATTCGGTCCGAGGTGTGTGTCTCTTTGTGTGTGTGCACCCAAGTTGAGTGCCCTTAACGCCCTAATCGCTCGGACATCGCATCCACCTGTTTTCGATCCTCGTTTAATTACACGTTTTATTTCTTTTCTTGCCGTTTTTTGTTGTTTGTCGTTTGTTGTTGTTGTTGTTGTTGTTGCGAAAGGGGTGTGACCGTTATTTTCCGACAACCGGTTTTGTTTTTTATTTATGGTTCCTTTCTGGAGGGTGCGGTTTTGTACGAAAACAACAAACTTGGGTCTTTGAACTTGTTGATTCTCAAAACTGGTCCTCGGGAGGACCAACCACTAAGCAACCAACCCATAGTTGGACGGTCTTTAACACCACCTCACCCGAGACAGTTGTGAAGAAATCCTTTCCCGGAATCCCGGATGAGTGTCTGGTATGAATAACCTCCTTCAGAGAAGTCCAGATGGCGCGGCTCCGGAATGACTCTAAAAGGAGACTGGAAGACTCAACGACCCACGTGTGATCACACACGCATCGGGGAACATTCCATTTAATCGGTTTCGAATGACACTCAACAAAAAGTTGCCAAAAAAAAAGACGAGGGAACGGTGTTAGGTAATAGGTACGAAACGAATGATTTCAAAATGGAGGTTTTTGAATGAGTCAAGTAGCCTTGGAAGTGAATATGAATAAAGTGATGACAGAGGCAAAAAAAAGACTCCGCGTCCGAGTGGCTCAGACTTGTTAGGCTCATTTTATCAGAACACGATAACGTCTCAGAGAGAGAGATCCATGTGAAACGAGAACAAAAGAATTTCCAACTCCGTCTTCTTCCACTTTGTCTCTCCTCCTTGACGGCTCACTGACTAATTTCATTTTCTGTTTTCCTTTTCGTTGGTGGGGGAGGGTGCCTTCAACCCGATTTTTCCCCGGGAAGAAAAAGGAAAATCCGTCGCCAGCAAATGTTCCACTCACGCACACACAACACACATCCAGAATCGTTTTCCGGCGCCAAATGTTTCGTTTTGCCAAAAAAAAGCAGCAGTCTCCAAACCCTTTCCTTCCACCCCCAATGATGAGGGTTGTTCGGGTGGTTGATGTATATAAAAATTTTTGAGAAAACCCAAAATGGCGCCTTTTATTAACATTTTATTTAATTTTTTCTGGTGCGTCGTTTCGGACTTTCGACAAGGCTGTGGGGCTAAGATGGAGGAAATAGTTGGCGGGGGTGAAAGTTGTCGTAAATCAGGGTCGGGGTGTGTTTATGTTTGCGCGCGATTAATTAAATTCGGTCGGCGGGAGAGTTTCGTCGACTGAGTGATTAAGGGCTCCATTTTACTCGAGATGGGAATGTTTTCCGAGAGAAAAATTGTTTCTCTTGAGCGGAAGGGTTGTCGCGGGGGGTTGAAACTAGAAGATGGAAGCCGGGGTTGAATTAAAACTGAAAATGTTTAATTGGCGACCGCGTTGACTTCTTCCAGTGCGTGTGTGTTGTTTTTGTCTTCCTCCTCCTTCATTCCTCTTGGTAATGAGACTCTCTCACTACAACTGGTGACCACTAGCCGAGCGTGACTCGTAGTCGTCGTTTAATGTGGTGGCAAATCCTCCTTCCAACTCCTTCTTCTTTTGTTTATTGTACTCGTGTGAATAAATTTCTTCTTCTTCTTCTTCCTACAAGTTATTTATTTATTTATTATCATTATTATCATCATGAGTTGTTGACAAAGAAATGTCTGTTTTATTGTGATGAGACCACTCGTGAACCGTTGAATGGATGAGTTGCAAACCGACACCACACAGATACCGTGACAAGTGGTATCAACATGACCCCAGCCGGAAGATTTTTTTTCTCTTCGAGATGATTTGATATTTCCACTTTGTTGGTGTGTCTGTCCCTCCGTGTTGTTTGAGACCTTTTAAGATTTCATCTCGTTACCGTCTTGAGCTCACGATCCTCCTTTGTGTTGGATGAGATAAGTAGACAAACGTAAAACAGCCTCTTTGTGATCCGGCTACTCCCGGAAGAGAAGCCTCTCGTCGGACAGTGTTCACGATGGTAGTTACATAACCGTTTTATCATCAAAAGCGCCACAGCTTGAAGTAGTTCCCGACCACTAAACCAATTAGAAGTGACAGGAATATACAAACACGACCGGAAATTGTCCCATCACTGAAAATGACAGTGAGAAGGGAGGCTAAGTGACATCACCAACAATACAAACCGAATTAACAGTTTAAAGGGACTCATAAAAAGACTATACAGACGCTATAATGAGGAGGTGCGGAACGCTATAATCCTTTCTTCCAAAACGCAGGGTAGTTCTCTGAGAGGATGGTCGCGAGAATGGATTCTCATTCTTCGTGGGGCGTTTCTTTCACGACATTTATCTTCATCTCTGAAATACCTTTTCAGCTGGATTCTGGATCGTATCAGACTATTGTCTTGTGAGCTTCACACTCGCATAAAAAAAGGGAGAAAACAAAGAAGGAAGGAAATAAAATTTTCTTTCGATTTCCCAGTTTTTCCTTTTTGTTCCTCCCCCTTTTGTCTGTTTCTCGAACGCATACACACAGCAAACAGACACAAAAACAATAAGAAGAAGATAGTCGAAAACTTTTTCTGTTGGGAGAGCGGAGGGAGGCGGGAAAGGGAGGAAGGAAGAAAAAGGAAACGAGAGACGAAAGAACAGAACACATAATTAAAAAAGAGAGAAAAGGAAAAGCGGAAGGGAGGGGGAGGGGAGGGGAAAAGGATGTAAAAGAGATCGGGGAAAAGTTCTGGAAGAAAATCAACTGAATTATCGCTGGGAAAAAGAAGTTTTCCCAAAGAGTTCACAAAGGCTAAACTTTCGCTGATGCAGAACTGTAGCTTTCTAACGTTTCTCCGGGCCATCGAGGAGGGCCTTTGTATCGTAGGCTGGTATCCCCAGAAGGATTCCCAACCCCCCTCCAAATCTCTGAGACGTTTTCTTTGTCCTCGACGGGGCGTTCGGGGGATGAAAATGCAAAGGAATAAAAATATTCGGTTCTCGAACGTACAGAACGGTCCGACATTTTCCTTTATTTCCTCGCGAACGTGTTTTTGCGACTCATGGAAACTATACATTTTGACGGTTTCCGGTGGGATTTAATCAAAAATTTTCCTTACGGATTTTTTTTATGCGTTCGCTCTCTCTCCCTTCCAGCCGTAGTCTTTGTATTCCCCGTTGGTTAATATCCTGTTGGAAAATGTTTTTCCTCTTCTTCGGGGGATGGGTTGGATGGGAGGTTGAGTTGGGTGGGAGGGGTTGTTGCACTCTGACAAAGTCGGAGAGGAAACCTTTCAGCTTTCACGTGTTTCAACCGGTAGTCGTGGGACATTGAAAGGTTTCCTTAAAAGAGAAACCAACGTGAATTTCCCCAAGGAAACCACCACCAGAGTGTGTGTGGAGAGAGAAACCGTCGCAGAAATCATTACAAAGTCAAAAGAAAGGAAATCAAATTCGATTATCCAGCTACCCCTCGAGGAACTGTAGTAGGTAGAATGAGAGAGAAAAGGTTTAAAAAGGTTGTTATAATACAATGACGATGGGGACACACGTACTTTTCCATTGTCGGATCGAAAGGAATACATTCACACATATCCCTTGCCCTCCGTCCATGTCCTTCCTCCTACCTCTCCTCCGCCATCCTTTATTCAAACCCCGAGCGCATAAAAAAAGGGAGATCAATTTTGAATTTCAAGATCTAATTATCTTCTAATATTCAACCCCCGTGCGAAAGGGTTTCCGAAAGGTAAAAAGGGCTCCATGTTGTTTTTAGTCACAATGGGAACGTACTGACATTCGCGACCTGGTTTCGCTTTCTGGAGGAGGCAGCAGGAAAGGGTTTTTGACCGCTCAACCGGTCGCGACACCAGACCCCCTTTTCCCAAAATTTTGGGCCGGAGAGACCGTCAACAATTCTTTCTGAGGGTAAACTTGTACCAGGGTTTCGTCCAAATAAACCCCCGTCTCTCCCCCACCCCTTAAAGGGTTTCGTTTACAACAGCGGTGGACATTCTGATGATTTGCATGAGGAGACATTCACGTCGTGATTTTAAGAGGAAATCGCGTAAAAAGAGTCTTCACGGCTTAAATACAAATCTGTTTCCCATTGTAGAGACGCGATTGTGCATTATTTATGAATTGAGATCTTCGCGAAAGCAGAAAGATGTTTTGGAAATAAAAACCCGGGAAAGGTGTGCGATATTTATGAAATGAGATGTTCGTGAGTGTGCAATACTTTTGAAATAGAATCCTGTTCATAGTGTGCAATATTTATGAAATGGAATCCTGTAGATGGTGTGCAATACTTATGAAATGAGATATTCATACTTGTGCAAAACTTTTGAAATGGAATTCTGTTAACAGTGTGCAATACTTTTGAGATGAGATGTTCATCATGTTCTTTTGAAATAGAATCCTGCAAATGGTGTGCAATACTTTTGAAATGGAATCTTGTTAACACTGTGCAATACTATTGAAATGAGATGTTCATACGTGTGCAATACTTTTGAACTGTAATTCTGTTCCTAGTGTGCAATATTTATGAAATGGAATCATATAGATGGTGTGCAACTTTTGAAATGAAATCTTGTAAAAAGTGTGCAATACTTATGAAATGAGATGTTCATACGTGTGCAATACTTATGGAATCTTGTTAGCAGTGTGCAATACTTTTGAAATGAGGTGTTCATACGTGTGCAATATTTATGAAATGAAAACCTGTTCATAGTGTGCAATACTTTTGAAATGAAATCATGTTATAGTGTGCAATACTTTTGAAATAGAATTTGTTAATAGTGTGCAATATTTTGAAATAGAATCTTGTTAATAGTGTGCAATATTTTTGAAATGGAATCTTATCAAACGTGTGCATTATTTATGAAATGACTTTTTAATAAAAGCGTGAAATCATTCTCAAGCGACACCACGTCTAAATATACATCAATTCGCTAGATAAATTCGTCACAGAATTGTGCATTACTTATGAAAAAAAAAGGTTTGTCTTTAGGGTGTGCATCATTTTCTTCTGATGATAGCTGATCCAAAGTGGGTCAGTTTTAAAACAAAAAAAATCTCGTCGAGCTACAGCAATTACAAAATGGCGAATGGAGAGGGTTTCTCAATATGAAAAAGATTGCCGGGGCGGTGGTCTGAAATAATCTTTCTTTCGAATCCACAGAGGAGAGATGAGAGAAAGAAGGAAGAAGAAGAAGAAGAAGGAAAGAAACTTAATTTCGGAGGTGAAAGGGAAGAAGAAGAGGAGGAGGTGGTGGTGGTGGAAAGGGTAGGAACAGGGTTGAAAAACACGTCGGGAAATTGAATGAGGTTACGAAGCAGACGAAAACCTTCGGATGAAGGAAGGTTAGGCAAAAGGACTGAAACCGTAATTTTAATATCGCCCCGGGGAAAGATTTTCCTTCCTGTTGGGCCGCCAAAGGACCCATTCAAAATCATTCCAAAGGTTTTTATGGCTGCCAAAGGATAAACAAAGGAAAGTGTTTAATCCTGCGATATTTTCATTTCTCCCACTTTCTTTTCTTTCTTCCCATTTTCTTCATCTCCTTGGTCATTCTTCCATTGGCCCGCCTTTAAAAGACATCCAAAATGACGACAGCAATGATTATGATTAATCCTTCCTTCGCATGCTCTTGACTCATTTCCTCTTCTTTTTGTTTTGCTTTTCCTCTTTTTCCCTTCGTTCTCCTTTCCCAGACGCCATTTTTTTTTGTTTCTATACACACTGATTAAACCTCTAAGCATTGCTTAATTAATAAATAATGAATAACGACAGAAGAGAGTGGTCGCCATGTTGTAAGACAAAACAAAATTTTGGGTTTGTTTGTTTGTATGTGCTCGCATAACTCCAAAACGCGTAACCAATTCTGTTGAACTTCTCATACAACTTAATTACAATTAGAGGATGAGCACTATCTATAGATTGTAGTTTCATGTGAATTGTAGTTCGGGAGACATTGTTTTGAACAAGATTTGTGAAGGGTATGAAGGGAGACTGTTTCAACTTTTCCCACTTCCGGTTTTATTTCTGCGTTTTGGACCACGACGTCAATACTGTTTCAGTTTATTTTCTTTTTCTTTCTTCTGCCTCCTGCAGTAGTCCCTCATCTTGTTGCTGTCGGCTGTTGTTGCTCCGTCTCTCCTCTTCTCAGACCAAATCTTCTCTCCAAATATCAGGCCAAGCTTTAGCCTCGTTTTCGGCAGTTTGTCTTTCATCCTTCAACGCATTTCCGGTTGATTTTCTTTTTTAAATAAAACATAGAAGGCTGTGAGAAACCGGAACTACGTCATAAAAACCGTCACAGAGGAATATCACCATCCGAGGACGTAATAAAAACTTTTCTTCCTCGCGCTCTCACTAAAGGAAAGTCAAAGGAAAAAAAAAGAATCAAAATGGCGTCGTCTATTCTCTATTCTCCCGGTGAAACTAAACGCGAACTTTGTAAAAGTCGACACCTCGTGTCACCACCACCCTTCCTCCCCCTCATCCAACCCTCGCTTCCCGGGGATAGAAAGGAAAAATCCTTTTCCGAGATTTTCACTCGAGACGGGAGGAACGCCGATCTCGAGGCGTTCACTTCATTATTCATAAAGTCAGGTCGGAAAAAAAATTCCGCTCGGGCGAGGACAAACAGAGAAAGGAGGCCCCCCCGAGGGGAGTGGGGGAGGGTCGGGGCCTAAGGCCAAAAACATGGACCGTTGAGCTTTTCGCATGAAATATTGACGCGAGAAAAAGCTCCGGCAGAAACCGAGCTATTAGTAAACAAATCTCACGGGAGAATTCATTTCTCCTAATTAAAAAGCAAAAATTTCCCCCCTACCTTACCCCGGCCCTGATCTGGAGGAAGAGAAAGCTCAAATTTGAAACTTTTTAATTTTATACGAGAATAATAATGATAATAAGAGTTGGCCTCGAGGTTCGATTGACTGGAATTCATATCACGAAGTTGATTCCAATTTTTCTTCTGCTGCTGTTGCTCCTGCTGCTTCTTCTTCTTCTCTTTTTTTACTGTTTTCGCAGGGAAATTGGGAAGATGCTCTTTTCTTTTCCATTCATGAAACCTAAATTTACTTTTAATGCTTGCGTAATTGCGTCGTTATTCGAAAGCTCTTTGACATCAAACGACAGAATTCAAAAATCTCTTTCTGTTGTGCTTTTTTTTTCTCTTCCGGGCCGGGGGTGAGATAACGATTCCCTCTTCCAATTTATCGAAGAAAGAGCTTCAAATTGTAAACAACAACAGATTTTTATGTTGTCACTCCCGGACTTGACTCGATGGAGCTTTTTTTTCAGGTTTTTCACACCATCACCAACAGCTCCCTTCAGGTTTTGGTGGGTTTTGCTACCCTCACCCTGTCTCCTCTCTTCCTGGGGTAGTTTTATTTGGTAGCAATGTTTATGAAATGAATCCTCCTTCTAAGTGTGCAATATTTATGAAATGAAATCTCCTTCAGAACGTGCATTAATTATGAAATAAATTGTAGCTGATACCGTGCAATATTTTTGAAACAAATGCCCTTGATAGTGTGCAATATTTATGAAATGAGTCCTCCTTTAAAGTGTGCAATATTTATGAAACAAATTCCCCTCTGAAGTGTATAATATTAATGAAATGAATTCTCCTTCAGAGTGTGCATTAATTATGAAATGAGTTCTACCTGATACCGTGCAATATTTATGAAATGTATCCCCCTCCAAAGTGTGCAAAATTTATGAAGCGACTCCTCTCTGAAGTGTGCAATATTTACGAAATGAAATCTCCTTAAAAGTGTGCAGTATTTATGAAACGATTTCTCCTCTAAATTGAGGAATATAAATGAGGAAAATAAAATCTCTCCTAAAGTGTGCAATATTTATGAAATGGGTCGTTCTTTAATGTGTGCATTAAACCTCAGTGCCTTGAGGTGGGCAGGAGCAGGTGAATGTGAGCTTTCAACAATTCACACACTCACCATCGGAACTGACCCAGAAGCCATCATCATGACAAAATGGCGTCGTCAATGTCAACCCTGACGACGAGGCAGTGGAATCATTTCCGAACCGGCTAATCACTCCGAGGGGTTTGGCGAGTATTTTCCAACGTTCAATAAATATGCAGGACAAAGGTAACCAAATCCCATAGGACAATAACAAGTTAAAGAGATACAGTTAGAGATGATAGAAGAAGAAGATCTACTTATCGAACCCCTCTCCTTCCGATAATGTTCACAATCACAAAGAAACAGGACAAAGACCTGGAGAGAGAGAGAGAGAGACGGGGAGAGGTTTTCTGCAAATTATTTGCTAATAAAAAGTTGGCGGTGTTTAAAAAGGAATCAGTAAAAGATCATAAATCAACGGAGAAGAAGATGATGGTCGGGGGTAGATGGAGCACAAAAAGGGAAGAAAGAATGAAAGGATTAAACGAATGTAAATGTAGATGTTAGAGAACTAGTTTGGCCAGTTGAGGCCTCAGGAGAGTAAACATTGGGCAAAAGAACATTTTCGAAAAGGGGTTCGCTCCTTTTTTTATTAAAATAATACTCGTTCTAAGGGACCCAACCAAAATAAACATTAGCATCATTAACCAGGAAAACGTTGACATTTATCTTGGAAAAGAAGGAAAGGTTGAAAAAGGGTCGTCCTTCTTCTAAGGGTTGGGGGTTTCGGCTTTGGACGAACAGAGAGAGAGGTGAGGCGAAGTGTCACTACCATCATTAGCTTTCATCTGAACTTCCTTTGTTCTATACTATAAGCCTAAGGGATGGGGGTGGGGAGGGTAGTTAATTAACCGGTGATATGATCTATCCCTCTGGAGACTAACCAAAACCCACTCAAG
Organism: Columbicola columbae; assembly: GCA_016920875.1. NCBI lineage: Eukaryota > Metazoa > Arthropoda > Insecta > Psocodea > Philopteridae > Columbicola > Columbicola columbae. The sequence continues at coordinate 5,175,105 of JADMLL010000009.1, read as the reverse complement.
TTTGGGGGTGGATTCGAACTCACGACTTCAACCACTACACTACACCTCTCAGAGGTGACAGTTCTGGGTAACCAAATAGAACCTTCTGGAGTTGAAGGATAACCTGGAAGCACGTGAAATGTATATCAGTAGGCAGTAAGAGCGGAAATGATATCACCGGAAGTGAGTGTAAGAAACAGGAAAATCAGCGAGCGTGGAGTTTGATTTGGAACGAGAAACTGGATTTGAGTGAGAGCTTGGGGGTTGCGGTGGTTCTCCGAAAACTATGCCGAGAGTATCCTTTTCACAAGGTTCTTGAATTCCAGATTAATTCACGTGTCATTAAATTTTGTCTTCTTTCTTGCTCACCCCGCAAGGAGACGAAAGGAAGGGTTGAAGAAGATAATTAGACCGGTTCTAATGTCAACAAGGCGTCAACATATAATAACATCATCATGCAGAAAGTGACCCTAACTCATCTCCCAATCAAAACGTCAGCCCTTCTACCCTTTGTTACTCACTCACCACCGATGCCACCCCCTTTCCCTCAAGAACCCAATTCCCGTGGACGGGTCCTCTCAAGAGAAACGAATCCCGACAACAGTCCCGTTCCCATCCGAAGACTTAAAACAACACCAACATCGTTGAGATTGTTTCCCCAACACTCCCTCCGTCTCCTTCTGTTGTGTCGGAAACCAAACAAAGAAATCGAGTAGAATGAGGTGTGACACCTAAAGCTTCGCTTCTTCCTCCGGGAAAGCTTTGAAGTAAGCGAAAGAAACGGGGTCGGGAAACTGGAAAGGAGGAAGGAGAGTCAAATTGAGATCTGGAGAGAGCGCGGGGGGTGGGTGTAAGGGGGTTGAGGTTTCTTGAAGAGGAATGAAAATTGAATGTAATATGGGTAAATTACAATTTCATTATTCCTTTTCTTCATTTCTTAATTCTTCACTTTCCTCTTTAGAGTGCTTTTGGGGGAAAGCTCCAGAAGAGAGGCTGTAGAATGGGATGAGGGACTCTATTCCAGGAAGGTGAGGAGGAGGAGGAGGAGGAATTAAAAGAGAGAAACGATAATTTTTATTGTTAATGCTTTCACGACTCAAATTACAATTTTTGTTTCTTCCTCCTCCTCCCCGCTCTCCCTCTCTCTCTCTCCATGAGACCAGTTCCAGTTGTCGATTTCTCTCCTCCAGCACTCTGGGGTCAAGAAGGGCGCGCGCGCAAAAAAAACCCAAAGGCGTGATCGGGTTACGCCAACGAAATTTATTTGACTTTGGGGTTCATTAAGGAAAAAATTTGAATGTAACCATAGCCTTGGAGAGTGGCTTTGTCTGGTGTTCACGTCCTCAAGTCACCAGCAGGAGAAGGAGGAGGTAGGAAGGGGAAGGTTACTAAAAAGAAATGTTAACAAAAGAAACCGATAGAAGAGGAGGAAATTAGGAAAGCAAAGAGTCGTTAAAGTCCATTAATAAGAGAAGTAAATAAAGACGAGGAGGGAACATCGATCCGTGAAACCAAAATGGCGGCAGCGGGAACGTTTTAAAAAGAAGAAGAAAGAAAGGACGCGGGATGAAACTAATTAAACGAAGGTTTCGAGAACAATCAGCTCTCTGCCCCCATAGAGACTCGACACAATCGCTATAATTAGGACACTTCTACGAAAACATCCGACATAAACATACACAAACACCAAGTCAGCCAACACAACAACAACAAAACAAATTCCAAGACAAATCTCTTAAATGTTTCGTATCATGGATGAGAGGGAGGCTGCGGAGGCTGGGTGGAGGGGAAGAGATCAATTTAAAAAAGAAGCGAAGCTTTCCTAAGAAAGCGTCTGGAAAAAGCTTTCTTGAATGCGAGACTCAGCAGCTGTGATCGATGTTTTTCTTTCTTCTCGAATTTAAAATCCATATCATTTCCGTTTCGGATTCTGGGTTGGAGAGAAGGCGGTGGTTGGGGCTGGGAAATCTCCTCCATTTTCACTTATCTCCCTTTTCCTCCGGTTCGCTGTAATTTATCACAATTTTTTAATTTTTTCCTTCGCTTTCATTGACAAAGTGCTCTCTCACCTCCTTTCCTGTCGTTCGATATTTGTGTGTCTACGTTATTGCTGTTCACGTTTCGCATAGCAAAAGCGTTCGGCCCTTTTTGGGGAGGTGTTGCTCTCTTCCATTTTGAAAATACCCCCTGAATGCTTTCACACCTTTCCACAACCGCCATCTTTGTTTTCTGTCTCACTTTCACCTCTCCTACTCTAGAATCTCCCCACAAAGCGTTAAATCGTTTGTTTGTGTGTGTGTGCCAGCATAACTTCAAAACGCATAAACCGATTCCCGCCGAAACTTATCGCAGTGTTTAATTATAATTTAAGGACCAGCACTGTGTCTTCCCCCCAGTAATTATTCCCGTAATTAAATGCTTAAAAGGTTTGATTAGATTAATTTTGCAATGAAGCTCATAATTTTTAGAACCACGGAAATTTTATTAAGATGATGAGTTTCGCCTATGGAAATTCAATGAAATGACCCGTCTTCTTATATTTCGGAATAATGAATTGGATGAGTTACTGCTGTTACCAATACTGAGAGCTTTATTCATGGAACGAAATTTGTTTTGAGAGTGAGGATTATTCCTGAAACGAATTTTAAGGGTGTGCATTATTTATGAAGTGAGTTTGTCAGAATTCTTCTGCTTGTAATTTCTGCAAAAGACCCACAAAGTGTAATAACGCATTAAATCAGCAACGCGTAAAACGAGACCCGTGTTATTGGATAAAGAAAATGGAAACGCCGAAAAATTTCTGTCAAGTGTGCAAGACTTTTGAAATGAGTTTTTCATGAGAGTTTGGAGGAGTTTTGAAATAACTTTGTCTGAAGATAAGTTAACAAGATTTTGAAATGAGGAGATTGTGCAGGACTTTTGAAATGAGTTTTGCACGGTAGTGTCAAGAATTTTAGAATGATGTCTCTACGAGTGTGCAAGACTTTTGAAATGACTTTTTCATGGGAGTGTGGAGGAGTTTTGAAATAACTTTGTCGAGATAGTGTGCAAGACTTTTGAAATAACGTCTTTACGAGTGTGCAGGACTTTTGAAATAACTATTGCACGACTGTGTGCAAGACTTTTGAAATGTGTTTTGTACGATAGTATGCCAGAATTTTGGAATCACGTTTTTACGAGTGTGCAAGACTTTTGAAATGACTCACTCAGAAGATTGTGCAGGACTTTTGAAGTGAGTTTTGCACGATATTGTGCAGGATTTTTGAAATAACTTCTTCACAAAAGGCACCTCAAAACTACTGAAATGAGCTTGTCTCGAAAGTGTGCAATATTTATGAAATGGATTCTCGTTAAAAATTTGAATTGTTTCTGATATTTGAATTAAAATTTGGTATAAAACTGTGCACTAATTTTGAAATGAAGTTGTCACATAAATGCACACTACTCTTAAACCCAATATTCTCCTAATAGTGTGCATCATTTATGAAACGAATTCTTGATGAAAGTGTGCATCACATATGAAAGGAGTGTATACTGAGGGGAGACTACTGTGTGCAATATTTATGGGATGAATCTTCTGATATCAAAACGGATAGTCGGAGGTAGAACAGGTGGGATTCTGTAGGGAATTCTGACTTGTCGGACGACACGGTTGTGTTTACAGAAGGATAGAGAGGCACGCGGGTGGATGCTTAGTTTCGGCACTGTCCATTAAGATTTGGCCGCTAAAAAGATATGCCAGACTCGTCACGGATAGGATATCGAATCGCGAGATGTTTAACGAGATAAGAGATCTCGATTGGCAGATTTCGCATCGAGGATTCAAGATTGAAGAATCGTGATCCCTTTTCGTCGATTCATTTCTCATCTCCTCTCTCTCTCTCTCCTTCTGGTCCCAATCCTCATGACATGAGGGCCCAACTTTATTGGTTTTAAGCCAGGAGGAAAATGAAAGAAAGAATTTTTCAAAATTACAACACCGTAAAATTTTCGGATTTTGCTGCCAAATTCATCTATCACCTCATCTATTGGCTCATTCCCTCCGGGCTTTACGACCTCAAAGATGACTTCCCGAAGGTGTTAGGGTAGTAAGCAAAGAAGGAAGCAAAAACGATGAAAGGAGTCCGAAATAGTCAGCAATTCGAAAGAGGAAATGAAATTGCACTCGGAACCGCCTTTTTTCTCAACTATCTCACCATCTCCTCCTCCTCCTCCTCCTTTCCTCCATCTTCCAGACGTGGAATTAGGGATTTGTCTAAATTGTTTTCGGAAACCGGCGGCGAGGGGAAAAGCTCCGCGGGAACCTTCGTAGAAACGCGAGGACCTCCTTCAAAATACGTTTCAAATTTAATTAAACACATTGCCCGGCCAAATAGACGGGAACCGCCTACTCTAATCAAATCCCAAACTCCGTCTTCTAACTCTAAAACGGATCCCGATGGAAAAGCCTGGAATGAAGTTGAGAGCGTAATGAGTCGGAAAATTAAAATTTTGCAATAAGAGAGAGAGAGGACGGGAGGGATGAAGGAAGCAGGGTCGGAGTAGGGGGTTACGAGGTGTCATTTTCAACTTAAAACTCATCTTCATAATTTAATAAAACAAAAAATAAATAAATAAAGTATTCAAACTATCTCCTGACGAACGACGGGAGCGTAAATAGATTAAATACCTTGACGAGAGAGGAATAGATAGGCAAACCACCCCCGCCTTTCCCACCCCTTCAGGGAGCCCATATACATCGGTGACGTATTACAACAGTGACGTAATTCAGTTTTCACAGTGCGTGGGGCTTAACTTGAACTTTGGGCCTTTTTTATTGTCCCGGGAGGAAGATATAAGGGAGGATGGTGGGAGTAACGACCGGGTTGCTGGCCAAAAAAATTTTTTTTTGTTGCGTTGGAGGCCCTGAATAATGAAATAATAGTCGAATACATAAGTGGAGCCCGCGAAAATTCTCTCTTTTCGTTTATTTATTTATTTATTTTGGAATTTCCGGTTCTGGGACGGAAGTTATAAACCAGGTTGATAGACAGACGTACAGACGACGTGACGTATACGTTGTTTTTATTTATTTATACTTTTTAATTTGCTTAAGCGAAGCCTGTCGTGTATGTGTTTGGGATGAGCGAGAGAGTTTCGTTGGAAGTCTTTTCTCTTAATTAACACCCTTCCCACCTCTCCTGCATCCTCCTCCTCCTCTCCTGCCTTTCATTTCCGGTTCGGAAAGTTTTAAGAACTTTCTCGCGTCTTCATTGTTTTCACACATTCTTCCAAAGGACAAAATTTCGCTTTCTCGGAAAGTAAACCTCTCGAAAAGTCTTTTCCGCCCTCCCTCAAAAGCTCCGTGATACATCGACTGAAGCCTCCCCCCCGCCCTCCCTCACCTCCTCCTCTATCAGCTTCCTTACTTTCTCCCGGTTTTTGTGAGCAGGAGGAAAGTCTTCTGTTTTATGCAAATTCGCGAGGCCGTGGGCTTGATTCGATGGCGGAGGAGGAGGAGGAGGAGGAAGTGGTGATGGAGGCGGAGGGAAGGAGAGGAAAGAGGAAAGCGAGGAGCTTTGTTCTTTTGAGAGATTTCGACGCCTTGGAAATTTTAAAGTCTTCAGGCTTATTCATCGATCGGGTTATTCGGATGGAAGGCCACGAAAGGGTTCTCCCGTGCTTCCTCCTCTTCTCCTTTCTACCACTCTTCCTCTCTCTCTCCTCGTTTGGAGTTAAAGTTTGACTCTCCGACATCCAACTTGTTTCTGGTCTGGGAGAGGGTGGGGGACCGTAATTATTTTCTAAACTCCGAAAAGTCTAAAGCACAATTTGCGTGTCACAGTTCCTGACAAGATAATTCGAAACTGCAAGTAAAAGAGGAAGAAGAAGATGGGTAATGACTCCCTGGAAGACGGAACACTGAAAACAGTCAACGAAAAACAGCTCAGCTTAGTTTTAACCTTCCCCGACTGAATATGATCGAACGAAATTGAATTTTGGGTCGGAGGGATGAAACCTGACGGTTGACAACCCCGGACAACCAGAAAAGAGGTCATCGAACGTAATTAGAGTCAATTGAAAGGAATTCTCATCACGTGAAAGAGACACAAACACAAGTCGTAATTGCATTGTCGCACGGAAGGCGGAGAGGGAAGGGTCATTGTTCTTAATTATCAGGAGTCGTGTGCTGTCGTTTGAATAAGACAAAGACCCGACAGGATTGAAATGATGCAGGGAGATTCTTGGCCCGGTGCATTTCACCGCCACCCCACCCACTCGCCAAACATTTGGCGGTCATCCTCATTTCGGTTTTATCCGGTTCACCGCCTGATGGAAATCCTTAAAAATGAGCTCAACTCACTGGAGGCAGGCTTGGTCACGCCTGTAGAGCAACATCCACGGCACCACACAGGCCATGGTCGTTAACTTGCGCGTCAATATCCTGAACTGAATTTTTGTGGCCAGAAATCCGCCCAACGGCAGGCGCGGGCAACCGGACAGCTTAACTTCAGAATTAATGGAAAAATGTTTTGAACCCCACCCCACCCGCCAGCCATCCTTTGTTTCTTGACAGTACTGCCAACGTAAACTGATTTTAATTATTTTTTTATTTCTTGATTGCAGGTAAGACGAGAGTTTCCCTCATCCATTTTGCCGTCAAAAAGTCAGAAAGGTTTTCCGGTTTTTGCAAAAGGTAAGGGGGACCATGGGATCCCGGTAATTATTGGCTCGGGGGCAGGAAAAGCTAAAGTTCGGGTTTTCACACGCATGCTCACTAAGTCCGAGTCTCTAGTCACGATTCCGAAGCATCCAGGCACGTTAGTCATGCGTCGTTGCCCTCGCCACTATTATTTTGTTTCTTTTTCCCTTTTTTCTCTACTTTGTCTTGGCCAAATAATTTTTATAAACGACTGTCAGGAGGAGGCCCAAATCGTTTCAAACACGTTTTCACGGATTCTTTTGTTGGGTTGTAAGAAGACCTTCTTCTTCAGGGTCTTTGCACCACTTTTCCGACAACTTCCTTTCCGTTTTCATTTACATCCTTTGTGTTCTCTCTTCCTTTGACACCAACGCCCACTCCCTTTGTTTGTTAGACAGTGTAGGAATCAAGTGTCAGAATTTTATTGCAGATAGTTTCTGCAAAGGGCCCAGACTGTAATTACGCATAAAATCAACAACGCGTAAAACGAGACTCGTGTTATTGAATAATGAAAATGGAAACGCCGGAAAAAATCCCTTTCAAGTGTGCAAGACTTTTGAAATAAGGTCTTCTCGAGTGTGCAAGACTTTTGAAATAAGGTCTTCTCGAGTGTGCAGGACTTTTGAAATAAGGTCTTCTCGAGTGTGCAAGACTTTTGAAATAAGGTCTTCTCGAGTGTGCAGGACTTTTGAAATAAGGTCTTCTCGAGTGTGCAAGACTTTTGAAATAAGGTCTTCTCGAGTGTGCAGGACTTTTGAAATAAAGTCTGCTTGAGTGTGCAGGAATTTTGAATGAAGGCCTTTTCGAGTGTGCAAGACTTTTGAAATGAGTTCGTCTTAAAAGTGTGCAATATTTATGAAACATATACTGTTCGTTTGTTTGCTCGACTGCTTGCTTGAAGTTATGAAATGATGGATATCCGCCCTTCGGAAAATTGTCCTGATTTTCCAAAAATCTTTAGAAAGAGTGTAGAAGGAGCCGAATTGCTGTTGGAGTGAAGAAAGAATACCCACAGCTGTTGTGGGGCTCTAACACATAGTCCCAACAGCTCCACATCAATCCTCCATCTAGACAACTGTCCTCAGTCTAGTTCTGGTCTTTCATCATTTCCCGGGAAAGTACACCAGAAGATAAGCACGAATCCAATCTATTTCCCGTTTCCTTCTCACCCTCATCCCCTAAAACCACCACCACCACCACCGCCACTTCCCTTTTCCAACCTCCCGAAATGAACTTTTCCAGTATTGGTTTCAAAATTAAGTTGTCACTTTCCCGCTGGAAGAGGAAGGAAAAAAAAAGTTTTCCTTTGATTTTCATTTTCTTCTTTTCCTCCTCCCTGCGCGCCCCTCCCTGCCCCCAAAGGGGTGAGAAGGAAAATCATTTCATCTTTAAAAACAAATCAACGGTTTATTTCACCCCCCCCGTTTGCCCCTACCGCCTCGTTCCTTTCACTTCCTGTTTGAATAACGACTTTTTTATTTCTTATTACGATAACCAAAAAAAGGAAAGAGAGAGAGAGACAGAGAGAGAGAGAGAGAGAGAGAGAGACAGAGAGAGAGAGAGAGAGAGAGAGAGAGGAGGAAGCATAAGAGTCAAAAGAGGAAAGAAAGGAGGAAAGGGAAAAAGTTTCATTTTCCACGGGTGGGGAAAGGGAGGGTAGGGGTGAGCGGGGCGGGAGGAAAATCCGCCACTCGATCACCTTTTTTTCCGTCCGCCATTTTTAAAATTACCTTCTACTTCCTGTTGTAATAATGACTTTTTAAGACTCCGTTTTTACGGTACTTTAACTCGTGGAGTCTCGATGAAAATTTCATTTCCATTTTCATGTTAAATCGAATGTTTCATTTTTATTAACAAAAATTCCATTTCCGGTTGCGCCTTAATTTTTTCTCTCTCCTCCTGCCCCGCTTTCCCCTACGCATCATCTCCGACCGGACCTGTTTTCCTTTTTATTTATTTCTCTCAAGACCCACCAGGTTTATACTGGCTGTATATAAGAAGCTTTTATAAAAGATCTGCCCCTCCTCCTCCTCTTCTACCACTACTACCTCTCCTCCTTCCTTCCCTCCTCTCTTCGGCAGGAACTCGTTACTGGCTTTTGGCTAATAAAATTTTCATGCGGTTTTTGACTTTTTGTTAATTTCTTTCTCCTCCTCCTCCTCCTTTCCCTCCTCTTCCTCTCTTCTCTCTCTTCTTTGTAAGTTTATGAAGGGATGTTAATTTTTAATTTGCGGTTTTTCTTATTTTTGGTGGACAAGGTTGTGCCCCGCTCCACCCTATTCCTATCCCCAGTACTGGTCCTCCATCTTTGTACGATTCGAGCTTTACTCACTCCTTCGGTTAGGATTTGTTTGAAGTCTTAAGCAAAGACGTTGTGATTGCTGAATTACTAACCACAGCTCTCTGTCGTTGGTTTAAGTTTTTAAGATGAAGTCAGCAGTGATGAGAGATGAGACATGATGGGACAGGGAGGGACACAAAGCCCAGACAGCATAAAATGAGACCCGTGTTATTGAGTAAAGAAAATGAAAACGGCGGAAAAATCCCTTTCAAGTGTGCAAGACTTTTGGAACGATTTCTTCTCGAGTGTGCAAGACTTTTGAAAGGACGTTTTCTCAAGTGTGTGAGACTTTTGAGATAAGGTCTTTTTGAGTTTGCAGGACTTTTGAAGGTTCTTGAGTGTGCAGGACTTTTGAATTAAGGTCTTCTTGAGTGTGCAGGACTTTTGAATTAAGGTCTTCACGAGTGTGCAGGACTTTTGAATTAAGGTCTTCTTGAGTGTGCAGGACTTTTGAAATAAGGTCTTCTTGAGTGTGCAGGACTTTTGAAGGTCTTAAGTGCCTTCTTCTTGAGTGTGCAGGACTTTTGATTTGTGCAGGACTTTTGAATAAGGTCTTCTTGAGTGTGCACGAAATAAGGTCGTTTGAAACGTATTTTTATGGATTAGTGTCTCGTTAAAACTTTGCACTGGTTTTGAATTGAAATCGGGTATAAAACTGTGCGTTAATTTTGAAATAAAATTCTCACATAAGTGTACACGACTCTCGAATACAGTATAATAGTGTGCATCATTTATGAAACGAATTGTTGATGAAGAGAAAAGGAAAACAACTGTGTGCAGTATAAGAGGTGGAAACGAAACTTCCATCGGTGTAGAAAGAAAGGAAAAAATGGGGCAGGAAGCGGGAGAGAAAACCGGGAAACGGGAGGCCCTTTCAGAAATGATCGCTTTTCCCGGATAATTGAAAGAAAGAAAATGTCGGTGTAAAATTTAATAAGAGGCTTTTCCAGAATTTTCGCCGCGGCGGCTTTTAACTTCCTCATCTCCCTATACAGTTTCCCCATCTATCCATCCAATAATCATAACATTTTCCTTTCCTCTCCCGGAAAATCCTTTTCCGAAGTCGCTAGGCCCTTCCTAACGGTTTAATTCGTCTTCTGCTCTCTCTGCTTCGCGTCTTTCATCTATTATCGATTGCCCTCGATTTCGAAGGGAAAAAAAAGACCTTCAACGTTCCGTAGATATCTACTTCTTCTTCTTCCTCCTCCAGAAATCAACCTTTTTCCCATTTATTACCTTCCTCCCTCCTCTCCCGTCTTCCCTCTTCCCGTTTCGCTCCAATTCCCTTCTCTCTTCCACCTCCGAGTCTCATCCATCCATCGAAACGCGTCATCAGAGCTGAGCAATCCCTCTAACACCCTTAATCTTGCATGTTCCTTTATTAGACTGCGTGGGATTTAACCCCCACCCCGCCCCCTCCTCCGTGATCCCAGGTCACGGCATCTCTCCTCCTCCTTCCCAACGTCGTCTAAATAAGCTTTCCTACATGCCTGTTTAAGAATGCCTCCCCGGGACACGGATTCTCTCTCGGAGAAAAGCTTCGGGATGAATAAATGAATACCGGAGAGGAGGAAGCGGGGTCGTTTGTGGGGATTGTGGGGGAGTAAAGCGGGGTAATGGAGACCAAAGAGCATCGGTCGGTTGAAAGTCGCGGGGAAATCCTTTGAGACTTGTGCAAAGCAAAGCCGGTCAGTAGAAAGTTATGCGTTTCTCTCTCTCTCTTATACCGGATGTCGACGTTTTTCCGGGGCTCGGGGCGGAGTCGGGGGCAAAGGGTTTAGTTCCGTTTGGATTTCTCTCAGTGTTTAATTATTAATGACTTTCTTAAAAATTTATAATTTCATTTTCGAATTATTCTCCTTTTTTTGGGGGGGGGTTCTCTTTCATCCCCTCTCCTCCGCCCTCGATTTCAATTTATTTGGACTTTGTAGACAAATCACGTTTCCTTTTCTTTTCTTCCTCATCCATATCCCTCCCCTCTCCTCCTACGCCTCTCTCTGTTTCCTTTTCTCTTCTCTTCCCTTCCCGCTTTAACCTTTGTTTGGACCTTGCTGATAAGCTAAATAAAGATTTATGATCCTTTGAGATGTTACGACCTTCAACTTCCTCTCTGCGAACATCGCGCGGTTCCTCGCCCAAATTTTAAATTATTCAGTATTCTGGCTTTTATATCCTTCAATCGATTTTCCTCCTTCACCCCTCTCCGCCTTCTCTTTTCCACTTCCCACTGTCAGGAGAAACTCAACCATCCAGTCCTACTTCCAGTTTTTAGTCAAGTTGGCGAAGATGTTAATTCAAAAGTCCTGCACACTGTCATGGTCATTTCAAAAGTCCACACAAGTCATGCAGAAGTCATTTCAAAGTCCTGCACAGTCAGTCAAAAGTCCTGCACACTGTCATGTAGAAGTCATTTCAAAAGTCCTGCACACACTCGTGCAGAAGTCATTTCAAAAGTCCTGCACACTCATGCAGAAGTCATTTCAAAAGTCCTGCACACTCGTGCAGAAGTTATTTCAAAAGTCCTGCACACTCATGCAGAAGTCATTTCAAAAGTCCTGCACACTCATTTCAAGCCTTCTTTCTATTACGACTATTTTACCTTGTCTGTTGTCCTTTCTCCCGACTCGGGATTCGGCTTGTTTTGTCTCCTCTCTCCTCCATCTTCTTAATTTCTGGTCTTAAACCTCTTCCCTAAGGTCAGAACTTACTGTAGGCTTCAGTACTCGATCTGTGGCTGATATCAAGAGATGATTAGTTACGATAACCTCATTCTCATATCTGTAGTGAACTTAGTTAAAGTTCGTCCCAGGTTAGTACGACTCCTTTCCTGTAGAGACTGAGACTAGGGTTAGAAGACTGCTAATTAAAAGCTACTGTCTATACAGTATATTCACCTGCTTCTGAGAAAACACTCGTTTCTTGATTCATACATCAAAATTTCCAAGTCCGAGGAAAAACTCAAAAAACCAATTCATACAGAAGGACCATACAGAATGAATGAACCTCTTCACCCGTCTTTCATCTCTCGTCATCAACATCTACCGCCGCCATTTTTTAATTTCACCACGAGAGGAGGAAGGAAAATTTTTCCGCGGCTCCTTTTTTTTTGTTGTCTTCTCTTCAAGTGCATAATGCGAAGAGAGAGAGGAAGGACGGAGGGGCGTGGGGGTACGGGAAAAAGGAGAAGAAAAGAAATCCTTGAAATGAAATAAAGAAAAACAAGGAGCCATATTCCGTGCTTTTAATTCATAAAACATTAAACAAAGGAAAAAAGCTCTTTCTTCTCCTTCGTCCTCTTCTTCTTCTTCCTTTTTGAGGAAATTACTTTGGAGAGGAAGGAAACGCTTCACGAAGCTTTTTGGTCCGGAGAAAAACCTGGGAAAACCTACCGTGGGAAATGTAACTCGGGAACTGTATGTATGGAATATGAAAAGATTATCGTTAAAAGAGGGAAAGGTTCAGTGCGGGTAAAAAAAGAAATAAAAACAAAATGGCGGCGAGTTATTAAAAAAGATAAAAATACAAATAAACGCAGGAGGGAAAAGCTCCCGAAAGCTCTTTCATCATTCCCACCGTGAAATTTTCTAAATTTCTTCCTTTCTATCCGACTAGATCCTTTTCTCCTCTCCTCTCCTCTCATCCGTTACATCCCGCATCAGATCTCTTCTCCAACCTCCAGAAAACTTCTCATCACCGCTCCTTTTATCTCGAAACCTCAAAAACCCGAAAAATTTTGTTTTTCTTTTGCCATCCCCTTCGCTACAGCCCCCACACACACCCCCCGTCCCATCGAAAAAATTCCTTATCGCATAACTCCCGGAACAATTTCACGCTTTGCCTGACTTTGGAAATTCTCTGAGGGACGAGAAAAGTTTTGGCGGGAAAATCGCTTTTTTTTAATAGTGATCGAGAGGGCGGTGGAAGGGACGGGAAACGACTTCCTCGAATGGGTTTATATATCGCCTAAATATCCTCGAGATCTTTGGTGACGGATTTCGGTTCCAATTTTCTGCTGACGTCACAGACTGAGGTCAAAAGTTTGTCTTAGCGTGCGCGTGAGTGACGTCACGAACTGAAATCAGTTACCAGAGAGAGGAGAGAGAGAGACACGACGACGACGACGATGATGATCGAGATGATAATGAACAATGAACACACGATGTGTGAGACTGGGTTTTGTTCTAAACATAACCACCGCCACCGCCCCGCTCCACCCTACCGGACTTGCAGTCTTCCATTATGCAACTGATAAATTCTGCAAAACTATATTTGGCCGCCCCGTTCACCGACACGTGAATTCTAAACAAAGTTATTTCGGCGTCCACGCTACCGAAATAGCTGAGGACTGTTTGTCTTTGTCTTCTCTCTCTCTCCTACCCCCGCCCCCGCGCTCTCTACAGCCTCTCTTTATTCGAATGACCCAAGCTAAGGTCCGTGAAATTGTTTTAAGTGTAGATAACAAAGAGAGCGGACGGGGGAGTGAGAGTAGGGGGAAGCGGGGCAGAGTGAGGTGGAGAAACGTGCGGGTTGCCTTTGTTGAAACGCGTCCGCTTCGGTTTTTTCTCCCGTTTTAGACTGATCGTCAGACGAATTATGCATCTGGATGATTTTGCTGGATTCCTGTTTTGCCTTTTTTTTCCGGGAACGAACCCTTAACTTTTTCCCCGAAAAAAAGGAAGAAATTTAAACAAGAAAAAGGGAAAACCTTTTTTACCCCCAGTTTAGATACGAAGCTTAAACATACAATCGTTTGTGATGAGAAGAGAAACTCGTGACGCACGTGCGATGAGTTTCCATCTTCGTTAGCAATCTCTCTCTCTGTCACTCTCCCGGAGAGACAGGAGACGGGAGGGAGGAGGGAACAGCTCGGGGCAAGAATTTTGATTAAACTGAGACCCATCAAAAGAAGGGTTTTGGGACATCGATCGACAATCTCACACGTGAGATGTCCGCCATTAAAACTCTCACATGACAGTTCACATTTCGGTGACATGATCTCTACCGGGGCCTGAGCGAAATTCGGGAGGAGGGGTGGTGGTGGTGGTGGGTTAAGGTCTCCAATACACTGCCACCAAAGTGGGCCCACCATTTACAGAGTCTGTTTAATCTTTGATGAGACAACAAGGCCAAGGTCTTGTCAATCCGTCCTTAGTTCAGACTTCCCTTAATGTAGGGAGGTCAAGAAATGGCCAAGGATTCTCCAACCCTTAAGGCGAGGGGTTAATGTTTCCCCAAATCCGGCTCTTGGAGTCAAAAACCCGGAGCAGGATTTCTGTGTGGGAGGTTCTTCATTTTAATTCTCCTGTAGGGCACTTCACCTGGTCTCTCCTGTCAGCGCTTGAATCTTGCCCACAACACAGTCCATCGTTCCCAGACTTGACGAAAATCAAAACTCGTCTTTTCCATTTGAGGGTTGGGAGTGGTGGGGCCTAGTCAACCAGCCTCACCTTCCATTTCAGTTATACGGATGTTTCCACTCACAGCCGAACGGACCTTCACCCAAATTCCTCACCCCACCCCGAGCCATCAAAAACCAGGTACGCAAACGTTACCTCACCACCCTCGACACCTCATCCTCGTCATCATGACAAACCATAAACGTAACAAACATACACGTGAAACGTGGGTCGCGGAAGAGAAAATGATTCAGAAGGTGCGATGAACCTGTCCTAGGTCCGATACTCAGACGACCTTAAAAGAGCGAGAGAGCGGGGAGTGGAGGAGAAGGGAATCAGCGGAGGCAACTTGAATGTTCGGTACCTAGGCTCGATCGATTCCGTACCATCTTGTTGGAGTCCGCGAAAACAATTTTTTTGTTGTTGAATTCGGACGCGCCCAGATTTCTATTTTGTTGACGTCGTCGTCGTCGTCGTCTTCATTTTGTTGTTTATTTATTTATTCATTTGTCAATTGTTGTGCGAATTTGTTTTCGTATTCGATCACGACTCGATTCGATAATAAATTAGAAAATCGAAAGAAATCGATTAATTAAAAAACCTCGGATTCGCAATCAATAAATAAATAAATAACAATTAGTAATTATTTCTAAATAAATTTGTCCCTGAACCGAGTCGAGGGAGAACGTGGGATCCGTTCGGTCGGTTTCTTTGTTTATGGATTTTTACGCGATTCCTTAAGCCAAAGTTCGATTTAAAGAATACTGCATACTCTCGAAAATATATCCTTTCATAAGTAATGCACACTTACCAAGCATTTTTAAATAAATAAATAAGTCACGCTTTCTCGGAGGATCCATTTCAAAATGCCGGTATTGGTTTGGATGATTTTTCATAAATATTGCACAGTTTACACCGAAATCCATTTCAAAAGTAATGCACATTTTCAGCTTGAATTCGTTTAAAAACAAAACACACAGTTGACAAAAACTCATTTCAAAAATACTGCACACTAATAGCCAAAATTTATAAATACTGCACAGTTTCGGGGGCATTCATTTCGTAAATGCTGACGTTTGTGTGAAGAATTTTTCATAAATATTGCACACGTTACACCGAAATTCGTTTCAAAAGTAGTGCACATTTTAAAGTTGAGTTTGTTTAAAACCGCTGCACACTTTCGACAAAAATTCATTTCAAAAATACTGCACGATTTACACCACAGTTAATCTCACAAGTGTTGCACGTTTCTAGATAAATCTCCTTCATTTCAAAAGTGCTGCACAGTCTAGCGAGGAATTCGTTTCATAAATATTGCACACTTTTGGTGCAGATTTCATTTCAAAAGTATTGCACACTCTGGTGGAGAATTTGTTTCATAAATAAATTGACACATTGAGAAAGATTTCGTTTCAAAAATGTTGCACAGGAAGGAATTCGTTTCATATATATTGCACACTTTCGTGGAGGATTGGTTTCGTTAATATTGACGGTTATGTGATTAATTGCGGAAGTTTTACACAAAAGTGTGCAATATTTATGAAACGAATTCTACACCAGAGTGTGCAACACTTTTAAATAAAATCTACACCAAAGTGTGCATTAATTTTGAAACAATTTCTACACCAAAAGTGTGCAACATTTATGAAACGAAGTCTCTGTGAAATTGTGCAATATTTTTAAATGAGACCTTACCAATATTTTTGAAACGAAATCTTTCTACACGTGTCAGTTTATTTATGAAACAAATTCTCCACCAGAGTGTGCAATACTTTTGAAATGAAATCTGCACCAAAAGTGTGCAATATATATGAAACGAATTCCTTGCTAGACTGTACACACTTTTGAAATAAAGTCTTCGTGAAATTGTGCAATACTTTTGAAATGAGACCTTACTCAGAGTGTGCAACATTTTTGAAACGAAATCTTTCTAAACGTGTGCATTAATTCTGAGAAAGAAGAAGTATAGAAAGACGACGACGATGAAGTCCAGTGGTATAATCATTATTATCATTAGACAAATCGGAAGTTACTTATGAGTCAGTTATGGTCCCGTCCTTTAAGCTGAGTAAGCTATCCACAGACTATTCCACCCACTTTTGTCTTTATGCTCTAAGTTCTAAATGTCTCTTCTGGAAGGGAAATTCTGTGCTCGAAAGAAAGGGCGGGAAATTGCCATTCGGGGGGTGGGAAACAGAAAAGGAAAAGTCTGTTCGTGGAAATCCGTGTGAAACCGAAGGGCGTGAACTCAATTTAGAAAATTTTTCCCACCAACCCCCACAGAATGGAAAGTCTCTTCAATTTGCGTCGGGAAAATTTTTCCTTCAAAATTATAGGAAAAATTTTTATTATTTTACAAATTTCAATTTCCCTCCTTTTCTTTATATAAATATAAATATACCGTATATATGGGAGTGTACACGGGGGGTGGTCGGGGAGGGAGAGAACGACTTCCGATTTCCCACACCGCCCCATCCGCCATTTCTCCTTCAAATAAAAAAAGAGATCCCATCACGAAAATCCGAATTTAATCCCATTTTGAGTTCACGCAAACGTATTTTTGGCGGAAAATTCAAATTCAACCATATTTTGACTTTCCTCCAACCCCTCCCCTTACCCCGCCGCCGCATTTTCACGGGGATCAAAATTTAATCATTTTTGTTGGTATCGGGGAGAGGGCGGGGGTGGAAATGTCGTTGTTTATTTTAGCGGGAAATTCAAATTTTAATCCTGTTGTTCTCTTTTCTTTATTTCCCTCCCCAAATTTTTAAATTTCATTTTTATTCCGGCATTGATTTCCTTTTTGGAAAGGTGGATGGACACGGGGGTTGGGGGTTGGGGTGAGAAAATTCCCGAAATTCCCGAACCTTTTTGTTTCGGATTTAGGTTTGGATTCGGGCGAGGGGGTGGGAAAGCGTTTTTTAGGTAAAGGCGTGAACGGGGGAGGATTTAACGGGGAATTAGTGAGTTTCGTCCGTTTCTGTATTTATTTATTCATGTTTTCTGTTCGGTTCTTATCCTACAGAATTTTCTGCTGTGGGAATCATTCACAATCCTTCAATTGTTTTGTCTTTTTGGGGGTGAATGGGCGGGGGGTTGGTTTTGTCTTTACTCATCTACAAGACTAATTTGGTTTTTGAAACCAATACCCCCCTTTTTTGGGTTATGTTTCTGTGGTCTGCTGTATTAACACTATGACGAGGTCTGATGTAAATTTTTTCCTGTTGATGCCGGTGGTGCTGACTCATGCTGCCTGAGCACCAATATTTTAAGTTCACAACATATGAACTTTAGTGATAATCGTCACATGTGTAAATAAGTATAAGATCGACAGCGACGCATGCGCAATAATTTCCGAATGTGACGTCACCAGCACTCAGCCAATATTTTTGGTGAAATGAAGCATGGCACCACAGTGGGGTCACAGGGGGTCAACGGATAAGCGGACGTCACAGCGTTAATTTGGGACTCACCCCTTTTGATAGAATGCACAGAGATATAGTATATAGAAATAATATAAATAATAGTATTAATAATGATGATGATGATGAAAAGAGTGAGAGAAAGGACGAGTCTGGGAGAAGCGTGTTATGGAGTTGAGTGGTTGATGTCTCTTGAGACGTCCTTTGGTCGTGTGGTTTGTGAAGGAGGGATGCTGCGAAAGGGTTGGGATGGACCGCCAGTTGAGAGAGATTTCATCTTCGAATAATGTAGTTTGGTTTTCGTTTTAAAAGTTTTTCAACAAAACAAAAAAAATTTTCTCTCTCGACCACTTCCACAGAATTAAATTCTAACTCCGATTTGCCAATTTGAAAGATACAAATTTGAAAATTTCCTGCAGCCTGATACTTTTGGACTTTTTCTAAATTTTAGGCGATACCCTTCCAAAACCTGAGAAAAACTTTTTTCTCTATTCCAACCTCGTTTTTGATTTTGAACGGTTCGAGCACCTAAAAAACATTTCTCCCCACCATATTGTATGCGTTTTTAATCAATCAATCAATCAATCATTCCTCGAACGACAGCTTCAGGTTTAAAAAAAATTAAAATTCAAAGTCCAAGCCAAAAATTTTATATTTGGAATAACCGAGACTACCTCTAGAAGGAGAAAGAGATTTGCAAAGTGTTTACATTCATTCATTTGAGTAATCAATCAATCAGTCAGTCAATTCCTGAGTCATGACCTCATACTATATCAACCTCAACATTTAAAAATGAAATCAAACACAAATTTATTATATAAAACAGTTCTGATGAACACGAACGAAATTTTTTACGACCTCTCAACGATTCACTCAATCAATCAATCCATTCGAGAATGATTTTAAAATGCTAAGAAAATTTTAAACCCAAGTGAAAGATGAATTTGTAATTAAAAAAAGCTTACGAAGCTCCAAGAAGGCGAAAGAAGAGAGAAATTTTGTGAGGTGTGTATGTATGTTTATTAATTCATTCACTAAGTCAGTCAATCAATCAATCATTCTCTGAGTCACAGCCTCAAAAAAAATTTTTGTTTTTAAATCAAACATATGTTTGTAATTTTATATCATAAAACTGTTCTTAAGGAGAGCAACGAAATGTTTTTATGGGCTTGAATAAATCGCTGTGACTTATTCAGTCAATCAATCCATTCGAGAATGATTTTAAAACGCTAAGAAGTTTTTAAAGTGAAAAATAGTTTTTATTATTGAAATTGGTGACGAAGGTATAGGAAGGCGAAAGAGGTTTTGTTAAGTTTTTGTATTTATTTATCAAATTCATTCATTCAGTCACTCAATCAATCAATCATTCCACGATTCACACAACCTCAAAAATTTTTAAATCAAACACAAGTCCGCAGCTAGATATCATGAAACTGTTCTAGTAAAGACTAAAGAAATGTTTTTAGGGGCTTGAATAAATCGCTGTGACTTATTCAGTCAATCAATCCATTCGGGAATGATTTTAAAACGCTAAGAAATTTTTGAAAAATAATTTTGATATTAAAATAGCTGACGAAGCTCCAAGACGGCGAAAAATGAGGTTTTGTTAAGTGTTTGTATTTGTTTATCAATTCATTCATTCGGTCACTCAATCAATCAATCATTCCGTGAGTCAGGGGTTGAAATAACAAAGACAAAATATCGAAACTAAACATAAGTTCACAGGTCTTGAGTGAAATCGTTTTGCTGGGGAAAGGGAGACGAGAGTAAGAACTAAAAATTTTTAGTGTTTATAGAAATTCAATCAATCAATCATTCAATTCGGGAATGATTTCAAGACTTGGACCTTACATTATCAAAACCCAAGTTAATAATGTTCTTAGGTCGTGGTATTGATTTAAAAAGGAAAACAAAAAGTTTTCTTGATGATGACAGTTGAGGAGGATGACACACACCTCAACGATTTTGTCTTTCGACCCCAAAATGGGGGCGGGGGATTTTGAATCAAAAATTAGCCCCCAAAAAGAAAACGTCACATCCAAAACGAAAATGTCTGAAAAATCCGTTCGTCCACTTTCTTTGTAAATTGTTTTCCCTTTTTTCCTTCCCCGGTAGTCGTACTTGACTTGAAACTCAAAAACAGACCGGAAATTTAATTGGCTGCGAAATTTCAAAAATTTCCCCTTCTACCCCCACAACCCCGCCTCGTCCTCTTTCGGCAAAAAATGTTTGTTTTCGTTTGCTTTTCCCAACGTTCCGGGAAAAATTTTTCTTCCTCTCTCTCTCTCACTCATAATGAAACTATTTGGCAGTGCTCACGTTTGATGGTGAAGGAGGATGGTGGTGGCAGTGGGGGGGGGTTGAGGAGATTTGGCGGCAAAGGAATGAAAAATTCGGCTTCAGGAGCGGGGGCTAAAGTTTCAATGGCTTCTTTCCCAAACGAATTCCACTCTTGTTTTTGCTGTTGGGTTTAGCTGAATTCCGAGTAAATCCACTCAAAAATTTTTGTTTGGCTCCTATTTTTCCTCCTTTTTCGCGTGATTCGTAAGATGTCAAAAATTTTTGAGGGGCAGGGGGGTAGGGGAGGAGGGGAAATGAAATAATTACACGTTGATGGGCAATTAATTGCTGGAAACGAAATAAATATTAAGCAACTACAACGACTACAACAAACGGGGCGTCGAGAAAAATTGCAATAAATAAAGAAAAGAATTTTAATTAATTAAAAATTTGTTGCCTCCTCGAGTTGTTCTCTTCTTCTTCTTCTCTTCTCTTCTTCTTCTTCTTCTTCTTCTTCAACTTGATCGCATTTGATATCAGGGCGGAATTAATTAAACAAAACAGCTTCAACGACCATGTCCGAATGATTAGGGTATCTTACAAACCAAACGGGAGGTCTCTTGTTGACTGGCTCGAGTTGTGGATTTGACATTCATTAAACGAAAACCCATTTCATAAATATTGCACACTTTCAACCCAAATCCATTTCAAAAGTAATGCACACTTTCCTGTAAATATTTTCTGGAAAGCCTCTCCTTCCATACCCATTTCAACATTTCATATATATTGCACACTTTTGGTGCAGATTTCATTTCAAAAGTATTGCACACTCTGGTGGAGAATTTGTTTCATAAATAAACTGACACGTTTAGAAAGATTTCAAAATTTTGCACACTCTGAGTAAGGTCTCATTTCAAAGTATTGCAAACACAAAGACTTGTTTCATAAAATTGCACACTTTTGTAGAAATTTCAAAATTAATGCACACTTTGGTGTAGATTTTTCAAAATGTTGCACAAACGTTTCACACTTGTGCAAATTTGTTTTAAAAATGTTGCACACTCTTGTGGTCATTTCAAAATATTGCACACTTTCACGAAGAATTTGTTTCATAAATATTGCACACTTTTGGTGTAAAATCTTTCGTAATCAATTCTGAAGTCAGAAAAAAAGTTATTTCAGAAATATTGCACACCTCGGTGAAGGAGACAAATTCCAATTTTGTCTAGAATTCAAGTCATGGCTCGTTTCAAAAATAATGCACACTTTTCTGTAAATATTTCGTGGAAAGCCTCTCCTTCCATACTCATTTCAACATTTCAAAAAAGAAATCGTCGTCTTGAATTTAAGGACAAGAAAGTGTGCATTACTTATGAAATGCATTCTTCCCCTCTCCCTCATCCTCCCAAAGTGTGCAATATTTATGAAACTCTTGTGACATTTTTCTCGACTCAGATTTTTAATCAAAGCGCAACAAGATGCATCGATGAACACCAAAAAGGATTTTAGTCAAAGCAATGACAGAAGCGAGTTGGTTCCTCTCTTCACCCCGGCCCCCCACTCGAAATTTTCCTCTTGGATGACTGACACAGAGGACTGATCTTCAAAAATAGGCAGAAAGAGAGGAGATACTCATTCATTCACTCACTCACGGATTTCGTTATGAAAGCCCAACCCATAAACCGATTTGACCAAATGGAGAAGAGAATCGAGAGAGACTGGACCGGACCAACCTTTCGCTTCGTGGAACATTCATGACACACACGTGTCACATATGCGTGTGTGTGTTTGGCCGGAAGGAACAGAAGAGAACCGCACAGAAAAAGTCAGCTTCAATATGCTCTCGTTAATTACTCGCACAGATTGAAAATTTTATGTAGGAGGAGGAGGAGGGAGGAGGAGGAGGAGGAGAGAGAGAAGTATCCGCATGAATTAACCGGGCTTTATACGACTTGGGAAACTAATTACCAGAGAGAGAGAGAGAGAGAGATGGGATAACGCGGAGGAAAGATAAGATTTCACAGTTATAAACGGGTTTTAGATCAATCAAGCATCTTCTCCAAGAAGGAGAGAGAGGGCGTCTGGAGAATTACAGCTCCAAGCGAATTTATATTAGCCCCGATAAAAAGGTTTTTCCCCGGAATCGGAAAGCTTTCCCTGGAATTTTCCTCCACGTGAATTTTTCACGAGGTTCTCCAGGAAACCTGAACAGAGGATTTGATTTGCCTCGTAAATTATTCAAAGGATAACTACGACCCGCGTCCAAGTCTGCCAACCTCTCAGGACCGACCTTTTGTCCCCCTCCCCTCTCCTCCCCGGAGAACCTTGAATCGTTTCTCACAGACAATAGAATCCGACGAGACAATTGACGCAGCGTCACCAACGAAGTGAGGTGAACAACCTTCGACGCTCACCGAAGGAGATGAAGGCGTCTCCCGTCATCAGGGAGGACAGGGGTGGTGGCAGGAGGGAAGGGCAGGAGAAGAAGAAGAGAAAAAGCGATTCCGACACCTACGCCTTCCATTTTCTATAAAAATGGCGGGTTATTAGGCGTATGACTCCGGTAACACTTGCGAAATTGTAAAGCGGATAATCTTCTTAGTCCCAAACGATTTTCCTTTTTATTAGTCATTCGTGAGCAATTCGTGAGGTCTCTTTTTGCTGATTTCGGGGTTGGGGGTGGGTGGGTAAAAACTTCTCGCAAGGGGTTAATGGCTTTATGACTCTGGTGCAATTATCAGGGTAGTTTTTGCATTTATTCACGAAAAGCCCTAGAAAAGTGTTTGTGTTTGTTTTCCACCTCCCTCCTCCTCCTCCTCCCTCCTCCCTCCGGGCGGTGGTTGTCTCGAACAACCTTGAATGCGGGAAAATATTCAACGACAAAAAAAAAGTTTTAATGGAATCTGATAAAACCTCGGAAAGAAAAATTGATATTTGTTGGCGGCCCGAGTCGTCCATGTACTTGACTTTGACTGGGTACGTAGGAGTTAGCCGAGGTACTTGGATAACCTTGATTGAACATGCATACACACACACACACAACGTTTGGGTGCGGTTTTCGCTTTGTGAGACTTGTTTCGTGAACAAAATTTAGTTTTGTTGTTGTTGTAACAACTTTGAAGTCATGCTGTCGGGGAGGAAACGTGATGACAAAACCCAAACTCCCCCAAAAAGTCTCATCCGACACACGAGTCTTCCAATGTCACGCTTGGGAATAACAAGGTCTTTGATGATATTTGGAAAACGCGGCATCGTCAAGAACTCGAGACGGATCATCGCCATCGAGCGAATCCATAGGAAAGATAAATAATCGTCTCATCCAACCATGAGCACCAACCCAAACGCACACTTGAGTAAATAAGAAATAGGAGAGAGAGAGAGAGAGAGAGAGACACAGGCGAAAAGCAAATTTGAAGGATTTCCAATTTAGGACGGGAGATAAGTGCGGAGGACATGGCATATCTCAAGGAAAGGGGGAGATAGATAGCGGAGGATGGTGGTGGTGGTGGTAGAGACTAAATCAAAATAAGATAGCGAAATGAAGTCACTCGAAAGTGAATTGATGGTTTGAGTGTCATGCAGATGAACAGATTGTTGGGAAATCCAGAAGAGAGAGGAAAAATTGGATGAGACTTGAAGGGATGAGAGGGAAACAAGGAAAAGAAGGAGGAGGAGGAGGAGGAAGGGGGTTGGAAAAGTTGGGGAAAATCAGAACTGAAGATTTCGAATTCGAGATTAGAAAGGTTTTTTCTTCTCTTTTTTCCTTCTTTTTTCTTGAAACCGAGGGAAAGGAGGAGGAGGAGGAGGGAGGACATAAAGAGAGACCCAGAAAGAGAGATGGAGAAAGGAAGAAGAATCTAATCTCCTCGAGTAAGCGATAAGAGAAGAAAATTCTTTTTCCCTCTCTGATACTAGTTGTAGCTATTCAGGTCGATGATCCTACTTTTTGAATCCTCTTTCCACCTCCCTCTTCCTCCCTCTCCCATCCCTCCGATGGTCGATTTGTCGTTAAGCAAGTCTCAAGGCTTCTCCTCCCTTTCTTGCCAGACTTTTCTTTTTTTATATTCATCCCCGATTTACAATTCGTCGGTGAACCAATTTTTGGAAATCGTGGGGAAGCGGGGGGGGGGAGGAGAGGGATGAATATGGAAGGAAGATACGCAACTACTCTTGACGAAAGATGAAAAGTCAGCGATTTCCTTTGTTTTTCGAGGAGGAGGGAGGAAGGAAAGAATTTTCGAAACAGCAGATGGCGTTTGGAAATAGACTGATGAGGAGATGGGCGGAGGGACCGACAGGAAATTGAGAAATGCGGTTTTCCTCATTCGCCATATGATTGTTACTCGGATTGGAAAGCATCCAAAATGGACGGAAAACCGGAAACGGCTTTAAGCCCCCTCCTCACAGCCTCTTGAAATATGAGCCTGACCCCAAGGCCTCCCAGAAGCGCTTTTCAAAAAGCAGACGACTACCTTCCTACAGCACAGTTTTCGTGGTTTACCCGAAAGGCGGGGACAAAAATTTTTGGTTTCGTTTTGTTCTTATCACTTCTAGGAATCTGTTTCAGCTTTTCGCATGTGTGTTTTTACTAAGCACACGTCAATCTAACAACTTCACAGGTACTGGTTTCACGCAAGCGCATGCATGCATAAAAAATTGCCGTGCCACAGACACAACAACAACAACAACAAAAAAAGTCCAGGGACGTGCGTGTGACCTCAGTGCATCTCTTCCGAGGACACAAATCCATTTCGTCATCGCGTCCGCCATGTTTAATCATCTTATTCCCTTCTCCAGTATTTGTTCTCACCTTCTGTCCCGTTTCTGGATTCCGGGAAAGTTTTTTAGTCAAATTAATCCTCATTTCATAAATATTGCACACTTTCCTCGCTTTTCTTTGGTTCTCACGTCGCTGGAGTCAAATTTGGTGGTATAACAGAGAGCTTTCTGTTACGTTGACGTTTTTAGCTGAAGACATCCTCAGTTGTTTGTTTGGCTCTGAAGAGTGTGCAGTATTTATGAAATGAGAGCTGATTTGATGAAACCCTCTCCTGAGGTGAGTCAGTTTTACTCATATCAAGACTTAAAGGAGTCCGTTTGACTCAAAAACACAGAGGTTCGTTTCACTCAAGAAAAATTAGGCAAATTAGTCTGTTTCAAATATTTATAGCTGAGTCAAATTGACTCATTCAAGACTTTGAGAGTCACTTCATATTAATGTCTCAAAATCGTTTCGTTTAAAGAGTGTTTGGTAATCAAGTTTAGGTTCTGAAAGGTCCCCCAAAAGATGTGCAATATTTATGAAACGAGAGCTGATTTGATCAAACCTTCTCTCCTAAAGTGAGTCAGTTTTACTCAAATCAAGACTTAAACGAGTCCGTTTGACTCAAAAACACAACTACACCTAAAGGATTTGTTCCACTTAACAAAAATTATGCCAATTAATCTGCTTCAGGTAGGATATTTAAAGGTGAGCCAAATTGACTCACAAAACAGTTTAAGAGTGAGCACATCCTACCAACCCCTGTTTAAAAAGTATTTGGTAATCGAGTTCTAGAAGGTTCCCCTAGAACTTGTGCAGTATTTATGGAATAAAACTTTTAAGGACAGTGTTTACGAATTTAAGCCTCCAGGATAGTGTGCAATATTTATGAAATGAAAACTGATTAGGTCAAAGAACTCCACTGAAATGAGTTAATTCTAGTCATATTAAGACTGAAACCAGTCCGGTTGAGTGAGGTAACAGAAATAAACGTTAGGCGAGTCAACCTGCTCCAAGTGAGCCAAATTGACTCATAAAACAGGGTTTGAGATGTATTTCATCTTAACAGTCCGAAATGAAGCTGTTGTTGTTAAAAAAAAAATTTGGGAGGTAAGTTTATGTCTTAGACAGGACCTCCAAGCAAATGTGCAGTATTTATGAGACAGACTTTGCCAGGCGGGCAACAGCCAAAAGTTTAATTGTACCAACAGGAATTGAAATATTAGTTTAACCAATACAGTTCTGTGACGCAAACAAAAGTGGGACTCGAGGAACCTTGGGTAATTAAAACGTTTTTCCTCGTTTTTGTCTCGGAGAACGTGATCGGAATAGAAACGAGAGAATATCGTTTGGGAAGTGATCGGGAGAAGGAAGGAAGGAAGGAAAGGAGGAAGAGGAGGAGGGAAATAAATAAATAAATACAGAAAGAAAGAACAAAAGGAGGTCGGGGAAATTTCTTTTTTAAAATGTTCGATGATGAAGGCAACAGCGACGACTATCAAACCGGCAGCCATGTTGTAAATTAAAATCGCGGAGCGTGAAGTCCTTTAATTTGGGTTGCGACGAGGGGCTTTAATGCGGATTTCTCATTTCAAGTGGTTTAGAAAGCCTCTCTCCTGTCGTACGCGTGCGTAACACGTCTCTTTCATCCCTTTCTGGATGGCTGATTAATTTTTACACATTGTTCTGGCTGTGCCTTCAGACAACACCCCCTCACCCGCTGAATTTGGTGACACACCGTCACGTTTTCACGACGACCTCCCTCCACATATTTGGTTCGCTATCACTCCCAAGGTCTTAGATAACCCAACCGTGTGATGATTACCCCCTCCCCGGTCCAAGTCTCGTGGGCATAAACAAGCCCACCGATGGCCAAATCGGTCGATGCGGATATGCACAGACACGACCTCAATTGTTTTTTAATTAGTTTTGCAATCGGGAGTGTTTTCCCTCCCAGTCTTTTGTCTGAGCTTTCTACTCTCGAAACCTCAAAGCTCGAAACATTAACGGAACGCCCAAGTAATCTCTGTTAATGGGTGATCAGAGAAAATGGGGGCTGAGGGAAAGGGAAACATTTTTCTTTTGTCGAGAGGAGGAAGAAAGTAAGCAACAGCACGCTGTCATCTTCAAGCTTTCCCCCGCCCCCGACCGCCATCATTCGCATTATTTAAATAAAGAAAGCACATCAGAGTCCATATTGAGATTCGTTTGACTTTCCAATTTTTTTTCCTCCTTTTTTTTTTCCAGAGCTTTTCCTTCGAAAGCTCTCATTTCTCCTCCATTTTTTCTCTGCGGGGAAAAATCGTTAAAGGATTTCTGCGAAAGCTTACGGAACTGAAGATGTTTTCGAGTCGCACAACAACAACAACAACAACAGAAAAACTTTTCCTCACAAATCAACAAAAAAATTTTTCTCCCGGTTTCCAGGCATTTCCCTTCCAAGAATTCATTCCCGAATGTTTTTCATTCTCGACAATATGGCGAGAGACCTAACGTCTGTCACAAACAATTCATTAATGCATGACAAAAGCAAACACGACATGAAGAAGAAGAAGAAGTGAGCTTAGGAAAACATTTTTTTTTCTTTTATCCGATGATGATGATGATGATGATGCAAACGATGTCAACAATGACGGCTTTACCAAGATGGCGGAACCCGAAAACTTGCGGTTATGCCAGTCTTGTATGCAAATGAAGGGGCGTAACTCTTTTTATTTTAACAATGCTGAGACTTTTAACCATGACCTTCCCCGGTCTTTCTGCATAGATTTATCATGCATGCATGAAAGCTTTTTTCCGTTTTTCTCTCCGCTTTGTGTTTCGCGATTCTTCATTCACCCACCCGGGGGTGAAGGTTTGAGGAAAGGTAGAGAGAGCGCCACGGTCGCCGATCGTTTGATTGTTTATATAAGTGGAAGGAAAACAATTCGCGGGCCAATAGATAAATAATAAGAGGAGGTAGTAGTGGTGGTAGTAGAGGAGACAAACATGGGAAATATATTTGTTGGATTCGCCAAATGGCAGGGTCACGGTCGGCAAAGGGAGAGTAAAGGGTGTTGTAGTGACGTCACTCAGATCGATGCGAGTCGTGCGGCGCTGCGGCACCACTGACCCACTTATACCCAGGATTGTCTCAGCATGGATGTTACTCCTGCAGAACTCGACAATTTTATAACTTAATTTATATGAAAACTTTCTCTGATTAACTACCGGGACAGTCTGGATGTGTTTTATTGTGGGAATGTGTTCTCGTCTGAGGATGGAGCTTATGAAAAAAGCTCCCCGCTCCGGGGGTCGTGAGACGTTTTTAGTCTGCTTTTGAACCACGTCACTGATTTATTCCTCTACTACCGACTAATTTATTTGTTCTACGACTTGAAACTTAATTATGGCAGTCAACTACCTCATACTAAAGTCTACTGTTCACAAAACGCTACCACCGAGCTTTGGAGAGGATTTAAAGGCAAATTTCTACCCAGAACCATTGGAATGGCGGATTACGTCACTGATTCTGGCTGTATATCCTTTTTCTAGGTTTAGTGTTCTGAGTTATACTCCTAAAAGTAAGAAGGGCTTCATGGATGATGTTTAACCCTCTGTACCCGAGGCCTTTTTTTGTGCGAACGACCCAACAACAAGAGACTCTTCAGTATTTGATGAGTACCTTACCACAACCGCGAGAGGTTTACTTATATACGAATAACACAGGACTGGGGAAGTTTGTGCAATATTTTTGAAATGAGACCTTCATTTTGATTAGTATATATAAAATTAGCTTTTGGTGGAAGTGTGCAGTATTTCTGAAATTGATTCCTTGATGAATCTATCTCAAATGAAGCTATCAAAATATACAAAATGGGATCTTAAGAGGTGTGTGCAAGATTTATGAAATGACGTTTACAGGAGATTTTCCAAAGTACAGTCTACCAAGACTTATTATGAAATATTTATGAAATGAAACTTTCTAAACATGTGTACAAAATTTGTGATAATAGTCTTCAAAAGAGTGTGCAGTATTTATGAAAATCAGTACCGAGTGAGTAGTCTGGTTCGTGGTTTCTGATTAATCAGATAAGATAGAAAAACTGTTGGTGAAAGCGTGCAGTATTTTTGAAATAGATTCTTGTCCAAAGTGTGCAATATTTATGAAATGGATCTCTTATAAAAGTGTGCAGTATTTTTGAAACAAATTCCTTTTCAAAGTGTGCAATATTTATGAAATGGATTCCTTATGAAAATAAGTCTGGTTTGTGGTTCTAGAGCACGAGACTCCAGACTAATTCGAGATACGATAGCTTCATCTTTATCTGAAGAGAGCTAAAACGCGCTGGGGCTTGATTTACGCGGTGTAAAAAAAGAACCCTGGAAATCACAAAAATTGGAGATGGAAAAGAAAGAAAGAAAGTAATAAACATTTCGCTGGTAAAAAAAATTTTGACGGTAACAATTCCAAGGAGACGTGACAGGCGTAGAAGTAACGTATAACTGAAGTGTATAAGACACCTCCACCCCCCCTCACCCCTACCCCCACGGGAGGAGTATATATATACTAAACGAAACAACTCAGGCTTGGTAATTTGAAAGCTTAGACATGACACTGCGTCTGTATGAAAATACCGAACCTGAGCTTTTCCCCCATCTCACCTGGGGGATGAGTTGATGACGTCAAAGGCTCGCCACGACTTTCCCATCCCTTTTCCGGGAATGAACAGCCTGGATATCATTTTTCTACATAAATTATAATTTTCATTTTCATCTCAGGGAAATGCTAATCTCTCTCTCTCTCTCTTCTTCCGCCTGCGCTCTTACTTCCAGGAATTGATCTTCTAAATTTTTTTTTTAATGCGAGCTGGGAATCCGAAACCTTCTCGCTTCCTCCCTCCAACCCTCTCTTCCTTCGGGAAAATCCCAGGTTATGGGATATCTCACGAGTGCATCTCCGATGCTTTTCCTGTTCTTTCTGCTTTTTCTCGTTTAATGAATTTATACGGGTATTAAGAGCCGACGGGGAAATCGTAGTTCATTGATAACGAGCGCGATAGAAATTCACCTCCTCCTCCTCCTCCTCTCTACCTCCTCCCCAGCCTCTCCTCTCTTCCTGTGATAAACCTGAGCGAGGATTTTTCATTTGAAATTTGCAAAACGCATGCAACGTGATTAGCGACCACGTTTCGACTGCTTTTTTTGATTTTCCCCGAAGAGGAGTGGAGGGGGCTCTCGGGGAGTAGACCCGAGTGTTTTGCTTACTCTACATGTTAATTCGAAGATTAAAGAGTTGGGAAAAGGCTTTCCGTGACTCTTTTTTTTTTCTGTTGCGAACCTCCCTTCGGTAACCTTGCACCAGATGGTGCACTCGTTTTTAATTTCACATTAATCTTTTAGCTAATCACTTATTACGCGTCTGTCACTGCCATTTTGCCTTTTTTTTATCGAAAGTTTTTCCTAAACTCTCTCTCCTTCCTTTCTCCTCCTCCTCTTCCTTTGCTGTGCGACATATGTGTGGACTTTTCAATAAGAAAAATCTCTCCTTCGTCCGCATCTTGTATATTTAAGAGGAAGGTCACGTGACCCGTCGTACGGAGTAGAGTTTATACGTTCAAGAAAGGTTTTCTAGAAGGAAAGTCTATCGCGCGGATGTGGAAGGGAAAAAGGCAAAAAACGATGGCCAGGAAAGATAGATGCGGGGAGTGTAATTTATAAAAGAAAGAGAAACTTATTGGAGGTCAGTCGGAGAGAAAAGAAGATAAATGAGAAAGACACGATTGAGGTAAGACATACTGCCGAACGGAAGAGAGGAGGAGGAAGGAAGAGGAGAGAAGAGGAGAAATAGATAGAAATCAGCCTTTGGAAAGAATCAAAATCGACTTGCGGGAGACAAAGCGTTCGTTCTACCGTCTTTCTCCCCTACCCATCTCCCTCGCCTCCGGTAGAAGATTTATGCGTCGACATAAAAAGTTAAAAATTAAAAAAAAAACTAAAAGAAGATGAAGAAGAAGAAGAAGAAAATTCAAAAAGTTTAAATCAATTTGATTGTTCTAATGACGCATGCGCACTCACATCATACATATGAAATTGAGTCTTCATCAGGAGATGGGAGGCTGGGGTGGTGGAGGAGGAGAAGAGAAGAGAAGATGAAGAGATGCGGGTACGGTTTTTCAAAATCCAAGAGATATTCACAAGATTCGTGGAAGAAGAAATTTTTTTTTATAGTTCAAGAAGCTTCGTAATCGAGAACGGGTGGTGGTGGTGGGAAGAGAAGATGGGAAGAAGAAAGATGGAAGAACAAAGCTCACAATCAAGTAAAACCAGAGCGAAAGATGATAACTCTTGCAGGAAAGACGAAAAACAAAGAAGGCAATATGGCGTCACGATTTCCTCCCATCGGGTGTGTCGACCGAGATTTCCCGCCATTTTTCAAAATTCAAAAACGCAACAAAGATGCAAGTTTTTCAAAAATCTCGTTTGTTTGCAGTAGATTTTTGTCAGAAAACAAAAAAAAACTTTTTAAGACAAAAATCCAAAAGCCAAAAATCGTGCACGCCCCGTTAGCGATCTCATGAATTTTTAAATATCGCGTCAAATTTGCCGTCACGCAAATTTCTTTCGCCCCGTCTGAAACATATCAGCGAAAAAAACTTGTTTTTCTCCTAATTATTCAAAATGGCGGCCTTTGTGTCGTGCCAAAAGAAAAAAAAAGGTTTGAGATGTGGAATTAATTGCTCCAAAGTGATTTCTTTCCTTTTTTTTCTCTTCTGGCTCCTCGGTTATTAAAGAAAAATAATTTAATTTCTCCCTTTTTTTTATGAGGGAGACGGGGAGAAAGGGGAAGTCGAGATCGTGGCAATAGAATTGCTTTCCATTTCCGGATGGGTTTTTTAGAAAATTTCCAACCGTCACGATTGTGTTCGGGGTTTGGGTTACCTTCCCTTACCAATGTTTCCTTCGCTTTCCTTTGTTCATCTACCTTCCGAGAAAATTTATTTATTTATTTATTGATAGACCGGAGAGAGAGAGAGAAAAAGAAATAAAGAGAGAGAGAGAGAGAATAGAATAAAAATCACGACTAAAAGAACACTTAAAGGAAGAAAAGTCCTGCACACTTCTTAGAAAGCTTCATTTCACAAATTATGCAAACTCCTTTGAAGATTTTATTTCATTAATTTTGCACACTTTAAAATCTCAATTTCATAAATATTGCACACTCCTTGGAAGGCCCTCTTTTATAAAATCTTGCGCAAAAGTCTTCATTTCATAAGTAATGCACACTCTTTTGAGCGTTTCATTTCTCAAATCTTGGACACGTTTACAAAGCGCTCTTGCACACTCTTTTGTAGGAATCCATTTCATAAATAGTGCACACTTTGAAGAGGAATTTATTTCAAAAATACTGCACACCTTCATTAACAGTTATTTTTATCTCATCTCATTAGTCTGGAACCACGAATTAGACCACTCACTTTGTACTGAAGTACTGCACACTCTTTTGAAGATTCTATTATCACAAATCTTTTACACGTCTTTAGACAGCTTCATCTCATAAATAGTGCACACTTCTTGGTAGAATGTACTTTATAACTCTTGAAAAGTCCCTTATAAACGTCATTT
>JADMLL010000009.1:5107527-5142538 GCA_016920875.1 Columbicola columbae | reverse complement strand
GACCCTCAAGAAGGGTAGTCCGACACTACCTAGAGTCGTCAGGTGTGCATAAAACATTTACCTCTCCTGCGGGGGAAAAAGACAGGAGGGAAGGGAAGAGAGAAGAACAGAAAGAGACAAATGAAGGCAGAAGGGAAAGAGAGATAAAGCAGCTGTGACAAATAAGGAGGTAGACAACGACGAGAAGAAGAGTGAAAAAGACAAATAAAGACAGGAAGGGAAGAGATAGAGTGTGAAAGGAATAAAAAGACAAATTCAGGGAGTGAGAAGAGACCAACAAAACAGATGAGAGAGGAAACAGGAAGAATGAAGAAAAGAAGAAAGACAGGACAAGAAGAAGAGACAGAGAGGAAGAGGAAAAACGGTCAAACAAAATATTCGAAAGCTCCTGATTGTAGTCTCTGGGATTTACATAAAGCCACCAGAATCAAAATTTTTGGCCGGAATGAGGCTGTAAAGAAGGAAGGAGAGGGGTATAGGCGGCGGGCGGGGAGGGGCGAAAGATTTTTGAAAACTGACAGCTGGAAATTTCGAAAGCGAAAAGAAAAATCAGATTTATTCAAGGAAAACCCATTTTCCCTCTGAATCTTAAACCGGAACCGCAATTTTTTTATTTTCACCGAGTTGCCATCTTTTTTTCCCACCCCCAACCGCCCCCAAAAACCCACCCTCGAAACCGGCCTGGGGATCGAAAAACTGAAAACTTTTCGTTCGGTCTACTCTCAGAAAGATTAGTTTTCTTTCTAATAGAAAATGGCGTCGCCTTTTTTAACGACCGAGAAATCCGTTGACATTTTCCAGTTTCTCTTTTCCTCCTCCTCCTCCTCCTCCTCCTTCCCTCGCCAGCTTTTCTCTCTTTTAATTCACCCTCTCTCTCTCTCTCTCTCTTTCAACTTCCTTTCTCGCGACTTATCCATTGTGTGTGATTTCCCTGGAGCGAAACCCGATTTTAGGTTCGTTCGTTTCTAATGAATTTCCATCGGACTCCTTTCCCTGTCTTTGTATTTCCGGTTTCGGAGAAAGCTGCTGACTGAGGAGTGAGGATGGTCGTTTGAGTGAAAGTTTCCTTTCGTGGAGAGATTAGGTTATCTTGTAGCAGGTCTCAAAGCTCTTAAGAAAAGCTTTCAAAAGCGATCACGTGACTTCAGTCCAACGGCCTTGGGTACAAACCACAGCGATTAATTTTTTTCCCACAGGGAAGACCATAAAGTCGGGAAAATTGTGACGGGAAAGCTTTCAGGTGACAGGTTTTGCCAGGTTAGAAAGTCAGTCATCAATTAAGGCCGTTTGCTGACTTAGTGAGAGGGAAGAAGGGGGAGGGTAGGCGAGCCTTGGTAAAAGAAAATTCTGATAAGCTGGTGATAAGTTGAAATTAATTACTAGGTGGCATGTCGACAGTATTGCCAACCGACCCCCTAAAAACTAAAACAAACATACACGACACGACGACGATTTCACGAGTGATACTCGGCCTTTCTTCTGTTCACCTAGCAACGGCACTGTTATCATTCCATCCATTTTCCCGCCAATTTCCTTTTCAGGTATCTTTGAGGGGGGAAACTGAGGCAGACTATTCAATTTTCACACCACCTCCCTCCCTTCCGCCGCCTCTGAGGACTATCTACAAAAGGAACTTTCTCAAAAACTCATTTCCATCTACTTTCCTCTTTCATTCACCCTTCAACCCCCCAACCCCCACTCTTCAAAAACTTCTTTTTCACCCCCCAACCTTCCACCGCCGCTTCTAAACCGGAAGAGAGAAAAAATTAGATTTGAAAATGGCGCGTGAAATTGAACCTGGCTCCACTGTTGCATGCTGCAGTGTGGCATGTCAATCTTTCAACCCCCACCCCCGCCCTTCTACCCACTTCCCACCCCCCTATTTTCATTTTCCTTAAGAAAATTCGTTTTCTTGCTGCCTTCAACCCCCATCGCTTTCCTGTAGTTTTTTTTTGGCACGCCATTATTCACGAAACGTCGTACTGTATGTAACCTTACAGAAGGTGGGAGGGAGGAGAGACACACCCCCTTGTAGAGGGAGGATTCAGATCAAAAACCAGCTCGAGAATCAAACTCAAACTCAACCTTCAACCCCCCGGAATGTTTATTTACCAAACATAAACGTTCTGTCTGTCTGTCTGTCTGTTTCTGTAACTAACGGAGATTTTCAAAAAAAAATTTCTTTCAACTTGTGACGTCCTTTATAAACCGACCCAAAGTCTCGACTTATTTTTGATACCGAAATCTTTTTTTTTGTTTGTTTTGTTCGTTTCGAATTAACCTCTCGACCTCGTTGTCTGTTTGTCCGTCCGTCTGTTAGATAAAGAAGAACGGAAATGAAAATATTTTTATGAAAAAAAATGTAAACGCGCAGAAAACGAAATTAAACAAAAAATTTTTTTGTTAATGAAAATTTTTAATTTTTATTGACGGCCCGGTATGTCTATCTGTCTGTCTGTCTGTCTATCTGTCTACCTCTGTGAGCAGGGTCATGTTATGAAAACATAACATTTAAATGAGCAGATTTTCTTTTGAGGGAAGTGTCAGTTTCTGTATTTCTTTCAAAGGTGTAGTTCATTGGTAATTCAGAGTTTTGCGAAGTGCTCGTTTCAAAAATATTGCACACATGCGTTATTGGTTTATAGGTATTGCAGAGTGGTGGTGGTTTTAATCCCGTTTTCACCCCTTTTTGGGTATAAGGAGGATTCGAACTCAAGATCATTGCGTCCAAGTCACGACAACGTCAGTCCTATGAAGAGAAGTCTTGCACACTCCTCAGAAAGCTTTATTTCATAAATAATGCACACTATTTGAAGGACTGTATTCCATAAATATTGCACACTCCTTTGAAAATTTCATTTCATTAAATTTGCACAGTCTTCGATGATCTCGTGTCGTAAATCTAGCACCTTTATTTCATAAATAATGCACACTCCTCTGACTATTTCATTTCATAAATCTTGGACACGTTTACAAAGCTCTATTCCATAAATCGTGCACACTTTTTGAAAGACTCCCTTTCATAAAGTCTTGCAAAATCCTTTAAAGACTCCGTTTCATAATTTTTGCACACTTTTTTGAAGATTCAATTTCACAAATCTTACACCTTTAAAAAACCTCATTTCATAAATAATGCACACTGCTTGGAAGATTATTTCATACCTCTTGAAAACTACATTTCATAAATTCCTTCAAGACTTATTTCATAAATAATGCACACTCCTTACATACGCCTTGATGAACTTCATTCCATAAATCTTGCACACTCTTTGAAAGACTCACAAATTCTTGCAAAATCCTTTAAAGACTCCGTTTCATAATTTTTGCACACTCTTTCGAAGACTCAATTTCACAAATCTTGTACACATTTTTAGAAAATTTCATTTCATAAATAATGCACACTCTCTTGAAGAATTCTTCTCCCGATTATATTGTGTACACTCTATAGAGAGCCTCATGTCATAAATATTGCACACTCCTTAGAAGTTATTTCACAAAAATCTTGCATACATTTTTAGAAAACCTCATTTCATAAATAGTGCACACTCTCATGAAGACTTCTTCTCACAAATAATGCAAACTCTTTAGAAGACTATTTCATATATCTTGCACACTTTGGAAGGTTTCATTTCATAATTAATGCACATCTCTAAGAAATCATTTCGTTAATATTGTGTACACTCTATAGAGAGCCTCATTTCATAAATAATGCACACTCCTTAGAAGACTATTTCATATATCTTGCACACACCTTGGTGGACTTCACTCCATAAATCTTGCACACTCTTTGAAAGACTCCCTTTCATAAAGTCTTGCAAAATCCTTTAAAGACTCCGTTTCATAATTTTTGCACACTCTCTCGAAGACTCAATTTCATAAATCTTGCACACATTTTTAGAAAATTTCATTTCATAAATAATGCACACTCTCTTGAAGACTTCTTCTCACAAATAACGCAAACTCTTTACAAGACTATTTCATATATCTTGCACACGATTTGGAGGACTTCATTCCATAAATAATGCACACTACTCTGACGATTTCATTTCATAAATCTTGCACACTTTTATAAAGACTTCATTTTATAAATTTCGCACACGTTTTACACAGTTTCATTCCACAAATCATGCACACTCCTAAGACATCTTCATTTCAAAAATCTCGACACACACTTTGGAAAGTTCCATTTCATAATTAATGCACATCTCAAGAAATCATTTCGCTAATATTGTGTACACTTTATAGAGAGCCTCATTTCATAAATATTGCACACATTTAGAGGAATTCTCAACGTTTTTTAAGTCGGTCTTATGCCGCGCTCTGATTTTTAATTTTAAATTTCGAAGACGCTCTGCATTCTCATTAAACAACAGGAGAGAGAGAGAGGAGGGCTGGGGCCGGGGGGGAGGGAGAGAGAGAGAGAAATGGAGTTGGCAGTCGGTTTCGAGGACTTAAAACCCCGATAAATGACAATTTTCATTTGTAAACGTCACCAAATCTCCTCAGCCTTATTAAAATTTGACAGGAAAACAATTTGCGGAAAAATTGAATTTTCTTGTTAACTCAATTTATGTATGATCCACTTTTCCCGCGGGCGGAATTTCATTATTTTATTTATTTACTTATTTTTTTCGGTTGTCGTTGCTGTTGTTCACTGTCGTTGTGTCCAACAAAAAGGCCCTTGAGGGGTTTGAGAAAAACAAAAAAATTTTTCTACCTCTCCAAACGCCCCAGTTTTTTTCATTTTTAATGGTCGCCGGTGGTTTATAACAAACCGGAAACCATTTTCTAGTCATACTACTACTATACTATACTAATATAATATATTTATGATGAATTTTGAATATATCATACACTCACTCAGATCTTTATCCTAATATTTGAAGCTGACAAAGTTCTGTTCACGTCGGATTTGGCCCTTACATCTTATTTATCTAGAATCGGGTCTCTTTTTACGCGAATAAAGCCCAAAATTTGTGTATATGAAGCGAATATCGTTTCATACATGCTGTCTACGTTAGTATTTAAGTTGAACCCGATAACCAAACCTGATGACCTGAAATTTGGGTTAAGGTTTCCAACGAAAGCTTTTCACACGGATCTTGAGGGTGAAGACTCATTAAAAGACTGTTCGATTCCGCTTCAGCAATGTAAATGTCACAAGACTGTCAATCCTGATAAAAGATTTTCGGTCTGTTGTACAAGGAAAAATGTGCAGAGGGTGTATAAGAACCAACATCAAACCCACTTTCCTGTTGTCATAATAACCCAAACCCAACCGAAAACTAAGGTGAGAAAATCGCGACAGCAAAATATCTTCCCATCTGAAGGAAAGGATGGTGGTTGAAGATGAAAAAGCTTTGGCACCCACCGAAAACCCGCATCTTAGACTGGCGGAAACCGGAAATTGATTTCGATTTTATTTTCTCTTCGTTTCGGTGGAAGAAAGGAAAAATGGTGGAAACTTTTCCCGCCCTTTTCTCTTTCTAAATGAAATTTGTTTTTAAAAAATAAATAAATAAAAAATTTTCAACAGGAGAAAATGAATGGGAAGCTGCGGCAGGATTCTACACCCCTCAACCTTCCTCCTCGAGCCCTTCAATTTTATTTAATAACTCCGTCAACCCTTATTTCTATTTATTTATTTATTTTTTCATTTCTCCCTCATAAACCAGAAATCGATAAAAAGATGGCCTGTTACGTCATTTTAATAACAACCAATCAAATCCCGATTCCATTTAAATTAATATAAATTCAATTACTTAGACGAGACCTTTTTTACGCGAAAGACAAAGACTACAGGATAAGTAGGGTCTACCCAAACCTTACGACAGAAAAAGGAGTTTAGGAACCTCTGTTCTAGACCAATCCCGTAAATTTCTTAGAACTACCCCGAACATAAGTGACTACCAGATAAAAATTTAAATAAATAAATAAATACAAAGAAGAATCGCCTTCTACGGGCACCTGGCGAGGATGGACCAGGGAGACTGACCAACCACATCTTCACACACTTCCTAGAAAGTAAAATAAATCCGACATGGAAAAGGATAGAGACTTGGAGGAGACAGGGATCACAGCCGAAGAACTGCACTTAAGGGATACCCTGGGCAAAAAAATGAAAGAAGCAAGTTCCCAAAAAGCCGAAGCTAAGAAGAGGGACCAGATGGACAGAGAAGAGAAAGAAGGAACACAGTGAGAAAATGAAGAAGTACTGGAATAGCAGAAGAGAAGATGGTTGACATAACGTGGTCCAAAGATGGCCGAATCGGAAAAATACATAAAAAGTGATCAGAAAATAAATAACCTTAGAAAAGTATAAGAAAAAATGTAAATAAATTTAAAAATAAATAAATAAATAATATAATTATAAAAATAAAAAGTAAATAAATATATGAAAGGACCAAAAATAAATAAATGTGTAGTCAAAATTCCGTATTGAGTTAGCTAGTCGGTGATAATATTTTTGTTTCGGCCTTCTAGGACCACGTTCAACAGCCGACTTTATTCCAACAGCCTCTTACTTGCCTCTTCTGCTGTCCTCTATGGCCAATAGTCTTTCATTTTTCTTCTTTTCTCTCTGTGGTCCACTTTGTTCCTGTTTTTGTTCTTTGAATTTGTCTTTACTTATTGTCTTCTTTACCTCTTCCCTCTTTTCAAAGTCGTCTTCTGTCAGTCGTCTTACGTCTTTTAGGTGATAATATATTAATATTATTATTTTTCCCTGGTATAATTTTTTTAAATTTCAATAAATGAGCGAGGAATAAATAAATAAAAATAGAAAAAATAAATAAATGAATGAATGTGTAGTCAAAATTTCCTATTAAGTTGATAATATAGTGATAATATATAAGATATAAGGTACTGAGTGATAAATAAGATGATATGTCTATAATATATAATATTGGTGGTGGTTTAAACCCGTTTTTCACCCTTAATTTTTGGGTACAACAGGATTCGGGAGGAGGATTCGAACCTACGACCATTTGCGTCCAAGTCAGGAACTTAACCACTACACTACTCCTCCCACATATAATATATAATATAGTGATTGATAATATATTATTATTATATTTCTCTGATGTGTATAACACTATTAAAACAGAAATTTGCAGTGAGTGAGTGGAAAAGGGGGTAGGAGGGAAATAGAAAGAAAATTTGGAACCGGGCTCTGAATCGTGTTAAACGATTTCAATGACAAACCCGGGTGGCATTTTGAATGAAATCAACGAAAATTCCCAGAAGAAAGTGAAATAAAGTAAAAAAACAAAAATTTGAGGAGTCGTGGATCTTCCACCATGCCCCCAACCCCCCAGCCTCCACATCTCCCGTCCCACCACCACCGGATTCAAGAACAAGCGGTCAAAAACGTCAAAACCGGTCAGGCAAATTTGCCAACTGCACTCGTGTCGAAAAGATTTGAGGGAAAATTTTTTAACAAGAAACAAAAAAAAAGAAAAATTTGGGACAAAGTCCAAGGTTTTTTGATAAACTCAGAAATTTCTTGGAAATGAAGAAAAATTTTTGTTTCTTCTAATATAAAACTTTTGGGGAATTTTGGAAAAGTCCCAAATTCATCAGGACAATTATGTCGAAATTTTTCTTTCCTACCCTATTTGAAGGTTCCCAAGATCTTCCGACAGTTTTCGATTCCAAAGTTACCCTCCTCCATCTTGTCATCATCAGGTCCATTGAAAGCCGTTAGAGGTTATGTGTGTGTGTGTGTATATCGTTTTGTTTACCTCAATTACGAAACGGAATAATCATTATGACGCAAAAGAATTCACGGTCAACACCATTATATAATGTCAGCGACCCAAAAAGTGTCAACGAAACCCAACTGGGCATCGTATATCCTCATTTGACCAGCGTCATTCTTATAGACAAAATATCGCGTTACCGCCGACCACGAGCGTCCAGTTTCTACAAGAAGAATGACTCATCTCAGATTCATCTCGCTCAATGGCGAGGTGTTGTTTTAATTAAAATGCTAACGTGACACAAAGAAATCTGGCAATCGGGACGCATCTCCCCGAATCCGGCGAAATTAATTCAAAGCTCGAACTCGACCCGAATCTTTTCCCGTCTTAATCATCCTCTCCGATCGAAGGACCAAAAGCTTCCTTTCGAATATCCCAAACGGTTGGGGGATTTAAATTTAAGGGTGGCGGGGGGGTCATTTTCAAAAATGGTGAAGTCAAATTAAAAATAAGATTTGGCAGACTTTCAAATAATTCCTATCGCCCTTGTCCAGTTTTCCGCGCATCCTATCGGAAACGGCCGTCTCTCTAAAGACCTCAAATTTTTGCGGCTTTTTGAAAAGATG
The DNA here is from genome assembly GCA_016920875.1 of Columbicola columbae. Classification (NCBI taxonomy): domain Eukaryota; kingdom Metazoa; phylum Arthropoda; class Insecta; order Psocodea; family Philopteridae; genus Columbicola; species Columbicola columbae. Next base: position 5,134,212 of record JADMLL010000009.1, on the reverse strand, counting down.
GGATTTAATAACTTGGCCCCCGTCCAAATTTAACGCTTTAACGTGAAAATATTCGATTTAATGGATGCGCTTCTCTCCGGAGCTTCTCCTCGACAAAACGTTTTGTGATTGTTGACCCCCTCCCCACCAACCCACCGCCTTCGAACATCTTTGAAAGGAGCCCAGCTTGTCTCTTTTGCGATTTGACTCCCTCCGGCTGTATTACTCCAATTCCTGGGACCCATCCCATCTCTTTTGACTTTTCCTGGTTATCAGCATCCCAGTTCTCTTACTCTCATCAATCATCAAACCCGTTTCCAAAAAAACTTTCTTTTCCCTTCAACTTCGCATAATTTGGAAACCACGAAAAGATTCGGGTGAATGTCCTTTTGATGTGGCACCCACAGCGATTACCTCCCCGGGAAGGAACCACAAAGGAAGTGGCGATGAATCGAATTTGAGTTTGGTTTTAGGGGCCGTAGTAGACTTGGGGAAGAAGAACCCCGGAAGGACGGGACGGAGATTATTACCGACATAAAAGGAAACCGTTAATAAATAAACCCGGGAAGTTGTTTACAACTGACGTGGCGGCAGACAGACAACTGAAGGAAACAAAGAAAGAAAAGGAGTCGTAACAAGGGAAGGGTGACAAAATGAGTTCCTCCTCGGATGTAATCGATTCCTAGAAATTCGGTTTTTGGGTTTGGCCTCCAGATGTGGTCGCTCTCTTCCAACATCTCCCCGCCTCTTCGGTTGCATTGAGGAACCTAAAAAACATTTTTCTGACATCCTTCCTCTTCTTCCCCGAACCGTTCTTCATACATCCACCCCAGCACTTATCTCTAATTTCAATTTTGGGCCTTTTGTGTACTTCCTCTCCTCCTTCATTTACTTCCGGTTGCAATAAAAATTTTCGTTTTGTTCTCGTAGTCAAGATAAATAATTAAGTGTGCAAAATTTATGAAAGATACTGGTAGGAAAGTGTGCACTACTTTTGAAATGACATTCTTGATAATATGTGCATTACTTATGAAAGAAATTATTCTTGCGTGTGTGCAATATTTATGAAAGAAATTGGTATGAAAGTGTGCATTATTTTTGAAAGAAATTTCTCCTGTAAGTTGGTAAGAAAGTGTGCATTACTTTTGAAATTTAATTCTGGATAAAATGTGCACTACTTAAGAAAGTAAATTACTCCTCCACGTGTGCAATATTTATGAAAGAAAAATATCCTGCGTGTGCAGTATTTATGAAAGATATTGGTATAAGTGTGCATTACTTTTGAAATTTAATTCTGGATAAAATGTGCACTACTTATGAAAGTAAATTACTCCTCCGCGTGTGCAATATTTATGAAAGAAATTGGTAAGAAAGTGTGCATTACTTATGAAAGAAAATTATCCCTGTGTGTGTGCAGTATTTATGAAATATACTGGTATAAAGTGTGCATTACTTTTGAAATGAAAATTCACAACAAATAGACACCATTTATGAGAGAAATTTGTCCTGTATATGTTCATTATTTCTAGAACTCTCTAAGCGTGCAATATTTATGAAATGAATGTAACCCATACTAGAATACTCATCCTGACACTTTGACCGGTCGACCGGAAGTTGAAAAAGACACAAATCATGGAGTAAACGATAATCCCCTTACACCCAAAACTAGTCGAACGTTTTGGTCGTGATTCTACCGCCAAGATTCTACCACCCTCTTCACGTCCAGCCCCCGCTTCCAGTTTTCCAAAAACCCATTTTCTCAAATTAGACCATCTTTCTCGCTCTAACGACAGCGCCCTCTCTCTCTCTCTCCAAATTTCCATTCAAAAACCTCTCATCTCGACTACTATTATACTCGAGCTCATATTTTTATTACCGTCTCACCCGCAAAGGCCGAAACAAAGTTTTTTCAAAACTTAAAACATTAAAACCAGGAAGTCTGGGAACCATTACGTGGAGTAGAGTCTTATAACCGGAAATGGGAAAAAGCTGACAGCGGAAAACGAAAATCCGACGGAGACGTAGGTGAGCGGTACGGGTCGCGTTTTTATTACGACGTGAAAACGTGGGTGTGACGCATCCGATCGATTATGGTCGGCCATTAAACGTCACTCATTAACGCCCAAAAATGAACAAAAAAAAATTTCCGCGTTCTTGTATCTCCCAAGCCTGACCTTTACTCACCTAACCCCCACCCGCCCGCCCAAAAAATCATTTCCCGATAAAATTTAAAACAAAATCAAAACTCGTTTTTTGTGTCGCTGTATAGAAACGAGCTTTTGAAAGAGCTTTTGTATTATTAATCATGACAGCAGTTGCTGCCTCGGGAAAAACGCAACCCAGTTTTCCGACAGTTCCACATACGGTTGCTCGGTTCCGGTGAACTTTTGCTGGAAAAATTTTTTTTTGTTTTGTTTTGAGATACCTTCAAACCGAACCGGCGCCATCTTTACAAAACCCAATTCTCGGATGAGGATAGAGAAAAGGTGACGGGAGAGGGAGGAAGAAAAGCCTTGAACGAGTTCAGAATTAGGAAAGTGAGCTGAGTCCTTTTTTCCTTTTTGAATTTGACAAAGAGAGTAAGCGAGAGAGAGAAAGTAAGGAGAAGAGAGGAAGGACGGGGAGGAGAGAGAGAGAGAACGGAAGAGAGGAATTCGGGACAAGAGGAGAGTGGAAGTTGGGATTCGGTGGGACGAAGACGCAGACTTGGAGCTGAGGGAATCAATATCTGGGAGTGGCCCTCGGAAAATTCGTTTTCATTGAACATCTCTCGAAAGCTTCGGGAAACAACGTGAAACGTATCTTTAGCTAGCTTAGGGGTCGGTTTTCATCCCCCGTGTCACAGTTAAATGGTCGCTTCGCCTTCTGCTTTTAACGTGAATCACGAGATTTCATTTTGAAAACTCCCGCGTCTGTGAGTTGTCTAGACCTCCGCTCCTATTGTATTCACTCCAGTCTTTTTCTATCTTTCTCTCTTTCTTTCTTTTCTCCTTTTTCGTCCCGTTGCCCTGAATTTTTCTCTCTCACCATCATCTCTCTCTCCTCCCCCTCCCCCGCTTTCCCGATTCCACCGCTTTCCCTCATTACAGATGCGCAGGTTCAACCCAGATTATGCGAAATCCAGTTTGCCCGTTAACCCAACACCGACGACTCGATTACCATAAGCTAAGCATAGTCAAACATGGTTTTTTCCACTTCATTTTTAGACACAACAGCTTTATTCTACCCTCTCTCTCTCCTCTCCATTTTCATTTTGTTTTGCGCCTTGGAAATGATAGTTAGGCCATCTTTTCCACTATTTTCAGTCACTCCCTGACAACTGTGACTGTTCGAGAACATCATTTCCCTCGTGGAAGCGACGCGTGCGAGTCATTAGATTCATTAATTATTAATTAATGCATGCATTCAGTTAATTAATGCAAATTTTTAATTGGATATCGTCAAGAGCGCCGAAAGTGACATGTTGTGAGCGTTCGTTTCGCTTTAAAAATTGAATTTACTTCCTCCTCCTACCACCTCCCGCTTCCTCCACGTTCCTCGTGAGACGTTTTTGTCTTCACCCTGTAATCGAGGACAGTTTTTCCCTGTTTTCAATTTACCTTTTCCCCATTTCTCCATCTTCGTTCTTTTTATTGTGTTTCTATAATCCTCTTTCCTTTTTCCTCCCTCCTCTCCTCATCCTGACAGCTTTTCCATTCGTCCTGCTTCAAATAATAATGCATTGTGCAGTTTCTTTAAATGAGAAAAGTTTATTTTAATTAATTCCCGGAATCAAGAGGAAGAAGAAGAGAAGAGAGACAGAAAAAAAGAGGAGGATGAAGGGTAGAGGGGCGGGGAGAAATGAAACAATGATGAAGGTAAAATGAAACATGAATCTCCGACTACAAAAATTCGAGTCTTCTTCTCTCTAAGCTTCTTAAAGCTTTCTGTTGGAGGAAGAGAGGGTTTTGTTCACGCAACCATAAAAGATTGAACATAATTATCTATTTAATTATTTATCTAGTCAAGAGGTAGAATTAAAAATAAATAAAACCGGAAATGAAACCAAAATCAAGAACCTGGAATGCTAGCTAGAAAAGCATAGACGAAGTCCCAAGCAAAAACGCTCAACAGAAAATCCATTTCCCAGGAAAAACGGGTCCTGCCTTTCCCCGGGCTCTTTCAAATCGTTTCCCTTGACGTTGAAAAGCAGAAGACATCATGGCGTCTCGCTAATCCTTTGTTTTCCTTTTTTTTTATTCTTTCAGGTAAGAATCGTAGTAACGTCTCAGAAAAAGAAGACGAAGAAGAAGAAGAAGAAGAAAGAGGAAAGAGAAGGAAGGAAATGGTGGGAGGTAATATCGTCGAAAGACGCGTCTTCCATATTCTTTCACCTCCAGGGTGAGACGCGGAGGAGAAAGAAGACGGAGGAGGAGAGAGAGAGAGAAGATGGAGAAAGCGGAGAGAGAGGAGAGGGAAGAGTAAATAAAAGAGTTTTCCTTAAGGTTTTAGATTCCATTCTTTGCACGTGGAGAAAATTTTCACTCCCGGAAAATCGCTTTCCCTTCTTTTTTATTATTTTTTTAAAGTTTAATTGAGGGCGATTTCCGTCTTTCGAATTTTTTTTTTCTACCCTCCTCCCCGGGGTGGTTCGACTCTACAAACATGGCCGTTGTGATTGATGTTGGGATTTGATTTTCCGACTCACTCCAACAGGAGGAAAAACCTTTTTCCCCCAATTTTGAGTCTTTCATTGCAATATAGCTTTCTGCGTGAGATTGTTTCCTCTTTTTTCCTGTCGGTTTATTAAAGTGAAAAGAAATGAAAAGCTCGAGGCGGGGCCCGAAACCCCGTTTGGTCAAAAGCGGTCAGAAAACAGTTTTCAAAAAAAAAAGAAGGTTAAAGAGCCTCCGCCCCGGAAAAAAGAGGAAATGAGATTCCACTTTTTCACTCTTCAGGGAACGGGGAAAAGGTTTTCATTGTTAGGTAAAATTAATAAGGAACCACCTTTGTTTATCTCCTCCGGGGCGAGCGGGGGTTACTCCCACGTTTTTCCCTGACCGGAGAAAATATCCATTTTAAACAGAACGAGCCGGGGAGGAAAATGTCGACGTCGGACGGGAAGAACTCCCAAATTATCGGAGGAGGTGGAGGAGAGCTTTTCACCTAACGGCAGAGATTTCCCGGGAATTATTGAATTTTAATTAAATCACGGGCCAACGTTTTCGTGATATCAAAGAGAATTTCACTCATTCCGGCTTTAGTATTCAAATTTGAAATTTTTTCATAGACCCCCGTCACCACCGCCGCCTTCGAGAAAACAACGGGTTTTTGGAAAAGCATCCGTTTGTCCATTTCCACAGCATCCGGTTCGGATATTACTTTTAGCCTTTCATCTCGAAATATAAATTATGTTGATTTTTAAAAGGGATGGAAAAGGGATGAAAAAAAAGGAAAGCAATCAGAATTTTGATGACTTTTTGAACCTAAATCCCCCGTGGCCGCTCCTTCCACACCCCCTCCCTCCCCCCGTCTACCAAAAGCTCTAAACAGACTAGAGGCAAAAAGAAAAGAGAAAAATTTTTCCCTTCTTCCAGAACTCTTCATCTCCTCCTCCTCCTCCCTCGTCCTCCTCTCTTCCGCCTACATCCAAATCGGATTTTATAAAATTGAAATTTGGCCGCAAAGAGGGCTTATTTGGAAGATTTGGTACGGAGAATAGGAGATGAGGGTGCGGGAGGAGGAATCTACTGGAAACCGGAGAGGAGAAGAAGGCGTTTCAGATTGTCATTTTCTATTCTGTTGTCAAACTCGGGGATTAGCTGTCAAAACGTTAAGGTGCTTAGATTCTGTCTAACGTTTCCCTTCCGAGAGTAGATTGGAGTGAGGCATCGACCCCGGACCTTCTGCTGCTTTGTTTACTGTTTGGAAAATGAAAGAGAAGAGATGAAGACGAGATCGCCGGAGGGTAGTTATCACCGAGGAAACACACTCTCGTCGAGTTAAATAAAAATTTCGGCGAGGAGATAAAACCTGAGACTATCAAACAAAATTTGGCAGGGCGAAACCGGAAACGGAGTCAACTCGACCCAAATCTGGGATCAAGTTATCAAAACTTTTTCGCGTATATGCGAGGCTTCATTTTACTCGAGAGAAAAAAAAATGCGCAAGAGAGAAATAGAATTTCCTGTTGTTTTTGGAAAGCTTTCCTCCTACTTCCGGTTATGTATTCCTCGTCATTTTGGCGCCACTCAATAATTCCATTCCTGATATCTTATCCAACTTCCCGTCCTTTTCTCTTTTTGTCTGTGCGCTCTACGCGGTCATGTCGACTTTAATTTGGACTCAGTTAAACTTTCTCTTTCGATCCATCCACCCCCGCCACCCCAACTCAAAAGAAAATTTTTCATGACTTCCCCAAAAACACGAAAACAATTTTTCCGTCTGACTTTCCTGTCAGTTTTGTCCAATTATTTCTGAGAAAACTTTCAGCGGAACGAAATTTACTAAAAAGTTTATTTTTCCATTTTCCGGAGGAGGAGGGGGGAGTGGTGGTGGTGGTGGAAGTAGTGGTGACAAGGGTGCGAAACTTTCCAACAGCCCCTCGACCAGGTTACGGGGGAAAGGCTTTCACGTCCCAAAACCGGAATTCACTTCTCTCCGTCTAATAAGAAATGAAACGATGACGGGAAAGCCGTCGGAAAAAGCGGGAAGGTAGAAAGAGGAGGCGGGGGAGGAGGAGGAAGTGAGAGGATAAAATGGCGGAGGGATATAAATTTCTGTTGACACGAAGACGGGAATATCAATCAAAGTCAGTGACGTTCACGTTGAAAAGAGATTAAAAATTTGAAACATAAAACCCGAAGACGAAATTCTAGGCAGAGACGAAAACAGAGAAGAGGAAGAAGAAGAAGAAGATGAGACGAAGGTTCCGGAGGATGGGGAGGAGGAACTAAACGACTCGGGAAGGAAAACTGTTTTCATTTTCCTTTTCAGTCGACGAGAACACACAACAGAAAAAAAAACTGAAAATTAAAGAGTAATATTCAAAATAGGGAAAAACCGGAAATGGAAAATCACAGAAGGAAAATGAAAATAAAAGCGGATGGGGGCAGGGAGGGGTGGTGAAGGAAGAAACACAAAACAGAAAGAAAAGAAAAAAAAGAAAAGAAAACGTTTTGACGAACCGGAAAAAGGCGAAATGGAAATTGCGAAGGTGGATGGAGGAAGCAAGGAGGGATGGTGGTATTGGAATGCTGTGGGATGAAAAATTTTTCCCTCCTTTCGACAGGATTCCAAACTAAAAAACGATTTCCGCTCAACTTGAACTAAAATCCTGGGAATTAATGAGCAGAAAGAGGAAAATCTGAGGCGTTAAAATTGAAGATGGCAGTGAGGGAATCAAAAAATGGAAGCTGCGTCGATTTCCCTCCCTCATCTCTCTCCCGGACCAAAAACAAAGGAAAGTTGTCGCGGCGGGAAAACCGGAAATAGCGGTTTTTAGAGAGCATAAAGACCGTAGGAAATGGTTTTTTTGAGGTCGTTTCCACCCCCCCAACCCCCAAAATCTCCACCATTAAAAACGGGGTAGTTTGGGTTTGAAGGGAGGTAGCTAGATAGATCATCGAAAGCTTGGAATTTCTGTTGTGACAATTTTTTGCTGCAGGAAGAAGCCGTCATCTGTTTCACGGGAGTGTGTTGAAAAGTAACAAAGTTTCCGAAAAGGGCGACCAGATTGAAAATGGTTGGAGGGGCTGGGGGATGAAAACCGCAAAACTTTTCTCAAGTTGGTAAAAGGAATGGCGCGGAGGGGGTTGAAGAAATGAATAAGCGGAGGCGGGTGGAAATATATTTCGGATTCAAGGAAGTCTGGATAAAAAATTGGGTGAGAAAAGAGAAACGGGATCCGGGGAGGGTGGATTGCGGGTAGTTTGGGGAGGTTGATGGTAAGAAGCAGCGAACCAAATCGGATTAAGTTTAAAGGGGTGGGAAAAAAGTCATTAAAGAAAAAAATTTTTTTTTGCCATCCTTCCTTCCTCTCTTTCTAGAATTTTCCTCCAGGAAGGGAGATGTGGAAATGGAAATTTTGTTTTAAGGTTGTTCTCCTCAAATTTTCCTTCATCCCCCCCTTTTCTCCAACCCCCTTACCTACGTTCCATAATTCCTTTCGAAATCCTCCTGTTTGATTGATGCCCGTCAGTCTATGATTCCGTAAGTTTATCTCATCCTTCGAAAGAAAAATTTTTAGGAAAACCCACGTTTCGAATTTCCCTCCATCCGTGGAAAATGTTCGAGCTTTATGCAAGCTTCCACAGTTTTCCCCAAAGGTGTAGGCGTTAGATGATTCGGAAGCTTTACCTACACGTCACCTCATTTCCCTTCAGCTTTCATTCATTAACCCTCACGCTTCGTGCACATTTCTATATCTGGCTTTCCACCAAAAGGGAGCATCGGAAAATTGTCGGCTGAGAAGCTTTCGAAATCGTTTGATCCCCTTCTCTTCCAGCCTGGTTAGCTTTGTCTTTTGATGATGGATTCGCTTTAATTCCATCCTCCCGAATAGAACGAAACCTCCTTGAGATTAAACGAAGGTGTAAAAGGGTGTGGTAGTCTGTTGCACCAACATGGCGCTGGTCCATCTTTCCAGCATCACCAACCCTCTTCCGATTGTCACTGTTAAATTCTTTCACATAGTCTTTGGACACAGAAAGTCCAGTTGAAAGGCGACGCCAACCCTTTAACTTGCGGTGAGTTAGTGAATGGAAATATGAGATCGGTGGTTTGCGGTTAACAATTTTCAACATCCCAGAGAAACTCGACACCATCGGGGAAATAAAAACAGGTCATCTCGTTCACTTCACTTAAAATCTTTTTTTTAGGCGCGACTCACCTTCTCCCGTCGTATTATTTCTTTAAGCAAAACCCTGAAAGATAATTTTGACCCTTAACCACCTTCCACAAATTTTCTTGCCCCCTTTTTTTGGGGCAATCGCTTCCTAAAAAATAGGTCAACCAGTCTAACCCAATCGGTTTCCTATTTATCTATCGTCGAGTTTCTCTATTTATCTACCTACTCACTTAAAAAGTGAAAGAAACATTCTGGAGGTGGTGTAGTTGTATCTACCCAGCTGGAGCCTCCGTTGGACTTGTGTGTGTCTTCTGGCCCGGTTTGTCTACAGCAGGAAAGCTATCTCTCCAGCTATTATCTGCTACCAGTCTCGATGGGATGTAGATGAAGCTGACTTATATTTACAACCCACCTTGTATTTGTCTATTTATTCCAGTCATGTGACCTTTGACCTTACACTTTCCAATTTGACGTTTCTAAAAATTTTTTTGAGGGTTTCTTTCTCATCTCCTCTCAGCAATTTGTGAGTTTTGCTTTTCATCTTGTCCTCTGGAGTCTGTGTCTCAGCTTTTGAGTCGAATTTGTAGTGAGCGTTACACCTACAAATTCCAGAGTATCTGTCTCTCTTCAACAGTTGCATGGTTACAAAAGCCACAGCCATCCAGTCATTATCCAGTTGACCTTCAGCACTGTTTCTATATTTCATAAGTAATGCACACTTTTATCATCGAATAGTTTTGTGATTGATGCTCATCCTGCGAACCTTTTCAAAAGTAATGCACACACTTTCACCAGAAATCCATTTTTCGAACGATACACAAACTTCTGTTGATTCGGTTTCATAAATATTGCACAAATGGGCCACCAATTCATTTCAAAAGTAATGCACACCGAATCCCTACATCCACTTCCAAACATCGGTTTTATAATCAATCAATCAGTCAATCAATCGAATGATTTTACATCCCCCATTGCGTTTTAATTTTTGTTGATCATTCCGGTTTCGGGAGGGCGGTGGAAGGAATTAACACAAAAACCGAAAATCCTCAAATTTTTCGAAGAACGACACCCCCTGTTTCCCACCTTCCTCCGTCAGATAATTTACAGCCGAACCTCAGATAAATAAACACGCGTAAGCCTATAGATAACCACAAGAGCTTTCTGACACCGCCAAAAGCTTAAAATGTCGTTTCCCATAAATTTGGGATTTCCGATTCAGTGCCGAAGCGAGGATTTCGTTTTTCTTTTTCCCCCCCTTTTTATATTTCAATTTTTTTACGCTGTCGTAGTTTATCCTTTTAGACTTGTCGCCTCCACCGCGATGGATTTCGTCCTTGAATTATTCCCCGAACGGAATTTCTCGGACCCGTTCTCTTCTTCTTCTTCTTCCTCGTAACAAAGTTATAAAAGGAGAGTAAGGATACGGGCGGGGTTGAGGGGGAGGAGGAAAAAGCTTCGTGAAGACATGTTTTATTCATCCGTTCGTTTGCTCTAAAGTGGAAGATTCTAGTTGTTTGCTTCTTTCCTTCTTATCCCGGTTCATTTTGACTTTTTTTTCCTGGATTATTTTTTTAATATTCTTCCTTCCTTTCTTCCCTTCCATCTGCAATTTCCAAGGAGCGCATGCAGCCACGGTTTATAAATTTTCAATCTCCTTTCAGGTTTTTCCTTTTAGCCTTCCCCACTCGCGCTGTTTTATTCCCGTTTTTCTTCCTCCCTCGAAAATGGATCCGAAATTGATTAAATCCCAAACAGCTCTGATCGGTTTTTATCATGAACCTCTCCACCAGATGATGACACGTGTTACCAACTCCTTTCCATTTCCACGTATTTCCATCACAACCCAAACCGTTTGTCTTTGCTAACATTCTCTCAGGTTTTTCATTACAATCGAATCATAGACATTACATCATCGATTCGGATTCTGCTACAGGAGACGGACGAGGAGAGATAAAAGGGTTAAATGGTCGTTTGTGTCTTTTTTTTAAAACGTCGCAACACAAAAAGAAGAAAAATAGCAAATGGGAAACTGGTATTGCAAATTTGAAAAAAAAAAATATGGCGGACGCTGGTGCAAAAAAATAAAGAAGAGCGAGTGAGAGGAGATGAGAATACCGGTCTGCGGGACAGGAAATGGATAGATTCATATCTTCTCCGGTATCGGGATTGTAATTCAAAACAGGTCCTTTTTTTCACGCAATAAATGGTCCACTTAGAGATGGAACTGACTGATAATTAAAGATTTATCTTCCTTCTTGAATGGGGTCGTTGATATCTTTCACAACGGAAAAGGTTCACTTTTATTGAACCCAGTTAATAAAAACCCTTTTCATTACTCTCTTTCTTTTTATCCTTCACAGCTTCACTCACACCCGGTGAGAACGGATAACTTTCTTCCCTGAGACCTACTTCCCATCCAACCCACGTCTTCCATTAATCCACCAAAATATGAGTCATTAGAACAAAATCGAATGTCCGTTGAGTTTGGACATAAAACGCCCAACCTTCCAGCAGTGATTCTAATCCCTCGGTTTAACCTTCCCATCCAAATCGGCAAAGACCTGCAAAAATTTGAGTCTGGGTATAAACGGACAGAAGAACAAAAGAGAGAAATTCATGACCCTGCATAAAATGGGTGCATTCAAAATGTCCCGGGGAAAGGGGCTCCGGTTTGTGTGTGTGTGTGTCTATGCATTCCTGTTAATCCAGTGCATAATGGTTCATTCATAACAAGTTTCCCCGGGTGATGATAATTGCAGGCAAAACATTCACCTCATGGCCTGTTTCCGTGCTCTTCCTTCTTTCTTTTATCTTCTGTTTAGAAAAGAAAAAAATTTGCACTAGAAAAATAAACACCATGTAAAAATGGTGTAAAATAAGTTGGAGGGGATGATTTGAGAAACCCTCACTACTCTCAGGGTTGGATTGACCCCCTTCTGGAGAAACCCAAAGTGTCAAAAGTAGAACGAACACTTCCTCCAGTGTTTGTAAATAAACGCGTTCGCTCTTTCGGTGTGTATCGAGCATTTTAATTAACTGCAGGAAGAGAGAGAGGGAAGCGAACACAGAATGGTGATCACGTTCCCGAGCTCAAAGGCGAATTTCTGAATTCTAATAATCCGAAAATATGATTTCGAAATCCTCTCGCGCACAAAGTAAACTAAAGAGAACTGAGGAAGGAAGGAAGGAACGGGCGAACGGGCGAACGAGAGGAGAAAGATATTAAAACCGATGGCGATGTATCAATAAAACAGACCTTAGTCTGGGAACACGTCAGAATCCTCTCTCCCGAAAATCGAAAAGGAGATGATTTCCGTTTCTAAGTAATTTCGTCTCGAAACGGGGAAACTTATTAAACGCCGTCGAAATAATAATCATAAAAGAAAGCTCCGGGGGGCTGTTGGTGGTGGTGGCGGCGGCGGGGATGGATTTTTCGACGGGATTCCAGGAATTACGTCAGCGAGTGTGAGAGCATTTAAGCCCCCTCTCTCTCGACATTAAAAATGTCTGGAAACGTTGCCGATAAGAAAATAAGAAGGAAAGATTTGAGACCCATTAAGGGCACATGACGCGCAAAAAAGCTGAGGGCTTATTTTAGAGTGAAATCCTCCGTAATGGAAGCGACACACTTCTCCGCTTACCCCCCGCTTCCTCGTCTTTAACACTCGCCCACTTTTCTTGAAAAACGCTCCTCCGACCAACCCCCCTCCGTCAATATTGGAAAAAAATTCCCGTAAGACTAGTTTTTAAGGGTGTTCAACCGCGTGTGCACATGTTAGCAGTTTGTATCGCTGAACTCAGACCTTCGTAAGCTATCTCCCACTTGAAAAATTTTCTCTCTCTTCAGAAAATCCGGTTCTTTCAAAGAATCAAATTCTGATGGAATCGGTTAAATGAAAACGCTTATAACTGACATCGAATTTTCGCTTCTCTCTCTCCTCCTCCTGCTGCTACCCTTCGCCCGCTCTTCATCTCCTGCCTTGTGCTAAATCGAAGCGTCGCCTACATTTCATTTTCCTCCGCTTTTCCGATCCGTCTCTCTCCCGTTCACTTTATCCGCCTTCCTCTTTCCATGTCGTGCCCCCTCCCCCATCCTCCCGTCTCTCCTTCCTCTAAAAATCTGGTTTCAATCGATTCAAATAAAAATTCGGTTATATGCGAAGAGGTTGTGTTGAAGTGAAATAACTGAATGGCAGCTGCCATTCAACTGGAGCTTTGATTTTCCAGTTCGAGCTCCACCCTGGAAGCTGGGTGGGGAGGGGAAAGCATCTGTCGTTCCGGAAAAGAAAGGAAAATTGGATCTTTTACGAGTTTCCGCTGTTTGTTTCTGGACGGTCAGTGTTGGAAGATGACTACAGATCCTACAGACCCACCCTTAGGTTGAATGATGTGCATCCTTTAAGTCCGACAGCAATAAACAATTTAAACGTTCTTAGTACTCCATTCAGTCAATCAGTCTATTCCGAAATGAGTTGAAGACATGACTCAATTACACACACACACCCCCGAAAGAGAAACGATTGTAAGTCACGATTCAGTTGTGTGTGTGAGCGTAAGTTGGATTGGCCAATCCGACCCTGATGTTTTTCGCGTGATTTTATTTTACAAAGAACTCTTAAAATGTTTGACATTTTGATACCGATGAATATTTTAAATGAGTGGGGAATCTCAATTACCTTTGTCCCTCCATTTTTTTTTCTCCAGCGTTTATTAACAATTCCTCTGACGTATCGTCCACTTCGCGAATTTCCAACGACACAAAGTCACGTGACGGCTTTTGGAAACGTCTCCCCCGAGACGGGATCCTTTCCATCAGGCCATCCATCTATGTCGATATGTGAGAGCATCCTTCCAAGGTGTCATCAGAGACCTCTTTGTCCTTTCAACTCCTCGGAGACGGGACCAACAGGAAAGGTCACACTGGAAAACGCAGATGTTTTGAAATTTGACTCACGATTTATATATATATAAAATGAAAAATGAGGGCAGGGCTTTTCGGATGAGCTTATTGGAAATAAATAAATAATTAGGACGGTGGTGGGGTTGGGGGAAGGAAGCCAAACGGAACTTGAAATGAATCCAGAAAAAAAGTTTCGCTTCGTGTTGCAATAATCGAACCGTCACCCGAGGGAAGGAGGAGCGGAATTTGCAACATCGACGTGCACTTAACCTAAGCCAAAATGCATTTTTACACTCGCTCAATATTTACAGCTTTGTTTTCATAATGAAATTTGCATATGTGTTGACTGTGTGTGTGTGTTGAGTGTGTGAGTGTGCATTCAAGGCTGTTAGGACTCTTCTGTTGAGCACATTTTACGAGGGTGTTTCGCGTTTTAAGTATATAAGGCCTAGTCATGTGACTTTGTTTACTAGAAAAGTCAATAAAAAACGGAAGCAAATTCATTCGTATCAGAAGTGAAAAATCTGAGGAGATGTCAAGATCGGATCACATCCTCCTCCTCGTAGTCCTTGAAGGTTTAACAAAAAACGAAGAGAATGGATGATGGAACGAAAGAGACCCGGTGCACCCGAGAGAGAGAATGCAATGTCAGCCAACAATTTAAGAACAGTTATCTTGGAATCGGTGTGTCGTTATCACCTTGATCATTGTGTTGTATTCATCCTTCTGATATCTGTTTATCTGAGTCGATACAAAGGAAGATGACACGAGGAAGGTCAACCGAAGGAGGTGGCGGGGAGTTCAAAGAACGTTACTTTGGCTACGGACCAAACCTTGCAACATGCAGTTTTTATTAAAATCCCTTTTTCTCTCTAAATCCGCCATGTTTTTCTTGGCGTTCGCTGACTAATTTATGACTTAGAGAAAAATATTTGCTTTGTTCCAGTAAGGAAAGATGAGGTCAACTCTCTTGATATGCAGCTTTCCACTTTTTGTTATTGTACACCGAACCAAAATAAAAATGTGTTCGCATGCATAATGCATGCAATTGTCATTGTTAATATATCATCGCGGGGCCACACACTCTCAGTATATTTATATAAGAATATACAAAAACAAATCGCCTTGAGGCTCGTTTCAAGTAGGCCGTACCCCAAACTAACCAATTTTTTGGGTGTCATAACCCAGGTTTCCATTTTCAAGACCTTAGCCTGACGTTATCTCCGGACGAAAACTCGTGTTTGTACCTGGCCTAATCGATCGGTGATCAATCGATCGGTTTCTGTGTCCCTCAACCTGAAAAATGTTCCCTGTCTCGGAATGACAGATCATGCTAGTCTCATGTCATGAGAACTGTTCCGCATATTCGCCTGTCTATACGATGGCGTGGGTGCATGGATCAGTCAATAAGTGTGTCTCGGTTGTTTGAAAGGAAATCGCCCATGAAAATTTGGGTTTTTCGGTTCTGGCCAATCGACTCCCACGTGTTGTGTTATTGACGAAAGTTTATAGTCAAAACTAAATTTGGTTTTGGGTTTCGAAAACTAACCCAAGACAACTTGCTGACCCAAACCCTAGCCTCGCAGAAATTCGGAATGGTTCGTGTGACAATTTACGATGTTTGATGGACCAAATCCGGTGGCCAAGCCTTTCCACATCGAAACAAATTTTTTTTTTTAGTTTTTATTATTAGGTCACATGTGGGTTGGATGTATTAAAATAAAAAAAGAGAACTTCAAGGTTAATTATAGGTTTCTTGCATCAGCCCCACACAAACACACACACACTCTTGACTATACACACACCCGAATTCTAGGAATAGAAAGAAGAGAAAAGGTTTCACGGGGATAACACCAAAACTCTCCTCCAACCGATGTTGTCTGAATTGCAGAACACCTTCCAGGACAGAAAATTGTATTTAGTCAATCACCCAAGGAAGGCCGTTCGAAAGACAACACAACACAACACACTCACATGTGGTAGAGTTTAGAGAAAAGAAAAATTCTCACGAAAACGCGAAGGCCGAAAGCGATCATAAATAAAACTGTATCAAAAATATTTGGTATCCCCGTTGCCGAAATATAACTCCAAAGTCGTGATGAAAGTACTGGAATGCATTCACTGGACCGGAAACGGAATTTTTTAATGGACTCCAGAAAGAATAAGAGAAAATCGATATAAACTATACGAGAAAGAGAGAAAAAATAGGAAGAAGAAGGTGTTTTACGGAGGTCATTAACGCTCGCTCTCCAGACTTCTCTAATTTTGCCCTTTTTGTCTGTTTATCTGGTGCCAGGAAATCCTTCCGCCGCCTCCCCCTTCATCTGCCCTCCTCTTTGGGAGAAAACTTTTTCACGTGAACTCCCAGAAAGAAAATGGGAGTTTCGAATTTGTGGTCGATTAAATCAATTGAGAGAGTGTATCTGCATTTGGAGAAGGCAATTCAAGTGCATCCGGTCTATTGATAATTGAAGATGCGCGAAACGAAATCGCCGGGTGCAATCGCAAAACTGGTTTCTTTTGGTTTCTCCGTTTTTTTTCTTTTCTGTCATTTTCGGGAGAATTGTGTGTGCTTAAGCGACCGTTTTTTGCAATCGAGTTCACACCCTTTTTCTGTTGGGATAATTGAACCAGTTGTTTAATACCCCGAATCACTTCTTCCTGGTCTTTTGTACGTGAGAAAAGGATGACGCTATGTTAGAACCAAACACAACAGCAGAGAATATCCGACAGTTAAATCCGGTCCCCCTCCCCCAAAAAGAATCTCTAAAAGTGTCATAACTTGAATCGAGTCCAAGGCCATTTTCGAAATCCCAATTTGTTTTTCGAATTCAGGGAATTCGAACGTCGGCATTCTTCCTCCTCAACCTTTGGATATAAATCTCGGGTCTTCAAATCCGGCTCAGGAAAAGATGCAAAATATCAAAATTTAACCAAATTAATTCACCTTCATTGTTAAAAAGGTTACGCCATCTTTACGAGATCCTGCTTTTAGAGAGCCCACGTGAACGAATTTGCATCTCCCTCCATTTTTTTTTAATATACACCAAAAATTTCTGTATGATAAGTATTAAATTTTGTATAATTCGATTCACGGGGCGCTTTGAGAGAGACCGTAAAATGCCTGGGGGCTGTCAGCTGGAGTGGTTCTTTTAGGTGGTTCCGCTATCTTGGTTTCGCATTAGTCCTGCATCCCATTTTCCGAGGTCTTTTTACTGTATTCATTACCCTCCCTCATTCTCACTCAGCTACGCTTTCTCCGAGCCCGGTTTTTTCAACAAAAATTATTTATACCGTATTCCGAGGTTCTAGGGGTTGCTTGCACTCGTTTCCCTTTAGCTTTCGCTTTTTTAAAACGAATTTTCCTTTTTGACTTTCAACCCCCTTCATGAAATTTAAGCTTTTAATAATTCCCAACATAAAGCTCACCGCACTAGAAACTTTTTGGGGTTTCCTAATTTCGAAGGAAGGAAGAAGTAAAAATTAATGATAATGTTTCTTTTGCGAGACTCGTGGAAAAACTTTTTCCGAGAAGAAAACCGCGAAAGCCGTAAAAGACCTTGAAAGATGAAACAGGCGGTGAGGGAATGAGATTGTGAGCTAAGGTTTCACACTTCCGAGAGAAAAGGAAGCCATTGAGGATTGGAAAGAGCTTTTCAAAAGTTCTGTTTATAACCGAGTGTATATCAAAAAGGGGAATAAGAAAATGGCGTCGGAAAAATTGGATTTCGCCGAGAATCCTTGAAGGAGCGCGAACATAATAATAAAAAGTCGAACAAAGAGTTTTAAAAAGAGTCACACGTGCCGTAATTATTAACCGCGAACGACTACGTCATAGGTGTAAATAGGTTTAGGCTTGTGTCCTCGAGCCCTTGGACTCGGAGGCGCGGGACTTAGGAGCGGTCTAGTCTCACACCAAACACGTTCGAAACGGAGGCCTTTCACGGCCTAATCGTAACCTTCGACAATTGAGACTTGTTTGATGAGCGATTGTTTGAAGCGGTTGCATGTTGTTTCAAGACAAGAGGGTGAGGATGGACTAGAAAAGCCCTCGGACGCCGAAAAATTTGTCATTGTGTTTGTGTGAGAAGTGAAGTCGTCTGACAAGAAGTTGGCTACATTGATTTGGACAAGATAAATGGGTTCGTATAAAGAAAACTCAATTGAGTGGATGGATGGGACAGCAGGCAGCCGCAAATCCTTTTCCACTTGAAGTGATTCCAGCTACCGTTTTTTGTCCTCCTCCTCCTTCTTCTGGTTCCTTGGGAACTTACAGGCCTTGAGTTTCGACAGAATTGCCGATTTTGCTTCCCCTCTTTGACTGACCTTTCCCCGAGTTCTTGAGAGAAAACTTTTCCACGTTTGTCAGACTGGAAGCTTTCAGACTCATCATCTTGTGGTTTGCCTTCAACAAACTCTTCTTCATTCCCGTTCTCCTCTCAGAGCTTACATCATACAATGGTTACGTCAGTTTCAAGGACTTAGTCGCAGGTGAAACTTGGGCGTATCCGCATTCCACCGTCAGCAAAATGCTTAAAAGGAAACAAAAGGATTCCAAGTCCCTGAATTTGAATGTAGGGAAGGAAAGAAAAAATTTCCCACGTTCGGGAAGCGAACTGTTTCAATCTTCTGCTCTCTGTTCGAAGGGAAGAAAAATCCAGCCGGCATTCGATATCGATCCGAGCTCTCTTTCTCTCTCTCCCTCAGCCTCTCCATCTCTCTCTTACGCTCTTCCTTTCAGCACGGATGGAAAAATCCGAAATAGATGTGCAACGGAAATAAATGAAGGGAAAAGCCGGGGCAGTCGATTTTCAAGATGGAAGGAGACGGAATCCGATTGAAATGAAATATTGAGCCCATTTCGAAACAGCAGGAAGGATAATTACGGGGAAATATCCAGCCAAGGAGCAAACCTCCGACGGACAAGGGATGAAAAAAAAAGAGGAGAAGAGGGATGACGGGACGGAGGACAATTTTATGTTTTTAAAACGGCAACTTTGTGGAAGAGTCAGCGGTTCGACTGTCTGTCTACATAAAAAAAAAATTTTCATACCTGAATCTAACACCCTCGGCGGTGTGTCCCACGTGGGAATTCGGTGGTAAATCCTGGTTGACCGAAGTGCGAACCCTTCAAATTCGGATTTAGCGGTTGGCATTTGGTCAAAATCCCACATTTAATGCACATAGTTTCGACTAATCCACCCTGATTCACTAAAAATTAAATTAAAAAAAATCTTGTCACACTGTCCTCGTGTTGTCATTCCATCCTCCCAAACCCCACCGCCATCACACTTCCGGTCTTTTGGGCGTTAAGCGAAGGGCGGTCTATAAATTATAGCTGACGTCTTCCATTTCGTTTAATTAAATCATATTTTACTAGAAGTGAGATGTTAACATTAACATTTTTTGTTTAAATTAGACCGCGCTCGCCCTCCCCTCCACCGTCTTCTAAAAATCACTGCTGCGATGTACCAATGTATACTAAAAACAATACACAGGATTGCCAACATAACGGAAAGTTTGTTACGAACGAAATTTCTGGTTAGTTACATCGACAATCGAATTTTTTGGGAGAAGCTCTTTGTTCTCATCCTCCTGACCGCTTCTGTTAACTGTGACCGAAAATGCGGTCGGCGATCATTATCTACTATTATTATTTCTGGTGTGTTTGTTTGTGTTTTTTGTCTTCCACGGACCACACTCCTTTCAAGTAAAAGCCAATAAACTTGGCCGATGGAAAATTGCGGAAACCAAGTTGGAAGTCGCGCGAAGAAATAAGGGCCCACCTCGTGGTTTGGTTCATTGATTTTGAGAGAACTATTAATGTGGTCGTGAATGATATCTTCCAAGGTGGTAATTACCAAAAAATTTGGTATTCAAACCAGCCATTAAAGAGAAGAAACAAAATTCAAAGCAATGGGAACGAGAAAGGAGAGAGAGATTCGACGAAAGCTGGGATTTTTGTTTGGTTCGGTTGGTCAGATTGAATTTCGAGTCGAATGGAAACCATCACCACCTAACGGAAATCAAGTTCTAATCAAAGAGTTGTTGATGATGGACAGACAAGTGGATAACATCTTTCTCTCCAGATCTGGAAAGGCGAAGGACGTGACGACGTTGTCAATGAAGAGAGAGGTGGTGGAGGCTCCTGGCACATCCTCACCAACCAGGAATTAGCGACCCATCCTACCTTCCTTATTATCATGCGGAACGAACCGGGATCCTGCCACGAGTAGTCACACTTGAAGAAACTCACGATGACCTTTATAAAAAATAAATAAATAAAAAACCAAGGTCACGCCATGCCAACCGGGACAAAGGCCGATTCGGGACACTCATCACCCTCAACGTGACACAAACAAAGCGCCTGTCCCGAAGAGCTTGTTAATACTGTTCAAACAATGGAAGAAGCGAGTGCACAGTTTGCTTTGAAAGGTGCCAACAGGGAAAAAGACAGCGCGGGGAGAGGAGAAAAGGGCCCAGAGAATGAAGAACGAGTCGATATTGTCAGTCAAATGCACTCACCGGGAAATATGTTACCCACATCAAGTGGGCGAGAGGAGACTTTTCCCAGGGAAGAACTCCTCCCTCTACAGCTTTTCCTGTGTGTCTGTGTCAGCGTAAATCAGTCTTTGGGTGCCAATATGTCGATGGAACACGCGAAACTAAAATTCTTTTCATTTCCTCCTCCTCGAAAGCCATATTTTTCCTCCTGGTACCTTTTTTTATTTCTCTCACGTTAAAAATTTACTAAAGCATTAATCAAATTTCGCCTCTTTTTTCCCTTCTCCTTTTGTTTTCTGTTGTGCTGTTGGGGAAAATTTCTCGCTGTCGAAATAAACAAATTGCTTTCGTTTCAAATGCGCATTTTTTTTTCGCTTCTGATATATTGATGCAGCGCTTTGAAATGGCTATCTATATGTTTGTGTCAGTCTTCGAGAGAGAAATATGAGAATTTGATTGTGAGCCACTTTTCCTTTTTTCTGTGGCGCATAATTTCCGCTCAGCATCACTGAGTTCGTTGCGTTGAGCCCATTTAAAAGCTCTGTCCACCCCGTTTTGAAAATTAAAAAGGTTCTGTGACGATTTTTGTCTTCACGCTTCCCTGCTCACCCACAATTTGGTTTCCTTTTGCTGAGCTTTCCCGCCTCTCCTTTTTAAAAATTTCTGCCTTCCCGTTAGTGCTGACGGAACGCACGCTATGACCATTTACTTGAAGCTCATTCATTAGTTAAGCGTTTTAACCTTTTTGTTCAGGTGTTTCCTGCAGGGAATTTGAGATTTCACGAGCCTAACTCCAGAAATCAAAAGTCTTGTACTGTGCTGAATAAGAGACAGCAACTTGTTTTGAAATTTTCTGTAGTTTGGGAATATAAAAGAGGGAAATAGAATCAGAGCGTCAAAATTTGAAATTTACATGAAGAAAACCCGGAAGTGACCTAGTATCGACCCTCGAAATGAGGAGATACGGAGAAAAAGTGCTGCGGAGGCTTCTGGGGCTGGGGAGATGCGCGACGGTTGCGCGCGCACCTCGACAGCGGAGAACGGGGCGGCAGGGAATGAGAGTTGCTGTTGGAACAGGAGTAGTGGGGCGCTTGGTGCGGGTTCCGTTGGGGGAGGGGGCAAACAACGACGGTGTGCTAATCCATTACATTCCCTTTCGGCTTCGGCGTCACCACCCATATCAACCCCTATCACCCCCTGGCCTCCGGTTTTCCTTTATATTCAGTACGTTCTGGCGCTTGTTCAACCTCTTTCCAGTCCTCCTCCTCCTACAGCGACGTTCCCATGACCTTGAACTTTAGACGAGGAGGGATTGCAATTTGATCGCGAGACGACGCCGCCGCTTTCCTCTTTCCTCTCTTTCCTTCTTTCGTTCGCTCCCTCGTCTCAGCCGAGGTCTTCACTTTCATCTTGGGCTTTCCAGGGCTAAATCGTTATTTTTAGTTCCGGTCCCCTCCCCCCTGACCTCTCACCTTCCTATTCTTCTACCTTTTCATCTTCTCCTTCGACTTTCCTTCTCTCTCCTCTTCACATTATTTCAACTTTGCACGATCTTCTCTCTCTCTCACTCTATTCAATTTGTATATTCGTAATATTTTTTCCTTGAAGTCACGACATTTTCAATTTTATAGGTTTCTCAAAATAAAATTTTAATTTTGAAAAGGAGGAAGAAGGAAAAAAGGAAATTTGTTCCATTCCTCGACTTTTGTTCCTCGATTTTTATCTCTCCCGGGGATTTCTCACAACTTTAGGTTTAAAAGGCAACACGCAACCTTGGACGACCTTCCTTCCTCCTCATCTTCTTTCCCCGTTTTCCCAACACACACACAAAAACCTTCTGTCGAAAGAGAAATTTTCTCTCCCTTTCAGCTGCAAAACATTTCGAAAAATTTTTATTGAAAAAATTTAATTTCAAGGATAATCGAGGCCAAAGAGGTGTTCCCCGGTAATATCGGAAAAAACGGAGCTTTTTTGACGACGTCGAATTCAAAATGATTGCTGTTCTCCATCTCTCTTTTCCTCCTCCTTTTTGATCTCCTCGTTTTCATTTTTAATCAGAAACAGTTCGTTAAATCCTAAACACAGTCGCCGTATAATCAAGGGAAAGGGCTTTAGACCGTGGCGCGCTTTTGCTCCGGCGAAATCCATTATCTCCCGCCTCAACCTTCCACGTTTGATATTAAAATAGTCGGTCCCGGTTCGGGGGAGACATTCGAGTTTAAAATCGGAAATTGAGAATCTAACGATGTGCCGGAGTCCCGTGCCTCCCTGCCCCACTCCCCTGCCCCCATTCAATCTCCTCTCATATTTCTTACTTGGGAAATGTTTTGATTGTTTTATTTACCAACCCATAACCGTTTATTTACATAGCGAAAAATAAAAATGAAAAAGAGAAACCTCGAGCTTTATTTATATATGCAGAGTCTTTCCACCCCCCCCCCACTCCCAGCATCTGCATCTTCTTCTCTTGTTTATTTATCATTTTGCCGTTTTGTGCCTGGGCTTCGAGCTGTTTTGCATTAAAATTTCCTCCGTGAAAAGCTTTCGTTGTTGTGTGTGCTGCAGCGCTTGATTACCGAGGTTATGATTGAGTTAGTACCCCCTTCCACATCCCAGTACCAAACAACCTCAAAACCGGAGTTGTATATCCTGTACCTCTATACAGCAAATCCTCACAAAACTCTGCTGTAGTGACTTTATAGACAAACTTCCTACAAACTAAAAGACAAAACGCTGTGAAGCCCTCCGACTAATTATTTACTAAACGAATCCTGTCAGATATGCAAGTAAGCAACACGTTCAAGAACACTCGACTATAAACAGAATGAACCTGGCACAGGATGTCCGCTATGACCCACACTCGACTATAATCAGTGTTGAGTTGCCAGCTTGACAACAAAAACCTACCGATTATGAGTTACGCAACAAATTTCCTATTAAAGTGTGCATTACTTATGAAACAAATCCTCTAAGTAGTGTGGGTTTATTTATAAAACGAACCCTCGAAAAAAACAAAACCCATGTGTGCACTAATTTTGAAACGAAAAGCCTTCGTTACTCGTTAAAAAATGGATTCAGGATAGGTTCTTTACGAAATTCGTGCATTATTTATGAAATGACGACCTCATAGCCGATTCCTAGCGTTAATTCTAAAATGAAAGTGTGCATTACTTATGGAATAGATAAAAGGTAGGCATTACTGTTGATTAAAGGAGTGTGTGCATCAATTTTGGAACGAAAAGGTTTCATGACATAAAAAAAAATTCTCGAAAGGTTCTTCACGAATTTTGTGCATTATTTATGAAATGATTGTTCGTTCACAGTGTGCAGTACTTTTGAAAAATAGTTCTGGATGACACTGTGCATTATTTATGATGAGATAAATAAAAGAGGAAGCAAGAATCACCAGAGAAAATTTATGTTCATCCTGATTTCAGTTGTGACTGTGTGTCGGGGACATTTGGTCTAAATTAGGTTCCGGCTTTGTGCCAGGTTTTTCCGGTACACACCCACAGCACAATTTCCTTCTTTTTTGAATTTATCGATGACGTCATTATACTGTTTTCTACTTTCAATTGAATTCAATTGAACGACAGTACAACGCCGGAAAAGTATTTTTGTCTGGTTCAATCAATAGACTCGCCATTTTGTTTCGGCCTTTTCCTCCCCCGGCCCCCATTTTTACTACACCCCCGTTCCAATGTTTTATAATCTAAATCAGCGACGTATCGCATTTCGGATGGATGAGTCTTCGACTAGAACAACAAACAAAAGTCTAATCCAGTGGAAAATGGGAGGAAAAATGAGTCGAAGAATCCGCCGGAGGCTGGGCTCGAACCCACCATCCTCGGTTTCGGAAGGGCCGAGAGTTCTTCTGACCTCTCTGACCACCCCCCAACCCATCCAAACCACCCTTTCCTCCCAGGATTTGTTATTAATGTATTCCGACAGAGAAGATTCCCTACAGCTTTCAATCTTTCGTCTTGTTCCCGGGTTCCTTTTTATTATTTGCGTTTTTAAGGCCCATCTGCCTTTGGGTTGTTGAATTTCCGGTATTAATGTAATTTCGACTTCCGGTTTCCTTTTTCAACTCCCCAAACCGAAAGAGAATAGTTTGATGAGAGGATAACCACCGCACTTCCTAACTTCTCTTCTGTTAGTGCTCTGGTAATGTAGTCAAGCGGTTACATCATCCTCAGGTTATAGCTACAACCTCCAGTCAGCAATCACTACAATCTTCACTAGGACGTCTTAGTTTTCCTCACTTTGATCTATCACAACCATGAAACTACTTCTTCTTCCTGGCTCTCCCTCCGTGTGTATGGTATACATACAAAGCTATCATCGTACACGCTTGGATGGTTGCCGTAACAACAGACCACAACAAGATACCAGCGCTCGTTCTCATGGAAATGAGACGAAGAAATCGTTGATGGCATCTATTTAAACAGATTTCCCAGATAGTCGCCGTCGGGCCCGTTTCCGCCCTTTTATACCGTTGTTGTTGTTAAATAAATGAACGTAATTTGGCACCATCATTAGAACAGCCTAACCTGCATACCTTTGAGAGACCCGAAACGCGATATTGCACATGTACACACGAAACCATTTAGTTCTTCAACCCAACCAAAAATCTTTGACCGGTACACAACACCATCGCACGTCTTTACGACACCAGCATCTTCACAGACCAAGACGCAAGGTCACCACTTCTGATGTTAGTTCTTGTCAGTGTGCATTACTTTTGAAACGACTCATTGGTTGAATTAAATAAATTAAAAGACGAGAAGAGTAGGTAGAAAATCTTTAACTAAATTTAAACGAAAGTGTGCAATATTTATGAAATGATTTTTTAATCAAGGCGTGCAATACTTTTGAAAAATAGCTTGTGTAAGTGTGCATTACTTTTGAAACGACTTCCTCATTGAAATATGATTACATGAATTAAAGGAATAGGGGACAGGAAATCTTGAGTAAATTTAAATAAAAGTTTGCAATATTTATGAAACGATTATTTGGACAGTGTGCAATACTTTTGAAAAATAGCTCTTGAGGGTGTGCATTATTTATGAAACGACTGCATCCAAATATGAGTAAATAAATTGAAAGACAGAGCCATGGCAGCCACTACTTCTGATAGATAGTTCTTGTCAGTGTGCATTACTTTTGAAACGACTTCCTTGTCGAAATACGAGTACATAAATAAAAGAATAGGGGGGAGGGACAGAATTTAAATGTGCAATATTTATGAAACCATGATTTGGACAAAGTGTGCAATACTTTTGAAAAACAGCTCGCGGGGGTGTGCATTACTTTTGAAACGACTCCTTCTTCGCTAAATTGAATAAATTAAAAGACAAGGGCGGAAGGTTTGAGTCAAGGCGTGCAATACTTTTGAAAAATAAATCTCCGTGAGAGTGTGTATTAGTGCAGTGTGCATTATTTATGAAAAAGAGTTTTTGATGTGGAAAGAGGGAGGATGTCACATTGAAGGATGTCCAAAACCTACAAATAAATCCCGTGGCTGGGGAGGGGAGGGGATAGCGGGGCGAGGCGGGGGTTGAAAGAATAATGAAATCGAGAAAGCTCTTCTCGTGTTCGTGCTCGGATGAATGTCAGAAGGAGAAAAAGGAAAAACTCATTTCCAACTGCATAAACCAACTTTTCTTCCGCATCCATTCTTTCCCTGTTCCTCGAGCTCTTTTGTTCTCTTCATTTCCTGTGATCCGAGAACACAGAGCGAGAAAAAAGGCTCAGACTTTTTTTTCCCCCGTCAGCACAACTTTTCTCTCGCTAACCTTTTCCCTCCTCGCTATCTTTCCTCCATTTTTCCCTCGTTCTAATTAGCACAACTCAATTTTCTTTTTCCTTTTTCACGAAAATGCACTTTTATGCACTAATTATCAAAAATTAAAAATTTTTCCCTCATTCTGCTGAACGCCCACCTCAAAGGCTCAAAAAAAACTCGACTACAGCTTACAAAAAAAAGGGAAACCTGGGAAGGAAACCCGGTAATTATACAAAAAAAAGGAGAAAAAGAAATCCTGGAAAACAACTTTCCCATTTACATGTAAATTACCATTGTCTTTGATATTATAATTAGAAACGGGAATGTGAGACGAAGAGACCGGAGAGCTGGGGGACGAGGTGTGAGGGGAAACCGGGGTCAGATGAGCCAAGAAAAAAAGTTTAAGCGGTGAGTTATGGTAATTTACAATGGCATGCAAATTACGGGGAAATGTCATTTGATCCTTAAAAAGAGATCAAGATATCACCGGCGGATGGTTATTTCATTGGAGAAGGCGGTGGGCGTGGTATTTGTCAACTGGCCCTCGGGCGACCTGGGAATTAAAAAAGCTTCGGACTTTCGAAATCAGCGGTGTGAAGTCTTCCCCGACAACTCTGATTCTATTCTGGTTTTTAATAAAGAATTGATACGCGATGTTTAGTATATGATAAAGTGAGACAAACTATT
>JADMLL010000009.1:5059653-5107427 GCA_016920875.1 Columbicola columbae | reverse complement strand
CTTATTAGTGTGCATTACTTATGAAACGAGCTCCTTACTAGTGTGCATTACTTTTGAAATAAAGTCTCCCAAAAATGTGTGGGTGAGATGAAACCGAGGTATTTATGAAAGAGTTCTCTCCCCTCCCCCAAACTGTGTGTAATATTTATGAATGAAATCCTACTAAAAGTGTGCATCACTTATGAAACAAAATCATCAGTTTTCATAATTAATGCACACTACCGCCAAAGATTCATCTCACGAACAAAGGAATTCATTTCAAAAAAAAGCTTTACGTGCGTGCATTATTTTTGAAATGAATCCTTTCCCAAAAATGTGTGTGTGTGAAATGAAACCGAGTGTGCAGTATTTATGAAAGAGAGTTTTCTCCCAAACTGTGTGCAATATTTATGAAATGTACACTTCTTTTGAATTAAATTAAATAAACAAAAGGATACAGGCAGGGGAAATCGTGTTATCCGATATAAATGAAGCATGAAACACTTCTAAAATGTGTCCTTCCTAAAGGTGTGCAATATTTTCGAAATGGAATCCTTGGTAAAAGTGTGCATTACTTTTGAAAAACCGTCCTTGATAAACGAAACTCTTTACTGGTGAGCTATACTTTCATCATGAAACCTCAAACTGGAACACATTTATAAATGAACCATCATCAAAGTGTGCAGTATTTATGAAATAAATTAACCATCATATTATTCAATATTTAAAAAAGGAATCCATTCTCGAGTGTGCAATATTTATGAAACAAATCCTTCAAAAATTTGTGCGTAAATTTTTTTTTCTTCTGAAAGATGTTCACTATTACCAAGACTCTGTGCATTACTTCTGAGATGAGTCTTTCGTGAATGAAACCTTGTTAAAAGTGTGCAACACTTATGAAATTAGCTCCTTACTAGTGTGCATTATTTTTGAAATAAACCCTCCTAAAATGTGTGTCTGAAAATGGGATATTTTTGAAATGAACCCTTTCCCAAAAATGTATGTGTGCAATGAAACCGTGTGTGCAGTATTTATGAAAGAAAGTTTTCTCCCAGACTGTGTGCAATATTTATGAAACCAATCCTTAAAAATTTTTCTTTTTTTTCTGACTTACCAAGAGTCTGTGCATTACTTTTGAGATGACTTTCGTGAAAGGGTGTGAATAACTAACCGGAAATTCCCACAACAATGGCGAAAAGTCCGTCTGTCTGTCCTGATATCTCATCTGTTTGTCCTTTGCAGGGAAATTTTGTGACGTTTAGCTTTGGCAAACTAAATTCTAAAACGGCACTAAAGCTCTGCAGAGCTTCGAGGAAGAGCTTTCTTTGGTCTTTTTATTTAATTTGTTTCATTTCCTTAAAATTAGATATCATCACACGAAGCGAGAAGATTTTATTTATATTATTGAGAAATTATAACTTGGTAGGTTCAATCAAAGCTCTCCTCCTCCTCCCCCGCCCCGGCCTATATTTCCTTCCTCACCCAAATAAATAAATAAATAAAAAATATTTTGTTTTCGGGTGGATGAACATCATACCCGCGAAAGGATTAAATATAAACTCAATCATTTGCCTTAATGGATTTGCCTGTAATGAAATCTCTTCGCTCTTCCCCGCTCCGCCCCTGCTCACTCTCCTCTCCTTCACCTACTCATGTGAATTCCACCATGAGAGCCTTTTTCCAATTTTTCTCGTTCAATCTCTCTCTCTCTCTTTCTATACAGTATTACCACATCAGTACCAGGAAAAATTTTTTGGGAAAATTTTTTTCCTTCATACAGTGGCGTGTCCCGTTTACAACATTTTCCGCTGATAAGGGAAACTACTACCACCCCTAACCAATGACAAAATTCTGTACGATGGAGTCATACTGGAGTAAAGTCGCAAGTGCGATCTTTTGCGACATAATTTCTCCTTCGGGGTGTGCAGTATTTATGAAACGACTTCTCACTTAAATTGTGCATCGATTTTATAAAGAATCTGTCGTGAAAGTTATAGGCCTACAGGTTAAAGTGTGCAATATTTGTGAAATGAATTGAGATTGTTCCATGAGATGAATCTTTGGCGATAGTGTGCATTAATTATGAAAGAGGCTCCGCGTTGATTTTGTTTCATAAGTGATGCACACTTTTAGCAGGGTTTCATTTCATAAATATTACACACAGTTTGGGGAAGGGGGAGGAGAACTCTCTTTCATAAATACTACACACTCGGTTTCATTTCACACACACATTTTTGGGACACTTTATTTCATAAGTAATGCACACTAGTAAGAAGCTCGTTTCATAAGTAATGCACACTTGATGTTAATTTACTAACAGATTTCTTGACCCACTTCGTTTATTTATTTAATTATTCTATGAAGAAGAGGTCGTTTCAAAAGTAATGCACACTTAGTCCTAGAAGCATGGAGAGAGGGTTCTATCCAACTAGATAAGCTGACAAAATCTTTCTCCCTTCAGCAAAGAAAAATTCTTCGACTCGATCATTACCGACTCCATTTTTCTTATCAGCAACATTCCCATTTGGTCTTTTCATTCTTACCCTCCTCCTCCATCTTCTTCACTCGCTTTTCTTCCTTCATTCAAAATGCTTTTCCGGAGCTCTTTAGGGTTTCTGCACTGCTTCAATTTTCTCCATTAAAAATTTCTCAAAATGAGATTTACCAAATTTTCAAAAATGATGAAATCATCTACACGGAAAATTGAATTATTCAAGCAGAAAATGAATTTCCGAGGAAAAGAGGATCAGGTAATGCGCAATGGCGTACACAGACGAAGGATGAAAGTTTATTCGGTCGCCGGGACAAATGGAGAAAGGTGAAAGGGGAGGAAATGGAGAAGGGGGGGGTAAACAAAGGTCATTCGGTAGAGGTAGCCGACACAGCGAACAGGTACGATTGCTAAATGACCTATGGGAGGTTACACTTGACTTGCTATAATACACCACGAGTGAGAGAGAGTCAATGTTAAGTGAGAGAGAGAAATTTCGTTTTGTTTTCTTTATTGTACGCTCTGATAGGAATTACAAAACACTCACGAAGAGTTTTGTAATTTGGAAAAGAACACACAAAAAAAAAGAGAGAAAGAATGAAAATGAAAAAGAATTTGGAGGACGACCCTGCTGGCAATTGCGAAGTGGAATTTCGGAAGTGGGTCAATAACACTGAAAAAATGTACCGAAATAAAAAAGAAAGAAAAATAAATAAATAAATAAGAACATGTCTTCACGACCCCGCAAGTCCAAAAAAGCGATATTAATAGTAATGTACTATATCTTCAGTTGGTTGACCTCACATGACGTTAGGCTGTCAAGATCGCGCATAGATTACTATCCAGACGAAGTCGATCGAACTGCAAACTGGGTAATAACGAAAAAAGACGGCGTTGCCATTTAGTCATCCGACCACGTCTCCACTCATGCGAATTAGATTAAATAAGAAGATCGGGCAAATGTTAGACGAGTGGAAGAGAGCGTGCGGTTTATTGCAGACTATCGAAATGACCTTGCCGAGGTCGGTGACCTACTCTTACATGGCTGGCCACTCCGGTTTCGTAACTATTTTTGTGGAAAGATGATTGTGGGTGTGGTGAGCGTGTGCATGTGACGATGGTGGTGGCTGTACACCCTTGAGCGTTAAGGTTAAGGTAGCGGGGGGTGGGGAGGGCCTTCAAGCTTCTTTGAGATCTCCGAACGGTTGAGATAAAACGCGTCCGCAACCATAAAAAATAAAATTATTACAGAGTTTCCATTTTGTTTTCGAGATGGTATCACGAGCGGCATGAAACCCACAAGATGGACACACACAAAAATGGAAGAGGATCAGTACGGACATCTTTTGACACGGAACCTGGAGGAGGAATCTCCCTTGTGCATTCCTCAGCGTCTGGTTTTCCAGAAATTTTTCTAGAATCGAAGGAGCGAAGGTCCTCGTTTATGCGGTTTTCATGCTTCCATCCGACCAATTGTAAATTATAGGTGTCATTTCGTCTTTCGACTAGCATTCTTCTTCGTAATTAATAATTTCCTAATTCTTTATTCATTTCTCTCTTTTCTTCTTCTTCTTCTTCTTTTTCCTTGTATTGTACTATCCGTTTGCAATGCCTCGCCGTGAACTTTTTCTTATTCACAGAGAGAGAGAGAGACATTTCATCGGTCACCGAACCTCTTGCGTAGGTGACTCGACGATGTTCGAATTTGAATCAGGCTCCTCCGACCAAGGCAGACTGGTTTAATTATGCAATATATTGTTACATTGCTTTGTTGTGACCTTTCGAGTACTGCCTCACGATTCTGAATTTTATGAATTTGCACTTCTTTTGTATTCCTCTGGCGTAGTGACGCGGGGAAGGAAGGAGATGATTTTCTTTAACACTGAGTGCTTCGACTCCGGTTCCACTTTTCCTCCTTCCTCCGAGACAAATAACGCGGAATGGACATTATTAAGTGAACGTGTACTTGAGGTTTTCATTCGCCTGTCGAGAAATTTTTTTTCTCCTTCCTCCTACCCTTTGAAGTGATATTATAATAATATATTTGGCCATATCCCGCTGTAGGACATTATATTAGGCTCTGTCCGGTAGTTCTACATCATGACACACGTTTGTGTTTAATCATTTATATCACTTGGTTCTCTTGTTTTATAACCTATACAGTATAACCCTATATATACTAACCCATCAAATGAGCTAAAATTGAAGATGGTTCGTGTTAGTATTAAGTGAAAACGGATTGGCTGCTAATAAAGTTCATTTAAGCGACTGTACGATCACCATGATACAGGAGATTGGAAATTTGTCTCAACTGTTGTATATAAAGTGAGTTAACAGTCAGTATAAACTGTAAGACTGGTAAAGTGAGTTTGGTGCAATATTTTTGACATCAATCTCCACCCCAGTGTGCATTACTTATGAAATAAGCAGAAGAATCTACAGTACAGTTTGTGATAAAACCTGTAGAAGATGGTTTGAGTTGTTTGACCTTTGAGATAAGCGACGATACTGTTAGGATCGCATCAAAGCAAATCCACTTCTGACTGCTGATAAAAGAAGTCATAATGGGGGTTACAGTATTCATTACTGTCAGAACTTTCTGGTAGAACTAATATTGGCGACACTGCTGTATACACCAGAAACTTGATGTCTAAATCACTTCGAAAAGCAACACACTTCCGGTGGCGTGTATAGCATTAGTTAGAATCCTGGTGGAAGGTTATTCAGAAACCTGTCTGGGTGATGATTCGCTTGAATCAAGTCTGACGAAGAGAGAAACTGTCTTCTTTGTAGAAATAGAGATGAGTGGTGAGGTATACAGAATGGAGACTAAGGCTACTAGGAGTGAGTAGGCCACCTACCAGGGCAAAAGTGAACTACGTTTGTCTACTTAGTATATGCTACTGTCTATCTGTATATTAATATTCTTTCGCAAAACCCGAAAAGGCTGAGCAATAACTTTATAATAACGAAACCTTTCTGTCATCTTACAGTAAGACAGAGACAACAAAATTTCTTTCTTGGCGGGATTTTTTCCTCTTCCTTCCTTCCATCCTTTTCTCTCTTAATAAATATCCTTCGGGGAAAAAGCCTTTCGCATTGACATAAAACGTCAGCTCAGTGAGCACTATCCACGTGACAAGGTGACAGTTGTTGTTTCTTTTTCTGTTAGCATGATGACATACTGACGGGGTTGGGGGGTGAATTTAGAATTCCGAGACTTTTTTCTGAAATTGTCACGTTCCCGTGTCTTTTCCTCTTTTGGACGGAGAGGTGAGTGGAAAGGGACTCCATCCCCATCAATTCCTCCAGGAACATCTTAATTATCTCGTCAAAATCCTCTCCCTCCGTGGAAAATGTTTTCGAAATTGGATGACGTCGTACAATTTTTGTTGTTGTTGAAAAGGACTTAGAAAGTGAAATAGAAGAAGAAGTAATCAAAGAACGAAGGTTGAACGGGTTATCAAAAGACTTCCAAGGCGGATCGTTTTGTGTTGAGGAACCCAGATGAGCTGGGTTATTTATTGATGCGGGAGATTATCTCGAGTCTTCATCTACTTCCTATCATCTGTGTCCGATTAAAAGGTACAAGATGGGGAGAAGAAAGGTGGCTGACAATCAGCGGATCCGGAATTGCCATTTTAGTGCTTTTGTTCCGGGGGGCAGGGAGAGATACCAATTATGACCGCATGAAGACATAATTTCATAGCGCAATGCTTAAAAATCCGAACGTAAGAAGAGAGGAAGGACTGTTTGCTAACACCGACGCTAAGACGTCTGTATAAAAATAAACCAGAATGTGTCTTGACTGTGTATGCTGGGTCACACATCAAGGACACACGTGCTAAAAGTAGTTGGCAACATTGGATAGTCTGTACACTCGCGGCCGCGGTCTCGTCGTATATAATTCGTTAACCTTTTCCTCTCTCTCTCTCTTTATCGAACTGGCCTGACTTTTTTTCATGTTGACCTTGTCTATCTTCCTCTCTCGCTCTCTTTTGTCATTTTGAAGTTTCTTTTCTTCATTATTTATTCTTCTGTCACTCGAAACGTTTTTGGTTATATCAAAAGCTCTCCTCTCCTCCTCCCCCATCACCACCACCACCACCCCACCCCCGGGATTCGCCGAATACGATAATTGTTCTAGAAAATGGATGTTGAAAACCTCTTTCCCCGGAAAAAAAGGTTTTCCTCGGTGAAAGGGTATCGATCCGTCTGTTGACTAGATCAGCAAACATGAGGACTAATCCTCGTTCGCCCTCGAGGACTTCGATTCTCGGGAAATTCATTTTATGACGGAAACTTTTTCCCCTGTTGTTTGGAAAAGTTTTCTATTTGGGACAGCTTTTCTTTGGCGGAGCGACATCTACGCTTGCTCGAAATACCTGGAGGCTTTCCTCGCTTTTTGGCAGATACGCCATTCAAATACGCCTGCGTGCATTTTTCGATTTCTCATTATTGCAAAACGAGTTTTATTTTTGTTGTTTCTTCTCGCGTTCTTGCGTTCTCGGTTAGGGTTACCTCGAGAAAACAAAAAGAAACGCCTCCTTGTTGGAAGCTTCTTTGTCTGGGTTACCTTAACGATACAAACAACCTTCGGTGTCGTAAGCGTGTAGCCGTTATTACGTCACGAAAGAAAAATTTTTCTTCATTTATTTATTCAAGGCCCCTAATTTGGAACCGCTTTGGAAATAAAATCCTTATTTAAATTTTTGATGTAATTTCTTTTTCTTTTTAATTTACCGAAGAGGAACGCTTAGGTCAAGTACAACGCGTAAACGTGTCTTGCTTACATTATGTCGAGTCAGTTATTCTTCCCACGTCACTTCCGCTACGAGCTTTAAATATGAACTAAGCAGGTAGCTGATAGCTTTTTCTCTCCGAATTGTCCTTTCTTCCTCTTTCCTCCACCCCACCGCCTTCTCTGTTGGCGTTATCAATATGCAGGAGTGTGTCTTGTGTGTAGTTGATTCAAAGCTCGGAATTTTCTTCCCGAGGATGATGTCTTGTTTGTTAAGTTTTTCTTCTGTGTTTTCCGAGAGAATTTTCAATCCTTGGTTTGACCTAGTTTTCATTTTTAACCGTCAGCAGTAGAAGAATTTATTTGCGTGAAAAACCAGCAGGATTTTGTGAATCCCTTCAAACCACAACACTTAGACAGGCCGGTAAAATGAACTTTAACTGAAAGTGTGCATTATTTATGAAATGACTCCTCCAAATGCGTGCGGTATTTATAAAATAAACACGTGATGACAATGTGCAATATTTATGAAATGTACTTGAATGAAAGTGTGCATTATTTATGAAATAGATTCTGATCAGATTCATATTTATTTTTATATGAGAGTGTGCAATATTTATGAAAAAAATTCCTTACAAAAGTGTGCATTACTCTGGAAATAGAATCATGATCGAAGTGTGCAATATTTATGAAATGAACTTGAACTGAGAGTGTGCATTATTTATGAAATGAGTTCTCCAATATTTGTAAAATAAACTTGGAACGAAAATGTGCATTGTTTTTGGCATAGATCCACGGTCAAAATGTGCAGTATTTATGAAAAGGATGAGTGTGCATTATTTATGAAATACATTCCTGGTCTAAGTGTGCAATATTTATGAATTGGATTATTTAAGATTGCGCATTATTTATGGAATTAATTTTTAAGGAAAAGAGTACATTAATTTGGGAAATAGAATCATGATCGAAGTGTGCATTATTTATGAAATGAGTTCTCCAATATTTGTAAAATAAACTTGGAACGAAAATGTGCATTGTTTTTGAAATAGATCCACGGTCAAAATGTGCAGTATTTATGAAAAGGACTTTAAGTGAGTGTGCATTATTTATGAAATACATTCCTGGTCTAAGTGTGCAATATTTATGAATTGGATTCATTTAAAAGCGTGCATTATTTATGGAATTAATTTTTTAGAAAAGGGTACATTAATTTGGGAAATAGAATCATGATCGAAGTGTGCATTATTTATGAAATGAATTTTCCAATACTATAAAACAAACTTCCAACAAAACTGTGCATTATTTTTGGCATAGATCCACGGTCAAAATGTGCCTTATTTATGAAATAGATTCCTGACCAAAGGGCACAATACTTATGAATTGAATTTTGTGGGAGTGTGCAATATATATGAAATGGATTTATTTATAAGAGTGTGCATTATTTTTGAAATGAACTCCACCTGAAAGTGTACATCACTGTTTAAAAAGATTCATTATATATGAAACGGATTCTTTAGAAGTGTACACTATTTATAAAATTAATTTTTGATGACAGTGTGCATTATTTACGAAATGGATTCCTGGTCTAAGTGTGCAATAGCCTATGTATGAAATGGATTTATTTATAAGAGTGTGTATTATTGATGACACTAATTCTTTTGAAAAGTGTGCATTATTTTTGAAATGAACTCCACATGAAACTGTGCTTCATTTTTTAAAAAGATTGGTGAGCAAAGTTGCATTACATTTGAAACGGGTTCTTCATAGACTGTTTATTAAATAAATTTTTGATGACAGTGTGCATTATTTTTGAAATAGCTGTACCGAGACAGATGATCTTTGGTCTGGCTGTAGAACAACAGAAAACGTCGAACTCCTCTTTACTGTGTTAATTCAGTGAGAAAAGTGTTTTCTTTGCAGCGGATGATTTTGCCAAAAATTGCAAACTTTTCCGGTTCAGAAACTTTCACGCCGCTGTCGAGACTCCGATCAAAAACTTTTTCTTCGCCTCCATTTTCGGTTATTTGTTTGGCGTCTTTTAGCCCAGTCCCGACGACTCACTTTGGTTTTTTAGGTTGTCCAAAAGGAAAAAAAAAATATTCGGAGAGCTTTCACGAATACTTCCTTCATTTATCTAATAGTCAGCAACAATTTTGTTCATTTATTGCGCAATTAATCATCCTAATTTGAACTCATCGCAGGTACTTTCCTTGATTGAAACAAATTAAAGTCTTTTGTGAGATTAACCTCAATGACTTTGGCCGGTTCATGTGGGTTGAATTCTATTACCCGACTCGATTCATAAAGCTCACTCTTCGACACACACACGCCGTTCATTCTTCTGGAAGTTTCTTCTTCCTCTCCGACTACCCACAAACAGCGCTGGGGGTCACCTTGATGACGGTTAACGGGGTTTCCTTTCTCCGGTTTGCCTACTTTATTCAACGCTGGTAGCAATAGCGTCATAAATTCGTTCCTCTCTTCGAGCGTTGGATGTCGTAAACTCGTATCCTCCCAGATTTATGGTTGTTTAATTGAGTTCATCGTAAGAGGGGAAACGTTGTTTCGAAAAACTATTCTACTTGATGGCTTTTCATTTCCTTCCAACTCCGCTTAATAAAATAATTATTTACATTTGTTACCGTCATTAACAAAGCCTCATCCACCGTTCAGCGATAATTAAGCTGACAAATTTAATTAGGAGAAATGACTAACAAATCCCACGCAATCTCACACACCGAATACCATCATCTGCCTCGTCAGAACTATTTCAAAAATAATGCACACTTTCATACGAACTTCAGTTCATAAATAATGCACACCTTTGACCGGAAATACATTTCAAAAATAACGGCCACTTTTATATGGGATTGTGGGAGGAGTGCTGTAGTGGTTTAAGTTCCTGACTGTGACGCAAATGGTCGTGAATTCCGCATTCTGTTATACCTCCCCCCCAAGGGGTGAAAACGAGATTTAAACCACCATCTTGTGGGAAATTATTTCATAAGTAACACACTTTCATTTAAAGTTCATTTCATAAATATTGCACACTTCTGTGAGAAATTAACTTCATAAGTATCACACACTTTGAATGAAGCACAGTTTCATGTAGTTCAAAAAAATGAAGCACTTATAAATAAATATCTATTTCATAAATATTG
Source organism: Columbicola columbae (assembly GCA_016920875.1). Lineage (NCBI taxonomy): Eukaryota > Metazoa > Arthropoda > Insecta > Psocodea > Philopteridae > Columbicola > Columbicola columbae. The sequence goes on along the minus strand of JADMLL010000009.1, from coordinate 5,097,055 downwards.
CATCCCATAAATTCAATTCATAAATATTGTGCCCTTTGATCAGGAATCTATTTCATAAATAATGCACACTCTCAGTTCAAGTCCATTTCATAAATTCACATTTTCATTTAAAATAATGCACATTTTGTTGATTTTATAAATATTGGAAACTCATTTCATAAATAATGCACACAATCATGATTCTATTTCAATGTCTTTTCTAAAAATTAATTCCATAAATAATCTTTTAAATGAATCAATTCATAAATATTGCACACTTAGATTGTATTTCATAAATAATGCACACTCAAAAGTCCTTTCATAAATATGCACATTTTGACCGTGGATCTATTTCAAAAGTTTTACAAATATTGGAGAACTCATTTCATAAATAATGCACACTCTCAGTTCAAGTTCATTTCATAAATATTGCACAATTCGATCATGATTCTATTTCCAGAGTAATGCACACTTTTTTTAATTAATTTCATAAATATCGCACACTCTCATATAAAATTTGATTCATAAATATTGTGCAGGTAGACCAGGAATCTATTTCATAAATAATGCACAGTCTCAGTTCAAGTCCATTTCATAAATATTGCACACTTTTGTAAGAAATTAATTTCATATATATTACACGCTTTCACCATTACTCTGTTCCCACTTTAATATGAAGTTGATTTCATAAATATTGCACACTCTTATAAGAAATCCATTTCAAAAAGTGTCCCACACTGTCATACGAAGTATTTTATAAGTAACACACACATTTGAATGAGTCGTTTCATAAATACTGCACAAATTCCGCGGTTAAATGATGTTATTATAAAACAAAAGCTTAGTCTTTTGATATTTTCGGTCAGTCTTTATACGATAATTTTATAAATGTTATAATCTTATATTATGAGTCAAAAATTGATGAAATGCTGTACTATGCTGTTTCTGGTTTAAAAAGTCCTCGAGGGTCTCTGTCTTGAGATGAACAACTTGGGTCTGTAATAAGGCGTCCAACTAATACGAGTGTTCGGGGTGTTTGCGAAATACATGGTAGGCGAGACTGGTCGAGAGGAAAAGCCTTCAGTTCGGTAGAAAAACTGGAAAAGTCGTAAACCTACATGAGAGTAGAGGAAAACCTTCCTTTCTCCCCGAATTCCCATTTTTTTCACTTTAACCTTATAAATCAAAGATTCTTTTGGAAAACGTTTCCTACGAAAGCAAAAAGTCTCGGGTTTGTGGGCGTAGATAAAACAACTTCAACGTCAAGGTCACAGCCTGCATAAAATGATTTCTCGACTGGATGGGATGTAGTCTAACAATAGAAAGATTTCAAAAATGAAGAAGAAGAAGAAGTCAAAAAGAGAGAAAAAGTTGTTGTGTTGTTGCGACTGTTGCGTTCATGATGTTCTGCATCGTAAGATTGGCACGACTGTCAGGACATGACAAGTCAACCTCAAGCCTGTTTCGAAACGTTTAGGTTTACAGAGGCTCAGGCCGTCCGTCCTTGCCCCTTGCGTGGAACTCGAAATGCGCTCCAGTCACGAATCAAAGCGTGATTTCGCGATGGCGAAATTCGGCAACGCCGCCTTCACAATTCTAATGATATGTGGTAGGTCCATTTTTATTTTACACTGACGGAAATAGAAATGGAGTTTGCTTTTCCTCCCCCACTACCACCCCGCCCCCGACCCCAAAACCCGTTTTCTGTAATTTTCGGCCATTTTGTTCCAGGTTGTAGTCGTTTGATTTGCGCGACTCGTTTTCCAGTTTTACACTTTCGAATGATACTCCGAGTTTTCCTTTTTGGGGAGGGTGAAAAAAGCTGTTGGAAAATATCGGGTTTCAAGCACTCACGCTACCTGACCAACGTGACACTGATACCGAGCCCACATTTTTATTTATAAATATGCACTTGAATCTCCCCGAGACATCCTTCAAAGCAACAACAGGTGTTTACGTATAGTCGGGAGGTACGTTCAAGGTACACAACTTGTAAATTAGCCAACCACCGACGACTAACAACGCTAAGACGACGCACTCTGCGTTCTTGTGCTAAGTTTCATCCGAAGGTAAACAAGTTTAAATAAATTCGCACAGGAGTTACAAGAAGAAAAACAGAAACACGACTACATCTTCCATCTCTCCTTCCTTCCCCGCTCCTCCTCCTTGTGTCCTCCCAACACTGCGTGCCAAACATTTGAGACGCGACATTCGAGGGCAATGGTCGTCGCCAGATGAAAAGACTTGCTGACCACATCACACTTTACCAGAGGCCATATGATACTGTCTTAATGGATCATTAACGCGGTTCGATAATTAAATTCCTCCTCCTCCTCCTCCTCCTCCTTCCATCTCTCTCTCTCCTATTAGGTGTGTGTATGTGTCGCTCCGTCCGGATTTTTTGTTTTTATTTTTATTTTCGAACATGTTTTCGCTTTTGCCGTTTATTGCCATCCATCTTTATCTTTATGGACCTCTCTCTCTTGGAAGTTGATTAGTTTAAGCCAACGCACAACTCCTCTTCCCCGCGTAACTCACCTTCCTACCTGGTTATCCGGGAGAGGATCCTTAATAGACTGGAAGTGATTTATCTGGGAAAAGGGGTCCTCTCTCTCAAAATGAGAGCTTTTCCCTTCGTTTCCGGTTTACGTGACTAACTATTCATTAAACCCTGGCTGAGAACAAACGACGACATCTATCCAAGGAGAAAACGTCACGATGACACACTCCCAGCATCCGGTCTCGTGAACCTTCATCCCTAGTCCGCCATATTTTTGATCTACTTCCCGAATTCTCGTCTCTTCTTGCTTACATTTGTCTCTAAAACTTTTTTTTTATTTTTCAGGTGAGTCACGAAACTTTACCGGAAGAAAATCATGAGAGAGAAGGAACGCAACACGACGCACGTAACAATTTGGAGGTAAAAATTGCGCACACAAAAAACAAGGTGAAGGACCTGAGATGTTGAGGAGATAAATAAAACAGACAAAACAGGGATTTTCCCGAAATAAATAAAAAAATGAGTTGGTAACAACATTTCGCCCACGAGGCTGTACGAACCGTTTTTGACTCCCATCAAAGGGAATTTCTGTCTTTTTTGGGAAACTCTTTGTGTTTCCATCCCCCAGAACACAGAAAAGTTTTTTATGCTTTAATGGCACCGAAGCTATAAAATTTATGTGTAATGTTTACAGTCATAAATCGACTTAAACGTCTTACCCGATAGCCTAAACAGTCAATTTTATTAGCGGAATTGGCCATAATTTAAATTTTAAAAAGTTGGTGCTCCTGCTATTATTAGAATGATTTTTCATCTCCTTCGTCGTCCATCTTTGAAAGAAAACTGTGGTACAAGATTTTTCAACATGTCCAACTGACCACCACCCGTGTCACGGCGCCTAATTGATAATTATCTCAGGTAATGATCCTGTTTGATATGTCCGTGGACCTGAAATTCTCCTCCTCTCGTTTTGCCACTGGTTTAGGTTACTTCTCACCACAGCCTTCTTGATTTATTCCTTTCGTCTCGAATTGGGGGTTGAAGAACTGTTGCTGACTTAACTGGTTTGGGTTTAGACTTGATGACTGGCGAGAAACTAGGAGTCCAAGTCCTTGATGACTGAAGGAGCTACAAGATGGAAATCCTGTGAGCTCAAGGATGAACCGAAGAATAAAGGGCAGTGAAGGAGCCATTAAGAGTTGGACCTGCTATTGGCCAGAATACCGATGATGGTGATGATGATAAATCTTTCCTCTTTCAATTTTTTCCTCCTCCTCCTCTCTCTCTCTCTCTGATTCTCCGCATTTTGCTTTTGCCGTCGTAATTTATCTTCCTCATTCCATTTCTCTCTCTCCTATTTCTTCTTCTTATGTCTCGTTTCCTCGGGAGAACCTGACACGAGGAGGAGGAGGTGTTGTTATGCCTTTCACCTCCAACATCACCTCGTAAACATCTTATTCAGTTCGATATTCTCTTAGAGACTAATACAACTCCCGGCGATTATTCATAATCACCACCAAGTGACAAACTACTGGACATTTATCACATTTACCGGCAGATTTATTAAATATTCAACTCGTAACCTGAGTAATTATTCCACAATTCAAGTTTGAGATTTTATAAACTAGCCGGTAAATGTAACAAATCTGATAAATGCATGTTGCGGTAAAAGTGATGAATTTGGGGAATAAGTATATAATCTCCGGATTTATTCAAAATGACCAAATTGTGACAAATTACTGGGTATTTTATCACATTTACCGGCGTGTTGATGAAATAATCAAATCAAAATCTAAGCAAAACATTATATTCCACATTAAAAGTTGGAGGTTTTATAAAATAACCGGTAAATGTAATAAATTTTATTAATTTATCTTACGGCAAAACTGACAAATTTGAAGAATATATATATAATCCCGGCGATTATTCATAATCACCACCTAAACATGGTTAATATGACAAATTACTGGGCATTTATCACATTTACCGGCTCTGTTATGAAATATTCAACTTGTAACCTGTGTAAATATTAAATTCCAAAATTCAAGTTGGAGGTTTTATAAACTAGCCGGTAAATGTAATAAATTTTGGTAAATACATGTTGCGGTAAAAGTGATAAATTAGGATTTTTAATAAGTAGTGATTTTGAATAATGCCGGGGATTATAAACCTATTCTCATAATTTATCACTTTTACCGCAACATGTATTTATCAAAATTTATTACATTTACCGGCTAGTTTACAATATCTCCAACTTGTATTGTGGGATTTAATAAGTTTACTTAAGTGCGACTTGGCTATTTTATAAATTAGCCGGTAAATTTGATAATAGTTAATTTGTCATACCACCCAAGTTTAGTTGGTGATTATGAATAATCGCCAGGAATTATATATATATTCCCCAAATTTCTCAGTTCTAACGTGTCTTATATTAACCAGATTTATTACCTTTACCGGCTAGTTTATAAAATCTCAAACTTGTATTGTGGGATTTAATTTTTGTTCAGTGCATTTAATAAATTCGCCGGTAAATGTGATAAATATTCAGGAATCTGTTACATTTTTAAGCTTAGTTGCCGTGTAACTCCAAAACCATGGATATGGAATGGATGGTCTATTATCTGATCTTTGTAAAAGCCGCCTCAGCACGTGTTAGCAGTAATCAAAAGATGCCGACACACAATCACCGCGACATTAAATTCTTTTAACCCACCGAATAAAGATGTATTTGCCGCCAATACAGAAACCTCTGAATTGTAAGCTACTCACCCCACATACAGGGTGTTCCTGCTTCGATTCTTGGTCTTAAGATACATCCTCTTGTCTAAGTATTAACTCCAAGCGTCGATTTGACGGTAAATATTCAAATTTTTGGCGGGAAATATAAGTCAGATCTAATCAAACAACCTAGTGGTTCTAACAGTCTTCGTGTTATTTGAGGGAGTCACTGTTTCCTTCTTGTAAGCGATGGGTTTTGGGGGTGGGGGCGGGGATCCTAATCACAGTTTTACTGCAACTTTTTCTGTTTCCCTTGCTGACGTGACATTCACAAAACAGAGTCGATAAGATAAGCGAAGGGCTTATCAACCTCACCGACAGGTTTTATTGTCGTACCTGATTTCGCGAATGAAACAACAGACTCGGAATTCGTTATAGCAGATCAAAGTGGGAAATGATGGAAGGCCAAAAAAAATGTTTCAAGTCAACAATGCCCCCCCCGGCCCGGCCCGCCATCTCTCTCAGGCACACAAATCCGAGCCGGAGTTCCCAAGTCATTAAAATAACGACTTTTTTTGTTAGCGACTAACTTTTTGTTCAAATATTAATGACGTCAGCCATTTGTTACTTCCCGTTTTTTTGTTTTCTTATTCTGCCGGGATTTTTTTTTGTGTTTGGTGTGTGTGTCCGCGGTTCCCCTCTTCTCCCTTTTTTTCCGCAATGACGCCATTAACATATTTCATGGCACGGTCTGGAGAGATTCACCTACCCGTGACCGACTATCCCATCGAACAATGAATATAATAAAAAAAAAGTGGTCTGCTAGTCTGATGCTAAGAGAGAAAAATGTCAAGGTCGCTCGAACATAACGCACACCCGCACACACCACACACACACACACAACCTATACACAAAACACGCGTGTGTCAGACACGTATGATAAACTTCCCAACCTGTCTCGGCGGTCGTCTACTTGTTAATCAGACGTTATTGATTTAATTAGTATACTCTCAGAGATTCCTTTTGTCTTCCGCCATTGCCCTTCCGATGTCCTCTACCTAGTTCCGGTTCGTGGAAATCCACCGACTCACTACCACCTCTCCCTGCCAAACCTGTTTTTTCCGGGAGACATTCATCATCCTCCCGTTCCATCACCATCTTTTTGGACGACGTTTTTCTTTCTCTGAAACATTTCCTGTTGTCTCCACACACACTCCCCCCCACAGCAACCAAGTCGTTACATTTAAACTCCAGCTCTGGGGAGCGTCCTCTGGGACTCACAAATGACATTTCGCCCGGGAAAGTTGTAAATCTCGCGTCCTAAAAACCTTTTCCTTTTGGCTATACAACCGCTATACTATATATAGTCAGCGTCACGCCTTTTCTATAACCCTCCCCGTGATTCAAACGAGGTAGAAACCTGTTTGAACCAGGTCCGACCCACCTACAACAACCAAATCCTTTGAGCTAACACTCCTCTCCTTTTTAATTTTTTAATAAATAAATCAATAAATAGCTGTAGATCAATAAATAAACAAACAGAGGTTTGGCTATAAACCGCAGAAATCATTTGGCACATGGTTTATAACAATGGGAAACGAAACAAATGGTGGATGGGTGTTTTGGATGACCCCGAAAGCGGTCTTCCGGTCAAGTCGCCCAGAGAATTTTAATTTCCGCGGATTTTTGTTCCTTTTTCGGTTTGGGAAAAAAGTGTTGATGGGAGCGTTATCGAGAACAGGTACACATAAAAAAAAAGTAAAACAATAAACAAAACAAAAAAAAAGTCGTAAAAAAGCAAAAAACTAGATTTTGGAATATATGACCCGAGGAAAGGGCCTGACGAGAACGACGACGACGACGGGTCGCCTGACGGAGGGAAATTAAACTAAACTCACCCGTCATATCGACTGACTTTTGAAAAATCCGACATGATTTCCACGTGTCTTCTCTACCTGAAAATCCACAAAAAAGAACCCAAAATTAGGAAAAACATTAAGCGAACAACAAAGTCGGTCAGGTCGTTTTTATGATGAAGAAAAAAATTTTTTTTTTCTGTAACGATATTCAAAATTACAAAATCCTGGATGATATCCTCCGGGCGAATAATATTCTGATGAAAATAAAGGTCATCTCACCTCCTCCTCCTCCTCCTCCCTCCCGCTTCCTTCCCAGCATCCCATTCCTCCCGAGTTTCGCTTTGATTACGCATCACCTTCGGGATATTTTGTAACGATCACTGCCTCACTGACCATTTCACCTTCTCCAAAGAGATGAAGGTATCCCGGGCTGCTCTTTCTTTTTCCAGTGGTGGCGGCCGGGGGTTCAAACCACCACACACTCGAAACATCCCCAATTGCCCCCCGCCCACCGACCACTCGGCTCTTTCATTCAACTGACATTAAAATTTTCAACGGACATAAATTATGACTTTTATATTCATTGACCAACTTCTCTCTCTCTCTTCTTCTTCGTCTTTTTATCTGGTCTTTTATCTGCTTTTGTCTATCTATTCTTTCGTGAATGTGAAAGGAAATTTGTGCCCCCTCTCCCCGGTTTAGTTCTTTTACCGTAGGACTAGAGAGAGTGCATGGGGTCTTTGAACACCCTTTTAGCGTTTTATTGTTTAATAGTACCAACAGGAGGGGGAAAGAGGACAGCTGACAACAGAAAACCGGTTTTGTGTTTATTCACAAGTTTTAAAAACCAAAAACAAGCGTCTTCTGTCGTTGGATTCAAATGAAAACTTGTTTATAACCCGTTTCGTTCCATCGTACTATTTTAAAGACGACAGCTTATTTTTTCTGTCAAGGATCAGGTTATCAAATGAGCTTCTGGCTAGAATATGTTAGGGAAACCGGGAAAATGATGCAGGTAAAAGTGATAAATTCTATCTGACAAACTATTTATCACATTTACCGGCTTGTTTGTAAAATCCCCAACTCCTAAAGGGGGATTTGATCAAAGTTTGCTCCGATTCCGAGCTTTTGTGTGCCTTTCTGTTGGGAGGTTTGTTCACCGCTATCGGCTGCTGGAATTGCTTGTCTGCTCAAAAAGCCAAACCTGCGAGCAAAGTTGGATATATCACAAACTAACCGGTAAATGTGATAAATACCCAGTAATTCATCACATTTACCAGGACAAATTGGCGATTATGAATAATCCCAGAAATTACATATATATTCGCATGATTTATCACTTTTACCGTAATATATATATGATATTATGTAGGTAAGAACCGAACGCTCTGTTGTGGCTCCACACTCTGTGGTGGTTCGCAGCCAGTGAGCGTCTCAGAACGCCAAGAGAATAATATGGGAGTAGATAAAAACGGCGGTAACAGACTTCATTTATCTGATGATGGAGTACAAAGGTTTTAGAGGAAGAGGATAAGGGAGGAGATGGGGGCGTGTGGTTTTTTTGGAGTGTTTTCAGCAGGGGAAAAACAAAATCATAATAATTAAACGAGAGTAGGATGGTTGGGAGAATGTTTTTGTCATCTGTATGCGACCGAATGGAGAGGAAAAGGAGGAACAAAAAAAAGTCCGATACACGTGTGCATGCGTATGGCCTCGTTCTAAACACCCTTAATTGATTTTACGGCTTTTCAAAAAAAGGAAAAACCAGTTTATGTCAGCCCGAACAGGACCTTGTTACCGGGATTTGACCCTTTCCTCCGGTTTACCTTCATCCCTTTCCTTTCCATTTCGCCTTTTCCTCTTTCGATTCAAAAATTCTGTCCACTAAAATTCAGGCCACTACCCCCCAAACTCCCAGCTAAGATGGCTTCCGCTCGTCGGGAAAACCGGAAACGTTTTCGTTATTTATACCCTGAATACTCCTCGCAATGGTCATACCTGCGGGTTTATTTAATCTCTAATGCGGTCGGGTTATGTGCGGTTACGTTCTCTCAGCAATTAGTCTGCTGTCCCGCTTCTCTCCACCTCTAATAGACCCAACGGTCCAGACCTCCCGATTTGTGTATCAAGCCCACTCATGAGCCCGACCTCCGTTAATTACACGACAGGTTTTTGACTTTCCTAATAAAAGTACCGAATAGGTCAATTGACCTCTCGTCAAGTCTGAGGTTATAAAGTAGCCACAGGATCCTTTTTAATCGATACATGCACTGCTGACGTGAATTACCCAGCAGCTGTCAAATTTCAGTATAACTCTGAGCTGTGACCTATCACTTTAAGAAAAAACTGTGACACCGCTCGAAAAATTTTAATATAAGAATTGTATATATAGTATAAAATATATAATAGCTATATAACTATTATATAACCAATATAGTATATATTTATGATGATATATCTGGCTTTAAAGGTGGTATATACCTAGATAACAGACCCTAGGAACGAGATAACAGATGTGAATATGGGTACAGTCTATAGGTTGGGATAATATATAGTAGAAAGAACGAAAATGGACAGAGAAGAGGAGGTAGAAGGAGAAGAAGAAGAGATTTCATATCTACTGCACACTTTCGACAGGTTTAGTGTTAATCCCAGAGACGATAGCCCTTCACCCAATCTCATCTCCCAGTCGACCCCTCTCAGCATCCAGACTGCGGTTTCTTCTGGAGTCTAGGGTCCTTAATCTCCTCATCCAAAAAGAAGAGAAGATGGGACAAAAGGCCTTCTTCCCTAATTTCAATGACTTCATTAATGAATCGTCACAATTTTTCCCCGGAAAAGTTTTTTTTTGTCTTCTCCTTTTCCCAGCGTTCGTTAACGACGACTTTTCCGCACGCATGTTTCCATCTTTTCCTTCCGCCCTTGTTATTTTCTTTTAATTACTTCCCTTGTTTCTCTTCTCCTATCCATTCTCTCACGTCTTAACAAAAAAAGAAACTTTTCCAGGGGGTGGTTGGGGGAGAGACGATTAACAGTCTTCGGACTATCCATCCGGGGTGAGGGGTATCTATTCACCTCAGAGCTTTTTACAGTTTCCAAATTAAATCCGGTTTCGATGGGGAAAGAATTTTTCTTCCGGTTTCTCATTTCCTGCTTTCTCTCTCTCTTCCTTCAATCAAGAAACTCTTTTTTACGGGCGGCGCCGGGGGGAAGGGGAGGGGGAGGAAGAAGAAACTACTTCGATCATAATTTCCGACGTAATTTAATTGAGAAAGCTTTTATCTACTCTCTCCAACTACCTCGTCATTTGATTCTTACTTATTTTTCGCCATCTTTTTTATGCACTTTTTGATTAGAGTCAGGTTTTCTTTTCTTTCTTTGAGTGCTGACTCTCTTTTTCTGTCTCTCAAATATCCCGAGAAATTTGATTTTATTGTCTTTAAGTGCTTCTCATTTTTTTTGTTGTTTTGTTTTTGATGCATCTTTCAATTTATATTCTTCTTCACAAAGATAACTGGAATTGACCTTTTCATGTTTTCCATCTTTTCCTGTTTTCCCTTTTTTCCTTCTTTCCTGATGTTTGGAAGCGATGGATTCTATCTTCCTCTTTGTTTTTGTTCTATTCCCTTCTTCCTTCCTCTTCTCTTCTTGTTTCCTCTTTGTGGATTATCTATACCGTAATTTTTTGTTAATTTTATACTTTCAAGGTGATTGAAGGTTCCTTCCGTCTCCTTTCCCCTCTAAGAAGACTGTACTGATGAAGCAAATTCATTCCTCAAACGAAACATCCAACAAACCAGAAAATAATGTCGGTTCTCTGCGTCACATCTAATATATGCTACGGTAAAAGTGATAAACCGGGCGAAATATATAATTCCCCGTGATTATTCGTGATCACCAACTAAATGTGATAATTTCTTGAATATTTATCACATTCACCGGTCAGTTTAAAAAATATTCAACTTGTAATAGAAGATTTAAGCAAAATTTGCTCAGATTTTCCAACTACGAGATGAGATGCGCTAAATATTTAGTGATTTGTCACATTACCCAAGCTTGGTCATTGATCATTCATTATCACCGGGTAAAATTAGTATAAAATATATATTATATACTAATATTGACATTATTTGAAAAATACATTTTATACTGATATTATTTGATTTTAATTTGTACGAATTTATATTTGTTCGTATATAAAATTTAAAATTTTTATTTATTAAAAATATATAATTTGTGTTTAAATTTTTGATTTATATATATTTATATTTTTAATATTCGATTAATATATTATACATATACTTGGCATGCATAATAAAATAAAAATAATACATATTGTAAACATATAAGTTATGTACTTATATATAAGTGCATATAAACCTTATATATTTATATATAATATACCTAAAGAGAGCCTCAAGGTTTCTATATATAATAATATTTCCTGCATATTATATTATATAGCTATATATAATATAGTTATAATATAAAGAATTAGTTCAATTCTCTAATATACTATGTACTGATGTATAATATATACTGAATATTGTTTTTATATTATATTACAATGTTATATATAATATTTTATATAGTGTATATATAATGTAAAAACAATATTGGTGTATTTAGTATATCGGCACATACATCAGAACATAGTATATAAGAGAAATGAACTAATTTATTATATTATAACGAATTATAATATACTCTTACTAATATAATTAATGTTATAATTATAATATATTAAATAAGTGTATTGTATTAAAGTAATATTGGTATAAAATCAGTATAAAATAATATTTTATATTACATACAAATATATACATATATATTCGTGGGATTTATCACTTTTACAGTATCAAAGTTGGCTTTATTCTGTTTTTTGAGTCAAATGAACTGGTTTCAGTCTGGTTGTGAGTAAAACTGACTCATCTCGGTAAAATCGTTTCATCAAATTAGCTCTTATTTCATAAATACTGCACACTTCCATATATAATTTCTGGCAATTATTTATAATCACCAACTAATCTTGATTAATGTGACAAATCACTGAATATTTATCACATTCACCGGGTAGTTTGTAAAATGGCAAGTCATAACCTGAGCCAACTTTATTAAATTCCCAGTACAGGTTGGAGATTTTATAAACTCGCCGGTGAATGTGATAAATATTTTCATTCTTCCGTTTCTTTGATGTTTTGTACGGTTGGATAGTTTGTTGTTATGTGTTTCTGTACTGTCTCTGTAGGGTTCACGATAATTTTCATCATCTCTCTCTCTCTCGGTTCTTCTATTCCTTTCCTTTAAATTTTTTTCCTGTGGTTGAGGGCTCAGTCATTATTCCTGTCTTCCTTTGTTTGTCAGCTATTTTCCTATAACATCAACCTGTAGTGGTGTGATGAAATAAGTAGGTCACGCTGTATCCCAGTTATTTCCGCCTCTCTGTCCCTCTCTCACTGTCTACTGTTTATAGATTCGGGATGTGGGGGGCTATTAAAACAGATCAAACTTTTCCCGAGCCAACTGTTTTTAAAAAAAACTTTCAAAATTACGCTTGCGCATTGGTTCAATCTCTCTAAATGCGGAAATTTATCGCATCGTTTCCGTTTTATCGACCGAAAATAAAACCCCCGGAAAAAATAATAAAATAATGCAGTAACGGTTCTTGAAGCTAGGAGGAGGAAAAAAAAAAGGAAAATGTTGCCAACATGTGGGGCTGACAAACGGCCGCGTCTTTTTTCGGATAATTTTTACGAATTAGCAACGGTCACTTCCCTCTCCAGTCAGCAGTCCACCAACCAGTCAGTACGCAACTATTGCCCTTCTCCTTTCTCTTACTTTCTCTTCTTTTTCATCTACCTCCCGTTGGCGAAAGTTTTTTACTTTGTTAAAAGGTTAAAGTTCAAACCCCATCCAAAAGATATTACTGAGACTGGGATCGGGTTTCTTAGGCGCGGTTCACAATCCTCCTTCTGTTGGGAAGGAAAAGTGAGAATCCGAAAGTCGAAAAGACTTAAAAGTAAAAGGTTCGGGCTTTTAGTAGTATTAAACCTGTTTTGGGGGGTGGGAGGAGGGTGGTGGGCATAAGTGAAAAGGCAAAATTTATTGGCAGAGCGAGCCTAAGCCTTTCGGATTATTCTTTTCCCTTTTTATACCAAATTGCAATAAAAACAATAAAAAATTTGGAAAACACCTGAGTGCGAAGGTAATCGCCTAATTTCCCAGCGGTCGCCGTGCCTCCTGGTTCCATTAGGGAAATTGAGAGCCTTGGAAAAGCTTCCCAAGACAAAGAGACCTTAAATCGTGGAAACCAGATTTCAAATTTGAACCTTTTTCACGTTTCCCTTCCGGTTATTGTAGATGTTTCCCCTAAAGAGAGTGTACATAACCATAGTCACACCAATTTAGGCACAGGTTTGAACCTGTTTTTACACAAAAAAAGCTTTTTGGTTAAGCTGTGTAGATAACCGACAGCTTTTGCAGAATAGTAAAAAATTTTTGTTGGCTGTCGTTTCCTGTTTTTCAGTCAGGTCTCGAGCTTTGAGAATCATAAACGACACGGGGAAAACCTTTTTTTGTTTTAGAAAAAATTATTCTTGCAACAAAATGGAGCGATACAGCGCGTGGCGGCAGCGGTGCCTTATCTCTACCATAACGTATTCAGATATGTCTGTTAATTGCTGAGGAAATTAACTGAAAGTCAGCACGTAAGATACTAAAAACCACGGGTCGATCACGCCGATTTATAATATAAAGAAACGGGAGGATGCTTTTCCGTGTCAGCAATCTCAATCCCTCCGGAACTTTCACAAAAAGGTCCACAACGCTTTTGACCTTTGACCCATTACAGAGGAAAGATTAGAAAGTTTCGAGGAGAGTGGGCGCACGTACATACACAAACGCATCGGAATTTCTGGTCCCTCCCCAACCCTCTTTTCTTGCCCCGTGAAAATCGCACAAAAGAGCAGCATCAGTCAGGTAGCCCCTTTGAAAATTCGCTGTCGTTATTTTGTGAGCTTTTTGTACATGAAACTTTTGCTGAAAGCGACGTCAAACACACACGCATACAACAGAGCGGTGGTGGGTGAGGGAGGTGGAGATGGGATTGGATGGAATGGGATGGGATGATAGAAACTTGCCTTCGGGCAGACCACTAATCAATCAGCCACATGGGGATGAGGTCACTGACGTCAAATGCGCCTCCAAATTGGTAAAGTTTGAAAATGGCAAATCTCTTTGAAATTACTCTCTCCGCATTTCCACCCTTCCGTTCCCATTCTCTAATTTAAGGGATGATAATGATGATGGTGATTTTTGTAAAAAGTTATGATGCATCGCTCAAAGGACCGGTTTCCCAGGTTTATGATTAAAAGCTGTCGTGTTTTTTATTTTTAACTTCCGCAAACATTTTCCTTTTTCAGTTTTACACGAGAAATCCTAAACCCTAAATTATTAGCCCAGGAATAAATAAATAAATAAATAAATAATGTTGTACGGTTTCCTCATAAAGACAACACGAGCTTTTAATAACTTCATTTGAAACGAACCTACAAAGGATCTTGATACAACATCACCTAATTTTGTGACAATCTCACAAAAAAAAAGTTGTTTTGCATAAAAGCTCGAATTAATGAAGTCTCGCGAGAACACAGAGAGAGAGAGAGAGAGGAAGTGGAAGCTGAGAAAGCGGGAAAGACAAACCGGAGGCTGTGGGGGAGGGGATGACGGCACAGAGAAAATCCTTTGAATTTTTAGCAAGCTCCATCCTTTATCTCTTTGTTTTTCTCCTTCCATCCAAAACAATTTTCCAAAGTGCCAAAGTGCTTTTGAATTGGCGGGTGGTGGTGGTGGCGGTGGCGGTCGGGGGTAGGTCGGCGGAAGATGGGAAGGAGGAGGAAGGAAAAACTGCCCTGTCATAAACCCGTATGAGGCCTCGGAAACGTTTTAGCTCGCTCCCGCTGAGCCTGACACGGAATCGCTGACATAACTTTTCTCTTTCACCCCACCCCCACTTCCCTACCCCCCTCTCTCTACTCCACGGGTCCACGTGGACTAACTTTTTGGCTAACGTTCAACCTTCTCGCGGTCATATCTCAACTCTTGACAGTATCCGACACACCTAACTGTGATTTTCAATTTTCTTTCTGGGGGGATATAGATTATTGCCGCTGAACATGACTTTTGGGGTTGGGGGTGGGGTGGCGTTCTTCGTTTAAACGGCCCTTTTGCATTTCGATTGTCTCCCTTTCGGCTTTTTCTTTTTCTTTTATAAACTCATTCTTCCTTCCCGCTTGTGCTTTGAAATATTTGGCACGCGAGACAAAGAAACTGTGCCAGAGGGAAGGGTAGTTTGTGTAAAAACTTTCGAGAAAGTTTAGACTGTTGAATTAGCAACCCTCGAACGGGTTTATTCGACTCGTCCATGTTTTCAACTATTAAACCCAACATCCTAAATATTTGGCTTCCAAGTTTATTCGGCAGGCTTACCCCAACCTCAACCCCCGCTGCTCCCTTTCGGGATTACCATTCCTCAAACCTTGAACATTTCGGACAAAATTTCAGTTTGAGAAGTCGATTAACACAACACGAACATGTCGGAACCCCTGAAACATTTGGAATCCAAACAATCCACGTTCCCAAGATTCCTCTCCTCCCACCACCTCCACAAAGCCCCGCGTCCTCTTATCTCTAAGTATAGATAAAGCTTGCTGGGATTCTTACTGACCTCCGAGGAAATTCTCGGGGCCGGAAATGGCGTCAAGTGCAAAAAGGAACGCGGAATGATTTATTCAGTTTCCATCATGTTAATTGCCAACTTGGAATCGTTTACCTTTCCCTCTCTGCCCCCACCTACCCCGCTCATCCATTTCCCGTCAGAGAGAGACTTGTGACCGGTTGGAAATTATCCCAGGAGAAATGGGAAATCGCGTTGACGTTTCTCCGATGGTCATGACTCGGCTAATTAACAGCCTGAATTATGAAGTCTGAGACCGGTAAACAGTGTTCGTGAGCCCAGACAATTAGAGCCTCGTGTTAAATTGAGATTCTATTTACACGTGCGCGGCGCTAATCCATTTTCATTTTGTCCATCTTAGCGCCTCCTCTTCCTCCTTCGGTTTTGTCATTTTGTCTCGTTCTTTTCCCGCTTCCTCCTCTTAAATTTTCAGTTTCAATCATCATTAACGCGTGGAAGGAAACCGATTTCCTGCGTGTGACCTCATTAATCATCCGAAATGGTTGCTGATATTTCTTTCGGAATCGGGCCCTTGAGAGCAAGCCGATACTCATTTTTTTGCGCGCCCATCCCTCCTTGGCTCTCAAAGAGATTGAAACACGCTTTTCGAACGATTCGAAGCTTTTGGGAATTTTTCCCATTTCCGGAACGAATTGATTGTGTTACCACTGACTATTTACTTTTATTACTCTCCCTTGTAAACAGTATATCTGTGTTGGTGGTGCCCCCAATAATTTCAAAATTAATGCACAATTTCAGCCAATCCATCATCCAGTTAATCTATTTAGCTATCTGATTTGTTGCGCCGTCTCGTTTTGCACTGTTTCCCATTGTACTGTTTCCATGTACACGATTTTACTACCATTTTGATACCACAGGGTCTAGGCCGTAATTAGTACATCATCGTCATTAACTTAGTAACCCAACTAATTTCAAAAAGAAATTAAACTATCCGTTGAGGAGTTGGCAACACTGTCAGCTTGAGAATTGCGTTCAGCTACTGCTTATATGCATACATGTTCATGTAAATGAAAACCAGGAATAAAAATGTAAATCGAGTTCCGCTTGTGGTAGACACGTCAAAATGTGCACCATCTACAAGTAGCTATTCTGTATCTAAGTGTTCATCACTTTTGAAATGAGTTCTGTCTAAAAGTGTGCAATCTTTTTGAAATGAGTTGCTGTTAACAGCGTGCAATGCTCTGGAAACGAATTGTGCCTGAGAGTGTGCAATATTTTTGAAATGAGTTGACCCTAACAGTGTGCAATATTTTTGAAATGAGATGACCCTACAGTGTGCAATATTTTTGAAATGAGTTGACCCTAACAGTGTGCAACATTTTTGAAATAAGATGTTTCTGACAGTGTGCAATATTTGTGAAACGAATTGTGCTTGATAGTGTGCAATATTTTTGAAATGAATTGTCTAAAAGTGTGCAATACCACGTTATTTAAACCATTACCATTTGAATATACGCATTATACAAACCTATTTTGGTACACCTTATTTCATAAATACTGCACACTCATGTTGAGTTCATTCACGAACGCTACACCCTTTCACAAACAGTTCATACCTTAAACGACGGACATTTTTACAGACTAATTCAAAAGTATTGCACACTAATGAATAGATCATTTCATAAATACTGCACACTACACCCACAAATAGATACAAGATAGTGAGGAAGCTGAAGGAAGAAAGAAGTTGAGATTTAGAAAGCTTAGTGTATTAGAAGAGACTTTAAGGGATGCTGTGGGCCATCCAGGTTTAGTGTCAAGTTCTGGAGAAGAGCGTTGGAGACATAATTCTGCTCCTCCATCAACACTATCTTCACGACTGCCCTAATTATCTCCACATGTCCTAGATAATGTGCAGAGTCACTAACACCTATCGGTGGTATGTAGTACAGCTACCTGTCTTCAAGTTTGATTTCGATATCTTCACCACAGGTTGGGATGAAGGACGTAGCTAAGAATTCGGTCAGGAGGAGAGATTGTAAAAATGATGACGTCATAGCACAAACGTATAAGCTAATCAGGTCGAGTCAGTTATCTAAGAAAATGATTTTCTCTAGACGAAGATGAGCTGTTAAAAGAAATTAAAATTATTCATGGATCCTTCTCCATGTAATTAAATCGCCTCAAACAAAATGGCGTTTCTCTCATCCAAAATGAAGGAAAGGAAATAATTTAAAAAACTAATTAAACTTATTTAAATAAATCCGAACGAGTACGCGATTTGCCGGATCGAAGCTCCTGCAGTATCCAACTTCCACGTGTCGCACAAAAAAAGTCCTCCGAGAAATCCGGTTTTTGTCGTTTTCGGGCGGCGGTTTGACAACTTCACGGATCAAAATAGCAATAATTGAAGGACTCATTATCGGTCACGTTTTTCGAGTTTTCTGAAGTCGAACATTTTTACGAGCCATTGTTTTCCGCCGCGGCACACGTTCGACTCAAAATCGTTTCCACTCAACCTCTGTGCTCTCGTTCTCATTTGCCCTCGCCTTTGTTTCATCGAGTCTACTCTACCTCGTGACACATCCCGTCTCCGGTCCCAGTTTTCTCTTTTTAAAAAATCTTCTTCCACGGACTCCATTTTGTTTTTGTTATGATTTCTTGCTCGTTCTTATGACTTCGTTCTAAGGCCATCTTTCACGTCGGGAAAACTTTTTACCTTTTTGGGGCCTGCGTGAATAATTAATGGCTTCCATTACCACCGCTAACAGCTTTTCTCCGCTTCATTCAATTTCTACCGGGTTCCTAACGACCGCATCACCCAAAGGTTACCTCCAACGCTTACATCTTCTCTCTCTCTAATATTTCCTCTTCTCCACGTCTCATTTCCTACCTTTCTCCTTCCACGTCCATCTCTCTCTCCTCCCGAATCCTTGATTTAAAATGAATGAAGTCAATTTATATTGTGACGAAGGACGGTGTCAACTTATTTTTGAGTTTGAACGAAATGAATGATAGTCTCCGAATGACCTTTGACCCTTCCTTCACCTTGAATCATGTTTTTTTGCTTGGTCTTTTCGCAATATCTCTCTCTCTCTTCTCCTTGTTTTCACTCAACTTGTACAATCTGTGAGCTCGGTGTACAATCTCTTTTTCCCACTACCTTGGATTGATGGATCCTTTCCTCGTGTTTCCACGTTTTGAGCCTCCATCATCTCAGTGTTTCGACGCCCCTTTGAGTTACTCTAACAAATTTTGGGTTCCTTTCCCCGATTTGAACTACTCTCCACTCCAAGTGTGCAGTATTTATGAAACTAGTTCCTAAAATCTTCCCAAAAGTGTGCATTACTTATGAAATGTAAAACCTTTCAATTATCTAAATCTCCAGATTATATTCCCATTTCCACAATTATTTCCTTTATCCGCTCCTGGCGGTTTGTCGCGTATTTTCTGTTACACTTCTCTTATATTATAGACAGCACTTCTTAAAGCTACTTCTACAAACTACTTATCGTCTTGTAGTTGGAGACAGGTGACAGTTAGCTAAAAAATCATTTTATGAGTAAAATCGACTCATCTTGAAATTTGGAGTCAAATTGACTCAGTTTAATAAAACGAGCTGTGTGATCAAAACCCGATGAATCTAAACTTAAGGAAGGATAGGAAGAATTTTGTTCCTCAGTGGACAGTTGGTAGAAAACCTTGGTACTCAAACTGCGGCCCACCAAGCTCTACTGAGTGGCCCAGTGGAAACCGATTCAGTGAAAATTTGTGAAAGGTCGATGGCTCACTGTTGAGTCTGAACTATAGTGCCTGACTGATGTTCGGGTCTGTCTCAGAAACTGCTAACATTGTTTGCCTCAACATACAGAAACAGACTTACAGATGTACATACAGATGATGCCCTGAGGGTGGATTGTAAGCGTCGAAAGCCGGGCTTGTAAGTCGTGTGGCCAAGTCACAATAAAAATTTGGCCCGGAAGGAAAAAGCTTGAGTACCAAGGATATAAAAACTGTCAAAGAGGACAGAACAAAAACTAAAACACGACAGCAACCAAAGAAAGAGAAAGAGAACTAAGAGAAAAAGTTATTAAAAATCATTTTCTCTCCATACAAGCCTTCGAAACAGCTTTTCGGGCAGGAGATGGAGGAGAGAGGAAGACAGTGAAGAAGAAACCAGCAGCCGCAGATAAATTTCTATTAAGTTCCTTCAGAAACCGAGAGCAAAATAATAGGAGGAAAGAAAATTCCGGAAAGAACACATGTGGCACTCAAATAACGTGTTATCGGCAAAACGTCAGTCTTCGGGGGTGGAGGGGGGTTCGATACGATCTCTCAGGTTCGTAAAATCAAAGCGTTTTCAACAGCACAACAGGGAGAAAAACGCACACACACCACCTACATACATACAGTATAACTCACAAAATCCTGTTTGATTTATGACGGACGAAACAGTTTTTGTCAGTTTCCCTTCCTCCCCCCCTCACTCCTTCCTTCCGGGGAAGTTTTGGCTGTGGAAGGAAACTCAAAAATTTTTCCTCCCTTTTTACAAACACCGCAGAAGTCGTAAGCCAATGTATAAATCAAAGAACATTTTTTATATACATATATATATTTAAACTATACAAAAAACTCAGAACCCAGAAACCTGACCTGTAGGGGTGGAAAGGCCGGGAGGGGGGGTGTAAAGAGATTTAAAAAATAAAGTTTCATATACTCTCTCCTCCCTCTACCACCCCGTCTTCCCGGCTTTTTGTTTCTGGAAGGAGGAAAAGTGAAATATACGCTTAAGTCCTACGAGTATAATCGGATTTTATCTCTCTTCCACCACCACCACCCCGCAACCACCTCCTCACTGCCCCTCACCATTGGTCTGAGGAAAATTTTTTTCTTTTTTTTGACTATTATAATTTGAAAATTTGTCAAATTAAAAAGAGAGAAAGGAAGGAAGGAAGGAAGAGAGGAAAGGAAAGAAGGAAGGAGGCGAGGGAGGAGGAGGAGGAGGAGATGGAAGGAAGGAACATTCACACTCGGTGAGGGATTCCTCTGGGAGAAACAAATCTCCCGGAAAATTATGGCGGAAAGTAATGATAATTGTTATAAATAGGTTTTGTGCCTTGTTAATAATTTTCTTTTGGGGAAAAAGGAAGATAGATTTCTTGACTTCTCTCTCTCTCTCTCTCTCTCTCTCCTTCCCTCCTTCCTCTCTCCTCTCCTCCTCTCTCTCTCTCTCTCGCTCTCTTTTCTTTTCTTTCCTCCATCTTCTGCCTCACACAAACCCACACAAAGCGCTTGAGCACCTTAAAAATATTTTCTTTTAGTTCTTATTCGCTTCAAAATTTTTACTCTACATTTCAAAAATATTGCACACACCAGGCAAAATTCATTTCAAAAATATTGCACACTATCAAACATACTTTCTTGCAGCCTTAAAATATGCGATCGTGTTAATCATCAACTCTAATATACCGGACTTCCCTATCAAACATAATTCGCTTCCAGAGTATTGTACACACAGGGCCTACTTATTTCAAAAGTATTGCACACTGTTATACTGTTAGCAACGACTCATTTTAAAAATATTGCTCACTCTCAGTGCCAAACTATTTCAAAAATATTGCACACTGTCAGGAATTACCTACTTCAAAAGTGTTGGACGCATTTAGGCAAAATTCATTTCAAAAATATTGCACACTGTCAGGACCAACTTATTTCAAAAATATTGCACACTGTCAGGAACATCTCATTTCAAAAGTGTTGCACACAGGCAACAACACATTTCAAAAATATTGCACACCCTCAGGTACAATTAGTTTCCAGACTGTTACAACAACTCATTTCAAAAGTATTGCACACCTTTAGACAATCATTTCAAAAGTATTGCACACTCTCAGGGCCAAATTATTTCAAAAGTATTGCACACTGCAGGAGTTACTTATTTGAAAAGTGTTGCACAGTCAGGCACAACTCATTCCAAAAGTATTGCCAGCTTTCAGGAACAACTTATATCAAAAGTATTGCACACAGTGAGGCAAAATTCATTTCAAAAATGACGAACACTTAGACACAGAATACCTATTTGTAGACGGTGCACATTTTGACGTGTGTCTACAACAAACGGAACCCGATTTACATTTTTATTCCCAGTTTTCATTTACATGAACATTTTGCATTATTTATGGAATGAATCCGGCAAACCAGTGTGCACTATTTATGCATAACTGCATTATTTATGAAAATGAAATGTTGGATATCTATTTCTAGGTCGAGGTAGGGAAACAGGGTCGGAAGGAGAGAGAAAGGAAACGAACGATGTGGGATGATTTAAGGTCCAGGGATAGTGAACAAGTCTCTATCCTCTCTTTCAAGAGGAAATTTTTCGATTTTCAGGGCTGAGTCCCCTCCCGCAGGGTGGAAATTTCGCACAACCTCCCACCCCCAACCTCACCCACGCACACAACACCATTCCACCGTGAATAATTACACGGCAAATGAAAATCCCAATGATTTCCCAGGCTGGAAAATTAAGAGAAGGTTGGAAAATATTTTCGCGGGAAGACGAAATTCCCAAGATGAATGCAACCGAGGGAAGATGAGAAGTGGGATAGAGAGGAGGAGGAGGAGGAGAGGGAATTTCATGCATCAATGCAAAACATTTCAATTTATTTCGGTTAAGAAATACAAGAAAAAAAGAAAAACCTGACAGACGGACTCACCAAAAAAGTCGCTTAGATTCTAAGAAAAGTTAATTGAGCGATAAACATCTTCCTTCTGTGTTTCCCCCCGCCCCCGCCGCCCCTCACCCATCCTCCACCCCGGATCTTTGAGAAAAGAACATTATCCCAAAGAACAGAGGAAAGCAGACGACGACAACGACAACGACAACAAAATCAGAGAAAAAAAAAGAAAACAAAAGAGAGAGAGAGAGAGACAAATGACCTGACTAAAAACCTTTTTCCAATTATTTCCTCGGTTAATTCGAAAGCTCCGGGAAATGCCAATCAGAGCTTTCGAAGAAACGTTGTAGAGCTTTTCACGGGGGGGATGGAGGACAAAGTCACGCTGACTGACATTTTAACTTATTGAAAAAAATAAAATAAACAAATCCACCGCGATCAGGGACGGAGGGAACACGAGGCTCCGACACAAAACGAGCTTTTCGGTCCTTTCTATCTCACCTGAGTTCCTACCTCCTCCACTACCCCCTCACCTTCTAGAGAAGGAAAACCATAAAAACCGGGACCGAGTCTAATCCTCACTTATACCTCGATGTCGTTAAATTTTTCCGTTTTTTTGCGTTTCCATCATTAATTTTGTTTCCCCGGCCCCAAACCCCCTGCTCCCATTTTGTGGATGTGTGCGCGGGATAAATCCGTCTCACATGAAAGAAACCCGAAAATATGGACGTTTATTTGTGACCGATGTAATATCGAATTTCTTTAGGTTAATGAGTTTTCCTTTTTTTTTATGTTTATTTTGGGAGTTAGGGAATCGTAAAAACCTTAAATTGACATTTACGGTCCTGCTTCGTTAAAAATTGGGAACAAAATCAGGATTCTTGGTAAATTGTAAAATATTTTTTTTCTCCTCATTTTTTTACGACCTTTTTCGAAAATTGAGGATTCTTTGAAAATGAGTCCCAGGGGAGGAGCGGTAGAGAAGAGGAAGGAAGCGGGAGAAAGAAGGTACGCGAGATGCCAACCTGAAGACCGCAGATTGTGATGAATGTACCTCGTTTCACGACCTTGAAATACTGAATGAACACGAACCAAACCAAAAATTTTTCTCTCTCTCTCTTCCTTCTTTCTGTAATATTTCAACTTTTCTAACTTTTCAGGTACGATAAGAATTTTTTTTTTTTACTTCATTTTACTGAGCGTGTCCAATCACGTGACCTTTGATGGTAGCCACGAAAACCTTTTCCCCTCCTTCCCTCCCTCCTTCGGACATTTTATTCGCATCTTCCAAATTCTTTCTGGAGTTTAGTTGTGATCTCCCAACCCACCAAACCCAAATCCTACTGAGATCATAATAATCAATTGATCGATTGATCGATCACCCTCCTCCTCCTCCTCCTCCTCTTCCAAAATCTCCCTTAACAATGAATATTATCAGGTTTCCTCAGGTCTTGGGGTCGTTTTTCATTTGTTTCCCTGGTTTTTTGGGAAACTGATAACAAAAAAAAAATGTTTGTCACCACCATTTGACTGATCTTTTGTGTTTTGGGGGTGGGTGTTCAACAGGGGTTGGAAAGTCCGATAACAGTGTGACTTTCCACGGGTTGAATGACTGTCATTTTCTTCGTCGGGGAATTGTTAACTCCGTTCTACACCTCATTTCGTCGCCTTTTGTCCTGCTAACAAAAAGCTTGTCGGGAAACCTCGATAATATTAATATTAATATTCTAAAATAACTCCTGTCTCTCTCTCACTTCCCTTCCCCCTCTCAACCTCCCTCTCACCCTGTCGTTTATGCCTTTTCAACGTCATTTATCTCGTGGCTTTTGTGTCCCTTGATAACGCGACTAAATTTTAATATCAACTGATAACTTTGGTAATTCGACATCGGCTCCGTGGTGATACGTTTTAATAAAAGTTTTCTCCAATCAGGAACCCGTGGTAAAAGTCCAAGGAAAGCTTTCCGCTCCCGAAAATTTATACATTAGAACTCCTGTGGGGGACTCGCTTCGTGTTTCAGAATCGGAGAGAAAGAGAGAGGAGGGCGAGAAAAACAATTTCACGGTCCAACGCCAGCACGCGAGAGTTATGTTAATATCATCCTCGCAGAATTGCAGATTTAAAAATTATCCCCCCCGCCTCCGCCCCTGCTTCTCTCCTCCTCCTCCTGAGCTTTTGCTTTTGAATACATCCTCCAAACTCAATTTCTTTTGGAATGTTTTCATTTTTATTCACATCAACAACGCCATCTCTTCCTCCCTCCTTCCCTCTTCCTCATCGATCGTTATTGATCGCGAATCCCGCAACGACATCACCTTTTCCTCATCTATCCTCAAAACCTTTTCCATATATCTCCCATCTTACCGGTTAACCTACCTCGGCGAATTTGGGTCGTCTGGGAAGAAGTGGAAGTGGAAGTGGGAGAAGAAAACTTTTACAAAAACTTTTTCCCCCAAAACGGAGAGACGTGAGGAGAGCTGGAAATATATTATCTGGAAGCAGACGGTAATAAATTACGGTGCCCAGCGCAACTGCAGAAGTGACGTTGAAAACAGGGAAACGGGAAAAGAGAGAGAGGTGAGGAGGAGGAGAGAGAGAGAGAGAGTTGAAGCAAGGAGGAAAAAAAGGAAAATTTCAGTTTTTTTTTTATCTTCATCTAGTTTGGTGAGTTGTGTCACATTTTTCATTCTTTTTCATAAAGTTTTCTTTCCTCCTCCTCCTCCTCTCTCTCCGTATCCATCCCACCACTTTCTGAATCCTCGTTTCCGAATAATGCGGCAGCCTCCCTCCCGCCTCCTGTGGGAAAGGAGTTTTCTACCAGATACACAAAGATTAGTTTTTCATATTGATTCGAAAGCTTAAGAGGGAAAATAGGATAGCTTAGACTTTCGGATTTCATCGGAAAAGTCTAAAAAGGAAGTCAGAGAGGGCTGTAGAGGTGGAAGGGGATGAAGCAAGAGAGATTCACGAAGAGAAAATTTATGAATTAATAAAAGCGCCGGGAAATAACGTCATAAAATTCCCTAAAATTTAATGTTTCATCTTCGAGTCTAAATTCGAGAGAATAAATTATGAAAATTTAATTTTATGTCAGAGGAACCAGAAAAATGGGGGAAAAAAATAAGCAAAACGAGCCGGAGATGGAAGGGAAACAACAGGGGAGGGGGTTCGGAAAAGAGGTCAAAAAAGGTTTCAGTCGTGGACCAACAAACCAAAGCATCGACATTTATTCTCTCTCGGCTGTCCTCCCGGGTTTCCGACTTCGAAAAATATCAGACCACACGCCGATCGCCCCCCCCCCCCCGGCCCCCAATCCCTAATCCTTTATTCCTCACATCAGGGACGATTCGCGGTTTTTTAGGATTTCCACCGCCAAAGCACGACCCGACCATATATACCATGTCAGAGTCAAATTGCTTTTCGGTTCCTCCACACCTTCTGGAAAAATTTGGGTTTGTTCGTCCGCCTTTCCTCCGATGAAAAGTTGCCTACCTTGAGGCTTCATCATTGATTGAGTTGTTCTAGAATAAACCTAATTCAGGAGCACACATATCGATTTGTTTAAGGTGGAAGCCATAATCTTGAAAAATTTGTCTAGACAAGCTTGGAATGAAGCCGATTTCGAAATTTTTTTTTGTTCTACAATCAGGGAAAGAACGAACAAAGCCGAGCTAACGGAAATAAATCAGGAGGAAAGGAAAAAAAAAGAAAATGAAGGAGAGGAAAAAAAATATCTATTTCCGGTTCGTCTTTTTCAATTTTCCACGGAACAACCGACCCGAAAATGTTACATTTTAGACTGGCGACTGGCAAACGTCCAATTCCAAAAGGCCTTCCTTCCTCCCCCCGTCCAAATTCCTCGCAAATTCAAATAAGCAATCTCTCCTACCTGACACGAGCCTCCTGAGCTCATTTTTGAATGAACATTCCTCAGCTCCAAGGTTTCCAACATACGAAACCGGTGTTAACATCCTTCGCACGGCCTCCGGTTACGTGAAATCCGAGTTTATACAAAACGGACGAAGAGACAGATCCACGCACACCACATCCGTAACCCGAGAGACGTGGGAAACCTGAAAAGTAGAAGACAAACAATTAGGCTAAGAGTAGTCCATAACCCAAATGAGGAAGACTAGAGGAAGTAGTTAGGAAATTGTTTCAATTACATTAACGGAAATGAATGAAAGGTATAAGAATCAGGAACGGGACACGTGGGGGTGGAGTGGGGGGGTAGTTTCTGGAAAGGCTGAAAGGAAAAACACACACTGACAAAGGAAACTCGAAACTTATTAAAAACCTACGAAACCTTAGAATGAACGCAGTCTTTGTAAGAAATCATTAGAAGAAGAAGAAAAAAATGTTGCCAACGTATGGTAGATGACACAAAAGATTTTTCACAAAAAGAAGGAGAAGAGATAGAGGGAAAGGAGAGGAAAAAAAAGAAAAACTTTTGCTCTCGGACCGAATTTTAAGTCCAATGACAACAAAAGACTTTTCTCCCTCCGCCGAAGCTTTTCCTTTAAATGAAGAAGAAGGAAGAGGGAGAAGTAGAGGAAGCGGGGATTTACCATCTTTGAGTATTTAAAGATGATAGGAGGAGGGAAAGTTTTCCACGTGGCAGGAAAAACCCAAGAAGATTTTCACGAAATAAAGAAAATTGTTTATTCTGGACGGTTTTGTATTTGTCAAGAGCCTTTGGGGGCCTTTCCCACCTCCCAAACCCTTTCCGCCCTTATTGAAAACAAAGTGATTTCGTTTGGAAGGAAAAGAGGAAGAAAGGAAATGTGTCTAGAGAAGAATCAGAGGTAATGAGATGCGATAGTCATGGCAACAACAACAACAACAAGTCACATGAATGAAGGAGAAGAAAAAAATTACGGCGTCTCGTCGACGGAACTTTAATAATCTCCTGCAGGCTTTTGGACGGGGGCTGGGGGCGGCGGCATTTGGGGGATGAAGAGAAGGATCTAATGTGCGAACTCATTTTCTCCTTGAGATCGCCTTTTTTCCCTCTTCTTTTTCCTTTCGCTAATTGGAGGATATCTTCTCTCGAAAGGAGAACATAAAAAGCATCTCTAATTGAGTATCATGTTACCAAGGACAGCGATGTCAGAAGGAAAGGAAAGAATGGGCACAAAGGAAACGGGGTGGCACAAGTTTTCTTTTTGGTCTGAAGTCTCACCTCCAAAGATATTGCGAAACCTTGTGTCAAGTTCTGTATTGTTAACACTGTTCTCTCTCTCTCGCTCTTTTTACGCAGACTCAAAGTGCTTACAGCAATTAGCAAAGCAATTAACAAGCTCCCCAAGTTTTTTTTTTTTTTTGCTTATGCTATCAATAAAATGTCAATTTCAAAGCCCTCCGCCATATTGTTACTCGTTAGTAGCTTACTTCATCTTTTTCTGTGAAATAATTTTTTTCCTTTTCTCACTTTCAGAATCATCAGTCAGAATGCCAAACGAAATCAAGTCAAGGTTCGATCGTGGTTTCAAACTCGAAACCAGAGGTAACCGCCAAGAAACCAAAGGTCGAGGAATCACCTCCTCCTCCGTTAGAAACGAAGCCCAACGAGGATTCAACGCGATCTCACAACGGGGACAAGACGGACGATGTCTCCCCGAGACTGAAGACGCTGGACGTCAAAGAATCTTCTATCCATAGAATTAACGAAGAAGCTCTTCGCTCAATAGGGATTAAGTCGGTGGATGATGGTTCGCTGAGGGGATTGGGAATGAAGACGTTTGATGAGAGGGAGCTGAAGAATGTCGACGACTCGTACAACACGTACCTTCAATACGCGGCCGCAGCCGAGCCATACATATATTGGTACGATTCGTGGAGGACATCTGCGTTTCGTCCGTGGCCATCCCTCGCCATCAAGGATTCCAAGTCTCAGACTATTCTTAGAGATGGGTAGGTGTGGTTGTTGATGTGTTGCCACCTGATTACTATTATTACAATCAGAGGATTAATGAGAAAGTTATGAAAATGATTTTTATTGTTCTTGTAGTAGTGTCCCTCAGCCAGTGCCTGCTTACCTAAGCCAAGGTCCTCCGGTTCTTTTGCATCCTGAAAGGGTAATTCCGATGACTGACTCAGAGAGGTTCGAACGTACATTTCAACCCAACGTAGCTTTAGCTCCTACAACTCATCATAGGCCAAAAATTGAATGTCCGGACACACAGGTACGAGGTCAAATGATTGGACTTTGTTCTTCCTCTCCTGTTAACATCGATTGGAAGTAGTATTAAACGCCATTTTGCTTTCAGGTTAAATGCGAAATTGATCCAGAGGCGGACAATAACAAAACCGCAGTTCTCTGTCCGCCCCCGGCGGCGCCTGAAAGGAAGCCGGTTCTAACAGTTGTCACGTCTTCAAGATACAACCCAGAAATCGAACTGTCTACAGATACAGATGACAGTTCTTCCGAAACGGCGGGGGAGCACAGACTGATTCAGAGAGGCGAAAGGGTCGTGGAACAAGTCGCCGAGGTACTGGATGCCCTTAGCGATGCAAAGGAAGCGACTCGAGCGAGAGTAGTCGCACTAGTCCAACAGCTGGCATCCAGGCTGAATTTAGAAGAAGCGAACGTCCGACGACTAGAAGAAGAGAATACCGAATTGAGGCACGTGCAACGTGAGCAAGAGGATTTGCTGGCTAGTAAAGACAGGAGGATAGCGCAGCTACAGCAGAGGCTGCAGGAAGCAGAATCTTCAAATAAGGTGAGACTTCGTTTCCGATCTCGATACAAATCGAGGGAGAATCGAGTTTGATATAAACCGACCTCCGATTTTGATTGCAGGGAGCAGAAGTCAGAAGGGAAGAAGAGAAAGTGGTGACTAAGGAAAAAGAAATTAGAACATCACACGCTGAAATGAACGGTACCTTAGAGGTTGGAGCCGCCGCCGAAAGTGCAAGTCCAGTATCGGTGATCACGAGTTCCCCGAACTTGGTCATAAAAGCAGAGCCATCCGAATGACAAGAAATTCGAGGCGTCACCGACGTCTCGAGGTGAGCTTTTCATCCCAAAACAGAAAATCTGAATTCTGTAAACTTAAGTGAGGAGTTGGGGGGGTTGAATTTGAACTTTAACACAAATCCACTAACTTACCTTCGACTACTTCCAGAGATACTAGGAATTCATGCGTATGGGGATGTTCGCGTCCACACAAAGTCTCACCAAATCAGTCGGATGCTGAACCACACCACAAATCGTCAACACAACCTGCAACAACGGAACGGACAATAGAAGAAGTGGAATCGACTGTCGAAAAGGATGAATAAGCCAAGTTTCTTTGTCAGCAAGTCGGCGACTGAAACAAAGAAATTTATCTGTTAAAAATGAATAATTGTAAAGCTCTTGTCTGGTATAGTGTCTGCATAAAAGACTTATAAACAAAGCTCAAAAAAAGAAACGACAGAAAGAAAATTTCTGTTTAAATAAAAAAGTTGTCGCCGTTCGCGCGCAAAGTCACTAATTAAATTCGGGAAAGATCGCGAACGTTTTTCTTTTCTCTTAGAAACTTTTTATCTTTTACAAAAAAAGGGCTTGCAACAAGAAAATGGGATTTGAATTCCCTCCACCCCCTGCTTCCCCATTGATCCTACCTCCACTTCCCTTATCCCGGCCCTGACTCCCTCACGATGTGACAATTTTGTTGATGTGTGTAATGATTGTTTAAAAATTTATTTAATGAAATGTTGTTATTTGATTTTTTATTGATTGACAAAAAAAAGTTTAAAAATCGCATAAAAAAAGTTTTAAATAAGGCAAAAAGTTATTCGAACACAAACCGGAAATGAGAAACCGGAAGGAGATTTGATAAGCAAAAGGCTATCAGCCTATCTTGCGTTGATTGGTATATATACAAAAGAGTCACCGAAAATTTTTGATTCTAATTCCCCCACTCCCTCTCAGACATGTTAGTTCTGCTGGAAAGTTCTGTTTGATGACGTAACAGTTTGTCCATACCTGACTCTCTCGATTTGTTAAAGTTTACTTAACCGACTATAAAATGCTGTTGGGGAAGTCGGTGAGAAAATATTACACTGACTTCGCTGACGGCGAACTGTCGGGTTATGCTTTAATCCCACACTAATCCCCAATTAGCGATAGTTTTGGCGCTAACAGTACCAACTCCAACAGGGTAGAAAAAATTCCCTGACTACCTCGAATCTTCCAGAAGTGAAAACAGAACATTCCGGTAGACAGATGCACCAATTCTCCTCCTTCTCCTCACCATTCCTCCTCTTCGCCACTGTTTTCGAATCACAACCAGCAGCAGCAAAACTCCCGGAGTTTTGGGGGTCGTTCCGAATTCTCTCGGGATTTTTTGTTTTTCTCCAACAGGGGTATGCAAATTGTTTTCTTGTTTTTTCTACAGCAAGAAGTAGAAAAGAAAAAGATCTCGAATTATTTTCAGAGCTTTACTCTGTGATTTTGTTTTTTTGTTAAGTAAGCAAGTCTGGAAAGCGGAAACTCTTCTCCAGATTTTGGGTTTTTGTCTTTTTTTTTTGAAAGACTAACACCTCATTTTCGAATTAATCTCACTTCCTCCTTACTACCCTCCTTATGTGTATCTGTTTTGAGTTTCTAGTAAAACAAACCAAACACGATCGACCGTGATTTTGGGAGGACAGTGGTTGGATGGATAACCCATCTAACAAGCGAAGTTATGGTATTAAGAGCTTCCTCCCACGTTCTTAAATTTTCTCCGAATTTGGAAACCTCTGGAAAGGATTGGTTGCATCTTAAAGCAGACACTACAGGTTGTTGGGTGTGAAAAATTTAGTTAAGGCTAACGAGTGTTGCCACACTGAGGAAACCTTCGCAAAACATTTGCGAGACTAAGCCCCTTACTTACGTCAAATTCGAAATTGGCGTAAGCAACTTAATTAAAAATTAGTATTTGAATCGAGTTAATATCAAATTAGTGAATTAGTTTGGGTCATCTCCGCTTTCGTAAGGAGTTATTTATAGCTATTTAAAAGACTATACACACAACCCCCCCACCCCCGAAAAGCGCTGTAGTTCTCGTTAGTTTTCATTTGTGGCATATTTCCCTTGTTCGTTCATAACGCACAAAGTTGTGTTGTGTTCAAATAACCAAAATCGATTAGGCTAATTAACCCAACAAACAAATTTTTCTTTAATACAATTTAGTTAAGACACAAACTCAATAATCGAACCCATAAATCCGTTGCGAAACTCAAGCGATACAATCCCATCCCCCAAATTCAACCCCTAAACCCTTTCCAAACCAAAAAAAATTTTTTTTTGCTGATTCTCCTCACGAACTCATTTCATAAACGAGCACCTCATCAAAAAAAAATCACCACCACCACAACTACCCCCCGAGAAGGAAGGAAACCTAACTTCCTCCAAATTACTACCCTCCCCCTCCCCTGACCCACCCCCTCAAAACCGTTTCCCAATCACTATGGTAGTACACACACACACACAGACAGAATACTTAAAAAGAAAACAAGATGGCTGAGCTTTCGTCAGCGATTAATTAATCAGTTTAAATTAATTATTGTAATATATTCCGTTGTAATTTTTAATTATGTTGTTTGTTTCCCCGTGTTATCCTAAACTACCCCCAACCCTCAACCACCCCCTACCCCCCTCTTGTAATTAGTGTAAATTTATGAAGAAATCCTTTCGTTTTTATTTTGTAATTTTTCTTAGTTTTTATTCGTTTCATTTTTCAAAAAGAAAAATTTTTATTTTATATATAATATATATATATATATTGATTATATATATACTGTATTTATTGTATACAGAAGTTAATACTATTTCGGTGAAATAAAAAAGAAAATGTTTTGCTGTTGTTTTCTTAAATTATAGACACGACAAAATTTTTAATTTTTGGTTTTGCTAATCATCCAAGCAAGATTGTTTAATAAATAAATAAAATATATGAGTGATGACGTCATAATATATGTATAAATTAGTGTCGTTAAGGTTTTGGTTAAATTGGAGCTGATGTGACAAACGTGACCCAAATTTTTTTTTGATTTTTGGAATCAGGTCTTAGGTCTAAGACTTTTTTTTTTTCAAATTTTGTTTTTGGGTACCGATTCTAAAATTTCTTTTTTGTTTGTTTCATTTTGATAATTAATTATGTTTGTAATTAATTTTGTTGTTGATTGATTGATTTTTTAAATCTTTGTAAAATTTGATTGTTGCTTAATGATTTTAAGAAATTTTTCTGGTCCACTATCTCAGCCTCTTCGCCTCCCTCTTGAAAAGCAAACTGAAGTCAGCATCGAATGAGAGCTGATGACAATTGTGAAACACTAGATTTGCCGGATGTTGTGTGTATATATTGTTTGTAATTTCTTTATTGGAGTGAGCCAGTTTGACTCATACTCGCTGAATTTGTATTACCAACGGAAAACCTTACAAATCGATTGAAATGTAACTGAAAACAGCAGTTGAAAATGGCTTAGTACATATGAGCTCTTGTTGTTTGAAGCTATCGACGACATATTATTTTAAATGAGTCAAATTGACTCAGTCTGTCAAACCTACTGTTTTTAGGAACCATTCCGATGAGATTATTTGCAATAAAAAATCCAAGAAATTCATCAAACTAGGTTGAAACTATGTTGTTTGAAAATGCTTATTTATCGGTGAGTCAATTTGACGCAAATGTGATTTTAAAAATTGTTTTCTATATCATTAAGAAATCAAATTAATTAGAAAGAGAATTGTTAAAAATGGAATTGAATATTGAATTGATGAATGACACAGACATCGATTGAAAATCCATTGTTTATCGAGAGAGTCTATTTGACGCACGAGTGATTTGAAAATTTTTATATCGTTTGTAAATCATGTTAGTGATTTGTTACGAATTGGATGGAAACTGTTCGCATCAAACAGAACAGAATGTTTATACGAAATAGAGATATCATCCTCATAAATGAGTCAAATTGACTTACTGCTTTTATGAACCTTTTGATGAGAGTATTTGCAATAAACAATAAAATGTTGATTGAATATATATATGTATCAGAGAGAGGGAGTCAATTTGACGTACAGGTTTCTCTACAATCAAATCAAATCAGAAATTTGTTACAAATCGGATTGAAACTGTCTGGGTTAAACAGAACAAAGTTTTCCCACGAAATTCAGATATCATCAAAAAATGAGTCAAATAGACTCTGTCCGTCAAATCTAGTGTTTAACTCTTAATCACCCATTAACACAGATCTTCATATTTCAAATAACTATCACAAAACATTGTCGTTTCAAATTTTCAATCCTTTTCTGAGCCAAATAATTCTGGACTGTCACCGTCACTTTTGCTGAAGTCTTATCCAAATTTACCCCCCAACCCGGTTCCTCCTCCCTTACCCCCAACCAACCAATTTGAAAGCTTAAACTTGTTCAAAAATCCAAAACCTCACAACCTATTAATGACAAGAGGGAGGTTAATGACATAAACCCTTTTCCCACCCCCAACCATTGCTTTCCAAAAGCTCTCAAAAGTCCATTTTTCAAATTCGCACCCCCCCTTCCTCCTCCATCACAAACCCTCACCCAAGCAATCATAACAGACAATCATAACAAAAGCAACAGCAACGGTCACTGATTACGAAACCCATAACAGACAAACTCCAATTTAAAAGATGAGCGTTTGGAACAAATTTCATAAATAAATCGACAGAATTTAAATTTTGACAAAAAAAAAAATTAAACAATCTTCGGAATAAATATCAAAATTCATTACTTTTGGTGTCTCTATTTTAAAAATTTAAATAAATATTTGCAATATATATTATATATGAGATAAAAGTCATCGAGGAAAAATGTTTTTGCAAAAATTAAATTTTTTTCTCGCCATTTTGATTTTTAAAATTTAAAATCTTTAAATATTATTAATGAGTCGCAGGTTTTTATCTTGTACAAATATTAAAAGGAAAATTCTCAAAAATTTGCTTTTGTAAATAAGATTTAAAGATAAAAACAAAACAAAAAACCTTTTTTCATTTAAATTTAAGTAAAAATAAAAAAAATTAATAGTACCTGATAAGTCCAGTTAGACGTTCTTTTTGTTTCTCTTTCTTTGAATAGTTGATGAAATGTCTGTTTTCGATACTGCCAAAATAAGAAAAATTTTTCGTTCTCATCAGTTTACCAGCCTGTAAACTTTTCTTCCTGTCAACCAAAACAAAGAAATTATTTAATTGGTCTGCTGCGTTAGAACATAAATCACAAAAAAATTGCTTACCCCTGAAATAAAATCAATGAGTGATTGATTGATTGATTGATTACGAACCTTTTTATTTGTTTTAATTTAATTTTTAATTTGGAAAGAAAGAAAAATTAATTATTGATCATTTTTTTGTCTGTTAATTGGCATGCCGTGATACGGAATGGAATCGTGTTCATTTGTCGTGGATTTAGCCAGGTTTCAATATGGCGCCAAAATTCGTTAAGAAAAAAACGTTGCTTCAATAGAACGAACGCCGATTCATTTCGTCGTTACGGTTATTCTTTTTATTAAAATAATTTTTTTTTAGTACAAATTAAATAAGTTAATTAAAGAATAATAATTTTTTTTCTTTGAAAATATAAAAATTCCTTTAAAAATAAATTTTTGAAAAATTCTGATTTATGTCTATTGATTGATTGATGATTCTTTTCCAAAACCACCGCCCTCTCAACCCCAGCCCTTGTCCCCGTTAATTTAGTTCCGTTTTTGTTTTTTTGTTTATATAAACAGGGTTGTCAACATGAAAGAAAAATTAGGAGATACTCTATTAAAAACACTGCCAGGTTGGGTGTTTAAGATAAATAAATAAATAAATCAATCAATAAACCGGAAATAGTACATGAGTCTCTCAAAATCTCAACCGGAATTTCTTTTTTTTCATGGGTCAAAGATGGGTTATGGTAACAAATTTTATTTCTTTTTGTTGGGTTCATTCATTCGCCATTTTTGTTGTTAAGATAAATAAGTCAATAAACCGGAAATGGCACATGAGTTTCTCAAAATCTCAATGAAAATTCATATTTTTCATGTTACAAGATGGGTTAAAGCTCCAAAGTTTTTCTTGGGTTTATTCATCCGCCATTTTGGTTGTTAAAATAAATAAATAAATAAATAAACCGGAAATGGGAGATGAGTTTCTCAAAATCTCAATCAAAATTCTTTTTCATGTTACAAGATGGGTTATGATAACAAAATTTTTTTGTCTGTTGGGTTTATTCGTCCGCCATTTTGTTGTTAAAATAAATAAATAAATCAATAAACCGGAAATGGCACATGAGTTTCTCAAAATCTCAATGAAATTTCTTTTTTTTCATGTTACAAGATGGGTTATGGTAACAAATTTTTGTTTGTTGGGTTTATTCGTCCGTCATTTTTGCTGTTAAAATAAATAAATAAATAAATAAATCAATAAACCGGAAATGGCACTGAGTTTCTCAAATCTCTCAATGAAAATTCTATTTTTCATTTAACAAGATGGGTTAAAGCTCCATTTTTTGTTGGGTTTATTCCACCGCCATTTTTGTTGTAATTTGAAACCCACCCTCACTATCACCACCAACCTACCCACAACCATCTCAAACATGTCTAGAAATGAAAATAAAAAAACCAAAAATCTGTAGTAAAACCAGATTTCTAGGTTTCTTTAGGGTTTAAAACAAAAATTTCTTCTGGTATTATGTAAATAGCTGTACAACAATCACTTAGTGAATGACACAAAAATTATGTAAAAATAAATAATTTGTACCCTTTTGCGCAGTTGTTTATTTATTTATTTATCTGCTTCGTTAGCGTCATCTGTTGATGGACACCCTCGGCCCCCGACCCACCTCCTCAATTAATTATAAAGTCATTTTACTAGAACTGATTGAATTAATTTGTTTTTGTTTTGTTCTTAGTTTTCCCTCCCAAAGTACAAAAATTGAAGAAAAACAAAAATTACAATAAGACTTACAATACATAAAATAAATAAAAATTTCAATTTTAGATTATAAATGAATTTTTAGTGGTTAAAATAAAATTTTAAAAAATGATTTTGATTTTCATTGTTCATATTATTATAATTATTATTATTAAAACTGAAAATTGAAATAAAAATGAAAGAATATGTGATTTGAAAGAAACAATTTTTTTCTGACATCCTTTTCCTTGTCATTGGTTTGTTCTTTTTATTCTAAGACTTTTGGGATGTAAGATTTGAATTAGAAATGACAATCTCCAGACTATCAACAACCAAGCCAACCCAAAATTTTGAGGAATTGGGTTAGATTTTGAGTCAGAAACTTGTTTTCTGAAATTTTAGTTGAATAACCCAAAGCCTTTGAAATTGTCATGAAATATTACCAGCTGGTGAGTTTTTAGATTCTACCAGGTTTTCTTATCAATTTTGGGTTGATACAGTTAAGCAAGACAGTTTTCTTAACCTATTTTAGTCAAAACCCTAAGCCTAATCCACTGAAGATGGATTTTACTGAAGTGTGTGATACTGGCACTGGGACTAGATTATAGAAAATTATGTTTAACCACATTTTTGACATGGCGTAAGGCCTAAAAATAATAAATCAAACACAAGTCGAAGTGATTGTAAAGGTTTAATTGAATCCAAACTCACGTAATCACCTATGGCAAAACAATTCTTGAGGAAAAAAATTTTTTTCCACTTGTCCGCCATTCCCTGTTCACTTTCAAAACACCAAGTCAGTCGTACGATTAAATTAATCCTTCGATTACTTCCCATATATTATTATTATTTTCTAAATACTCCACTTATGTACATCACTATAATCTAATTTAATTTTTATTAGAAAATTAATAATCACCTGTTTTATTATTATTTTGAGAAATAAAAATTCGAAGAAGAAGCTAACGTCCGCGCCATCACACAAAAATGTCGGGTTTCTAGAACCACGACTCAAAACTTGGCAACATCGCTTCTATAAAATAATCATCTGCTCTTGCTTTGAAAT
>JADMLL010000009.1:4999434-5059553 GCA_016920875.1 Columbicola columbae | reverse complement strand
TTATTTATTCACTTTTTACTTTTTATTAAGAAATTAATTTAACGAGGAGAATATTTGTAAGCTAAATTGACCTTAATACCAATCTTAGATTTTAGAATGTGGAGGAAATTTATTCGATGCTGTTGGACTGGGTGTCAAAGCTGCCTTACGAAACACATTCATTCCAAGAGTAGTTGCTGCAACTTTAGATGGAGCTGATCCTGAATTGATTCTATCAGATGATCCGAATGACTGCTGGCAACTTGACACAACCAATGCACCTCTTCTTGTATCTGTTGTCAAGGTTTGTCACTTTTTAAAGTTTGAAGACTTGGGAAGTTTATAAAGTTTGAATGACTTCTGTTTTTCTTGTTATAGATTGGTGATAGTTGTGTTGTCGATCCAGGTGCTGAAGAAGAAGCTGTGAGTGGGGGTGGAGTTTTAGTTTCGTATTCATCCAATTCAGTCACATCCATTTTAAAGTTGAGTAGCGGAAGTCTTCATCCAAACACTTTACAGGAGATGATTAAGGTTAGGAAATCTGTGGACATTTTTTTTGTTTAATGAGAATGATTGATATAATGAAGATGATTTGTGGTTTTATAGTTGGGAGCGAGTGCAGGGGAGTGTCTTCAGGTAGCTCTAGAACGTGCTTTGAAAGAAGAGGAAGCTTTGGGACCTAAACGAGAGAAAGCTGGATTTCTTAAATGAAACGCTGTAGTATATTATTATAAACTTTCTTTTATATTTAATAATACTATGTCTATACTTATACTTTTAGATAATATTCACACTTAAAAGAAATAGCTAAAAGGTTTGGTTTTGGTATTAGATCCGTTAAATCCGAAGCCTTTGTAAGGCCCCGTGTTTGTATATCAGGCACTGAGACTCCCTCCGTGGACTCTCATGTGTCGATTTAAATTCCCGGACTGGGAAAATCTCAGCAGACACAGCTTACACTGGTACGGCTTCTCGCCAGAATGTATCCTCAAATGCTTTGTCAAGGTCGACGAATCCGAAAACGCTTTCTTACACAACCGACACCGGTATGGACGTTCCCCCGAATGCGTTCTCATGTGTGTCGTCACGGATGAGGATTGAGAGAATCGTCGTCCGCAGATGGGACACCGGTAGGGCTTTTCACCGGAATGCGTTCGAACGTGAGCCGTTAGGTTGGCTGCTTGGCTGAAGGACTTATTGCACTCGTCGCAGCGATAAGGTTTCTCTCCGGAGTGAGTGCGGAGGTGCGTTTTTAAAGTGCTCGGCCTTGCGTAGGTCTTTCCGCAAATCCGACAGAGATTCGTGTGAAAGGCATCCTCATCCGCTGTCGGTGAAAGCTTGAGATGGTTTCCGTTCGGGTGGAAACAAGCGGAAGCGGACGCGGATGCGGTGATGTTTGCTGAGAAATTCGAGTTCCCGTTCCTGCGATTTGGTTTGTTTATCGGTTTGAACGATGCTGAGGATGGGATGACGGATTCCTGTTGCATTATTGCCGTTTGCATTGCTTGAGGTCGGAAATCGGCCGTGAAGGAGTACGTGGCACCCGTTCCATTGTTGTAGGGCTGTGGGCTTAGGAGATTTTGAGTTTGGCAATAGACAGGAGACGCGTTGGGGGTGTTTGAGCCCCATTGCACCTGTTTAAACAGATTTAAGTAACCAAAATGTTCCTTTGGATTCCTTTAAAATCGATTCCAACCCTCCCATTTCCCATAGCAACCAATCAACTTCCTCTTTGGCTTGTTTATTTTTAAAATTGTCAGTTTCGTTTGGGTTTTTTGGACGACTGAACCTTTATTTTCGTGAAAATGGTGAGGTACGCGTCAAAATTCGGAACCGAAGATCCGTATACAATACCCAACAAAGGTCCAACTCCCAAAATCGACATAGAAGAAGGTTTGCCACCGGGAGGATTGGACATCGCTTGGGTCGAAGACTGGAGAAAGAACCTGTATCACTGGAGCAAGGGTCTGAAATGGTATGACAGACTTTACGCTCACGCGACTTTGAACAGTGCCAGGAAGAATGTTAAGTGCAAGAGACCGTTCGCACCCAAAGATGACCTCGATTTTGTTCTGGGCGCTGCTTATTGTCCCAATAAAGAAACTTTTTCCGAAAAGGGAGATCCTTATATACAGGTGAGTGATTGATTGATTGATTTTGAGACAAGCCTTTAATGAGTTGCGTATGAATACAGAAAATTGGAGTCAGGTCTCTTTTGCGCTATTAATCAAAAATTGTTATGACTTCTTTGGTAAATTGCATTACTTTTGAAATGACCTAATGAAAATTTTCCCAATATTTAGTCAATAAACTCTGGAACTGTGCGTTATTTATGAAACGTCTCTACACGGGGTAAGAGCAAATTCTGTTAACCTAACACCGACTAACAGCCAACAAACTAACAATACGATCGTAAGCGTCACGCTATGTTTCTAACGTCACTGTTGCATACTGTATATGTATAGTATAATAAATACAGTACAGTATAAATTTTATTGAATGCAAATTGTGATAAAAATTATTAGATGACACATTCATTCATTTAATAACAATGACACGCTCCGTCTTCTAAGTTTTAAGAACCCATTAGATGACGGATATTGTCATGTTATTGTATTGACCTGGTGTGTTTTCTTAGATTTCGGTTTTAAAATATTTTTTTCTTTAATGATTCGCGTAGCTTTTACCAAGAGGCGCACAAAAAGAGACTTGACCGCAGTTAGTGTTACCCGATCTAATTGACTTTAAGTCAGAACAACGGTTTTGAGTTTCATAATTTCCGTTCAAGGTCGAAACGGCGTTCGGAGAAGACATGAACATCCAACTGTATAACAAACTACTCAAGCGTCAAGTGGACTATCATCCGCAAGGAGTCGCTCCGACCATAAAGGAAAATTTACGGAGACCAAAATGGAAATCTGTTGAAAATTTGGAATCGCAAAGTTGGCGCGTTTTCAGAAACCGAATCGTGATCTACCCGGACAGATCCGTTCCCAGGAATCATCCGATCAAGTATTCGAACGGGGGTCGAGAGGAGAGAGAACATTTACAACGTCAAATTGGGAATCGCAGCCGATCACAGTCCACAGACAAATCCTGGATATTCGAGGACTCCGAGCGGAGCTTTCTACAGTATCTAAACCCTGGGAATGTTTTCATTTGATTGTAGTTAACGAAAGTTAGTGTTCAGTATAAAATTTCAGATACAGAAACTTAATATAGCGAAAGGTTACCCCCTCCCCACAAGCAGCCGTTGACTAAAGATGAACCCCTTACACTTGGCACGTGATAAAATAAATGTTAAGTGTGCGTTATTTATGAAATGAGTTCCTCTTAACGATGGGCAACATTTCTTATATTAAAACTACGTATTATCAAGGAGAACAGAATAACAACACTTCAATGAAATTGTGCAGTATTTATGGAATGAGTTTTTACTAAAGATTCGCACTGTTTTCTTAATAATTATTTAGTTAATTAATCGAAATGAAATTCATGTAATGTTTTGCGGATTAAATAAACTTGGAAAAGGTGTGCATTATTTATGAGAAAGAAATTATTTTGCTGAGTGAGCATTTTTTTTGTGACGTCAGTTCTTACTACAAGCGTACAATACTTTTGCAGTAAATCGTTCGTTAAATGGTAGGACTATTTGTCGAATAGGTTCATTCTAAAAGTGTGCAGTATTTATGAAATGAGTCCCCACTAAAATTTTGCACTGATGTTGGAAATGATTTTGCATAATAGTGTGCAGTTATTTAGAATCAAGTGGGCGTTATTTCGGGAAAATTTTTATGTATAAAACTGTGCAGTATTTATGAAATGAATCCCTTGTTACCATAAATTTGGAAAAGTTGTTGTTTGAGCTCTTCCTCACCCGTTTGTTTAAGGTTCTTTGCTTTAGGACAGTCGGTCTCGAGCTTACACCCTCCCAAAAATACCCATACCACTGTGCATTAATTTTGAAACGTATTTCCTTTACACCTGTGCGTTATTTATGAAACGAATTCCTCACAAAAATTTGTTTTGATATTAAAACTGATTTCCCGTAACTGTGTGCATTATTTTTGAAACAAGTGGACATTAGTTGAGAGAAAAATTTTCGCCTAAACAGTATTTATGAAACGAGTTTCTTACAACCTGCATTATTTATGAAATGACTTTCCCATAAAATTATGTATAATATGGGTAGAAAATGTTTTTGAGAACTATGCGTTATTGACGAAACGAATCATGATCCACTATCCATTGACACAAGTTTCTAAAAAGTGTATTTCTTTTGAAATGAATCTCTCACAAAAATTTGCACTGATATTAAAATGATTGTCTGTAACAGTGTGCATTACTTTTGAAACAAGTTGAGGTTATTTGAGAGAAAAATTTTTGTTTAAAACTGTACAGTATTTATGAAACGAGTTTCCTGTACAACTGTGCATTATTTATGAAATGATTTCCCCGTAAATTATGCATAATTTGTGAAACGAATTATGAGTCATAAGCGTGCATGCACTATTTATGAAATGAATCCCTCATAAATACTTGAATTGATATCAACACTGTGCACTTTGAATCAAGTGGGTATTATGTGGAAGAAAGGTTTTTTACATTAGACTGTGCAGTATTTATGAAATGAGTCCTCACAAATACTTGCATTGGTATTAAAACTGATTCTCCGTCACTGTGTGCATTACTTTTGAAAAAAGTTGGGCATTACTTGAGAGAAAAACTTTTGCATAAATCTGTGCAGTATTTATGAAACGAGTTTCCTGTACAACTGTGCATTATTTATGAAATGAACCCCTCACAAATACTTGCATTGATATCAAAACTGATACTAACACTGACTTTGAATCAAGTGAGCGTTATGTGGGAGAATAATTTTGGCTTAAAAGTGTGCATTACTTATGAAACAAGTTTCCTAAAGAACTACATGACTAGAATATGTCTTTGAAAACTGTGAAATGAACCGTGACTCATTAGGGTGCACTATTAGTGAAACGAATTTTCTATAAAGTGTGTGCATTTCTTTTGAAATGAACACTTTCTTGAGAATGAATGACTGCGTTTTAAAACTGTCTACGAGTCATGAAATGAATGGCACTGTGTGCATTACTTTTGAAACGTATTGTTTAAGACAAAAAATTTTTGACATAAAACTGTGCAGTATTTATGAAACAATTTCTTGTACAACTGTGCATTATTTATAATGTCCCTCAAAAAATACCTTATCATTGATTACAAAATTTGCATTGGATTAAAACCGATTCTCTGTCACTGTAATGCAATACTTATAAAACAAGTGGGCATTATTTGAGAAAACTATGGCTTAAACTGTTTTGTATTTATGAAACAGTTCCTGTACAACTGTGCGTTATTTATGAAATGAATC
This sequence comes from Columbicola columbae, assembly GCA_016920875.1. Classification (NCBI taxonomy): domain Eukaryota; kingdom Metazoa; phylum Arthropoda; class Insecta; order Psocodea; family Philopteridae; genus Columbicola; species Columbicola columbae. The sequence goes on along the minus strand of JADMLL010000009.1, from coordinate 5,054,185 downwards.
CTCACAAAAATTTGTTTTGATATCAAAACTGATTCTCAAATCACTGTGTGCTTTTTGAAACAAGTAAACATTGTGTGGGAAAATAATTTTGGCTTAAAAGTGTGCATTATTTATGAAACAAGTTTCCTAAAGAAGTACATGACTAGAATATGTCTTTGAAAACTGTGAAACGAATTATGATCCATATGCGTGCAGTATTTATGAAATGAGTCTTCTAAAAAATGTGTGTATGTCTTTTGAAATGAACACTTTCTTATTTTAGTGAAGAATGAATGAATAAATGTGTTTTAAAATTATCTGTTATTTATGAAATGAATGGTACTCATGAGTGTGCATTATTTATGAATCCCTCACAATTACTTGCATTGGTATTAAAACTGATTCTCCGGCACTGTGTGCAATACTTATGAAACAAGTGAGCGTTATTTGAGAGAAAAACTTTTGCATAGATCTGTGCAGTATTTATGAAACGAGTTTCCTGTACTACTGTGCATTATTTATGAAATGAATACCTCACAATTACTTGCATTGGTATTAAAACTGATTCTCCGTCACTGTGTGCATTACTGACACGTGGGCATTGTTTAAGACAAAAAATTTTTGACATAAAACTGTGCAGTATTTATAAAACGAGTTTCTTGTACAACTGTGCATTATTTATGAAATGAATCCCTCACAAAAATACCTATACCATTGTGCACAAATTTGCATTGGGATTAAAACTGATTCTCCGTCACTGTGTGCGATACTTTTGAAACAAGTGGGCATTACTTGAGAGAAAAACTATGGCTTAAAACTGTGCAGTATTTATGAAACGAGTTTCCTGTACAACTGTGCATTAGTTATGAAATGAATCCCTCAAAAATTTGTTTTGATATCAAAACTGATTCTCCGTCACTGTGTGCACTACTTTTGAAACAAGTGAACATTGTGTGGGAAAATAATTTTGGCTTAAAAGAGTACATTACTTATGAAAAACGTTTCTTGTACAACTGTGCATTATTTATGAAATGAATCCCTCACAAAAATACCCATACCACTGTGCACAAATTTGCATTGGGATTAAAACCGATTCTCCGTCACTGTGTGCACTACTTTTGAAACAAGTGGACATTACTTGAGAGAAAAGTTTTGCATAAATCTGTGCAGTATTTATGAAACGAGTTTCCTGTACAACTGTGCATTATTTATGAAATGAATCCCGCACCAAAATCTGCATTGATAATAGCGTAACAGTTCGCACTTTGAATGAAGTGGGCATTTTTTGAGAGAAAGAATTTTTGACATAAAAGTGTGCAGTATTTATGAAACGAGTTTTCTAAAAAAGTGTTCATTTCTTTCGATGTAGAATGAATGAATGAATGTTTTAGAATTGTCTATTACTTGTGAGTGTGCATTAATTTTGATTTTGTAAGCTTGAGTTCTGTTTATATAATGAAGACAAGTTTCATTCGAATCTGATTCTAATTTTCGAACCGCGTAAAAAAAGGCCTAAAGTGATATCAATTTCTGTTCAGTTTTCGACCCACACCGGAAGTGAAATAAATTGAAAACCAAATTTAGACTTCGAAAAAAGGTTTTGGTGCCCTTCCCCGTCTAGAATATGAAGAAGTTAGGCCTTACCTGAGGACAAGACATTTGAGCGTGAATGTTGTCAGTGTTCATCGGTCCGGGATACCCGTGCATCGTCATATTCATGGAAACGTTGACGCTCATCGACGGGAATACATTATGCTGACTGGAACCATTTCCGGAAATCCCATTAAACATGTTGCTTTGATCCACGGAACCGGAACAATACTGTGTAGTGCAACCTCCGCCAGGTGACATGGACAGCATCTACCATCAAGGAAAATTAGTTACAAGTCACCGCGTAAAAGGAGACCGCGTTAATAAAACTCTTACCTGAGGATGAACCGTATAGGAAAGACTAGCAGAAGTTCCCTGATACTGAGGACTTCCGTTACAGGTAAAGCTCGTCGGTGACAACTGTCCCGGATGAACGATGGGATGCTTGAGGGAGAGGAGGACGTCCGCCATATCTCCGCCAGTCGAGCCTCGTTCCTTCATCATCGGAAACTCGCTTCTATAAATAAAACAGGGAATGAAATCACACCGCCTTCTAACAACAAACTGAATATGATCGAAGTGTTACCTACTTGTAGGCGGTTGAAGGATTGAACGGAAATAGCTGGTCCAGATCGAGCGGCGACAGCGAAAACGAACCCATGTCGTCACCGGGCCAATACTGAGTGCTGTAGATTCCGGAGCCGGAGCCAGGAACGGGGTCGGGAAGACCATAATGCGCCGGGTTGTTCGGGATGTAGCAACCCCCATCCATTTTCCTTCGGAAGCCTTAAACAACCCCTAAGAGAGAGGAGGGGGGGTGGAAAAGTTTTCGAATTTAATTCCTAGACATCTTGATTTTACCGATCATAACAAAACATTTCCTTTATTATTAGCTTATGATAGTGGACGTTAATTAATTGTTTAATAACAAAATGAATTGAATGTGTCGGTTGGGGAAAAAAGGGGCGGGGCGGGAGGAGGAAAGGCGAAAAAGCTTTCGGGAGAAGCTGTAGGAGAAGAACGAAATTTAATATTTGGAGAGGAGAGAAGGACGTGGAGGACGAGGGTTTTTGTATAAAAAGATGTGATTCTGTAGATGGAATTATTTGAGGGAAGCCATCTTAAATTTGATTGAAAACTACAGCCATACAAGTGAGTAAAGCTGTTGCCACAGCAACGAATCCAATATGGAAACCAACCGGCTTTGTTAGGCGCACGAGATCTCGTTCATTCACGGAAGGAATTTTTTGAAATTGGGCCGATCGTGATTCCTGCAGGTTTTGATTCAGGTTGTACTGACCACCAACAGTTACGAATAGTTCTCCGAATGCATTCAATCATCCTGCGGGATTTGTCACCCAACCTCTGGGATTGATCATAACGCTCAGGACTAAAAATTTTTGGAAAGCTGAACTGATTTTTCATCAGTTTGAGCCAATTTGACTCAAGTTTCATGAGTGAATGTTTTATGACACTTTCCAGTCCTTTTGTCTTGTTCTTACTGTACTTTTTGCAACAGTTTCTTGTTTTGTGTCTCTGTTGGTGATTCTTCTAGTTGCTGATTTTGCTTCCGCTATTTCCTTTCTCTTTCTTCTTGCAACTGTTTATTATCATTGTTGATGATTCTTATTTTCCTCTTCCTTCTTCTTGTTGCTGTTGTTTCTATTCCTTTTACCTTTCTCCTGGTTTTGAAGCTGTTTTTCCCTACTTCCGGCGTGTTTACTTCTCTGAGGAAAGGATTTTCGATTTTCTTTATTGATTATTGAAGAAGTTCAGTTTGAAGAAAGCTTCAATACCGATAATTCAAACACCTTATGTATTGAATGAACTTATATCTTCGCAAGTGAGTCAGTTTGACTCATCAAGGAATAATCAGCTCATCAAATTTCACTCAGAACAAAACAACAATTCAACCAATCTCATATAGTCTTCTTTAGAAAAGTAAATTTTGAGTCCATTTGACTCGAGAGTTTCGTGAGTGAGTCATTTTGTCTCAGCAGTTTTTGGTTGTGAGCCTATTTAAATCAACACTAAGTGATGTGTGACAGTTTGACTCAAATTTCTCACCGAGTTGGTGGTCTTGTTAGCTCTATGACGAAACGACAGTCCCAAGGTGGAATTGTCATTGAAATGAATTCACTCGGGGAGTGTGCAGTACTTATGAAACTAGTTGTTCCGTAGAGTGTGCAGGATTTATGAAAGTAATATATTTAAACCGCACATCTTGAAGATCCTGAACAAGACCAAAAATTTCAAATATTTTTAACAACAGTTTCGATTTTGGGTTGGTAAGACGAAGTGGTCCTCAAGCTCTGTTGTTTGAGTCAACATGCTTATAGAACGTATGAGCCAACTACAGAAAAAGGTGGCTTCGACAAAACCGGCTGAGGAGGGAAGACTAAAGCAACAAAGAAAATAAGAGTAAAGGTAACAGGAAAGATCGAAGAAGAACAACAGAAAATCTTTAAGTTAATCAGCAAATCGTATTTCTAAAGAAAAACGCAAATCCTCTACTCAGAGAAGAAGTAAATACGCCGGTGGTTGACGATAACAACAGCAGCAAAATAAAAAAAAATTCAAAATCGGGAAAAAGACAAAACGAATACAAACAACAGGAAGAAAAGATAATTTATAAGACTCATTATTATAATACGAAAAAACTGCAGGAAGAAGAAGAAAAACAGCTTTAAAACCAAAAGAAAGATAAAACGAATTGAAACAACAGCAACAAGAAAAATGAAAAGGAAAACAACTAAAATAGAAGAGTCATCAACAAAAACAAAATCAGAAGCCACAAACACAAAAAAATTGTAAAAAGTGGAGTAAGAAGAAAGAGAAAGGAAATGAAGTCAATAGCAGCAGCAACAGCAGTAGTGGAAAAGAAATAAAAACAGACAGAAGCATCATTACAACAAAAAAGAAAATACCAACAAAATCAGCAACAAGAATAAAGAGAAGTGAAGGAAATGAAATCGACAACAGCAGGAAAAATAAACAGAAATAACCAACAGCAATAGACCAAAATACAAAGGAAACAAATAGAAGCAACGTCAAGGACAGTAACAGCAACTACAGGAACGACATAGATGTTCAGTAACCAAACAGACAACCAATAGGAGCAAAGAGCTCATTTCAAAAGTGATGCACACTTGGAAAATTCGTTTCGTAAACGACACACACTCATGGATGATTCATTTCATAAGTAATGCACAGCCCTGGAGGGAGTTTATTCTATACAAATCGCATAATTTCGAGAAAAGGGTTGTTTCAAAAGTAATGCACACTTCACCATGAAACCAAAGCCAAAATGAATGGGATCAAATAAGAAACAGTTTCTCTTTATTTCATTTTCAAAAAAAAATTGCTGACGAAATTCCTGTCGGAGCGCCTCAAACGACAGGATTTGAAAAGGAGCCTATAAAAGTTGACTTAAAAATAACTCGGGGATGAAAATGGGAAATTAGGGGTGGCTTGTCGTCGATTCCCATTGGCGGACCTTCACCAAGTTTAACCGGTGGGAGGGCCTTTGTGACTCCGCCTTCTGATCAATATTTCCTCGCGAAATTTTCCGAAATAGTGTTTCGAAAAGCTCAAAGCTTCTCTTTTCGTCAGGTATTCTCGTCAAATCAAATTTTTTAAATTTTCCGCCATTTTGGAAAATTAATTTGAGGTCTAGTACCACAGGTACAGAAGGTATTTTGAGTTTTGGCTTGTCTTTGAGTCAGTCTTTCACTCATTTCCGGTTTCATTAGAAAGCTTTCTCGAAACTGGAGGGTTCTAGTCGGGATGTCACAGATGAAGACGAGTATTTCCGGTCATAGTTGGATGGTGTCTTGAGTAACCGAACCCTTCGAACGCTTCTCAGCAAAGAGGAGGAACCTAGAAAGCCGTTTGGCAACCCTGTGAAGGGAACATGGGTCATGAACCGGTCTTCGTTGCCTCTGGTGTCACATCCTGTGGGGCGTAACACTCAAATACCAAACTCAACCATAATGGACTAGACAGAAAGAATTTCGAATCAAAGAGGAGTTAGAAGACGTGACGAAATTTAACTCTGGTTCTGTGAACTGAGTCAATATGACTCAAAACCGTCTCAGTAAATTAATCTTCCTAAACTGATTTACAAAGACTTTCTTCAGGAAAAATTGCAATTTGGTTGTGAGTCAAACCGGCTCAGAAGTCCGGAGAAACCCGCCTTCGGTAAGTCTTTAGCCAAAAAATATCTTTTAAATAAGTAATTTGAGTCAAAATGGCTCACTTAACTAAATTTATGGTTAAAAATTGCTTAAAAGCAGTGAAACTGTTGAGTTAGGTTGGGTCACAACCATCGGTTTATGTTGGATGAGTTAAATTGACTCTCAGGCTCCTTTTCAGAGTCAAATCGACTCGCTTTTGGTTACGTTTTATAAGTATCGTCAATTTGACTCAAAACTGTAGCAATAACCTTCCGTTAAAATTGATTTCCATCACCGAATAATTCAATTTTGTTATGAGCCAAACCAGGTCACTTAAGTCTGGAAGGAAAACCGACCCATCTTGGAAAAGTCTTTACTAACAAGTGAGTTGAGTCGAAATGACTCATTTAATTAAATCTGTTGTTTAAAATGTGTTAATAACAGGAATAGTGGAGATAGATTGTTAGGTAGGTGGGTTAGGTTGGTTCACAAGATTTTGGGTTTTGTTGGATGAATTACATCAGCTCTCAGACTTTGTTTCTTGAGTCAAATCGACTCACTTTGATTTATGTTTTATGAGTCATATCAATTCCCCTCAGTTTGGTTGTTTTGAGGCAAGGGTACTAAGCCCAGTTTTGTTAGTAAAGGTTTACTTCAAGAAAAGTTAAATTTATTGAGCTAATGCTGAGTCAAACTGACTCACTTCGTTTAAATTAGTGATTGTTATTGATTCATTACTGAGAAACTCTCGAGTTACGTTCATGGTTCACAACCATCGGTTTATATTGGATGAGTTAAATTGGCTCTCAGACTTTGTTTTTAGAGTCAAATCGACTCGCTTTTGGTTACGTTTTATAAGTATCATCAATTTGCCTTAGTTGAGTCAATTTGGCTCGAACGTGTTTCAATAAATTTTCATTTCCATCACAGAAAAGAGCAATTTTGTTATGAGCCAAACCAGGTCGCTACGGTTTGGGAGGAAAACTGACCCATCTTGGAAAAGTCTTTGGTAATAAAATATCTGCTAAGTTGAGTCGAAATGGCTCACGCCAGCTCAGTATCATAAACCTAATTTTTATTTTTATATGTTATCCCTTATCCGGGTCAAATTGACTCACTTTGGAGGAAATATTTTTTGCAGAACTAATTCTACTCCGACTCCTAGTTTAGTTCAGTAAATTTGTTTTGTCAAATGAAGTCCCTAATCAGTATAAATGTTGAGTCAAATCGACTCGCTTTATTTAAATTTCCGCTTCAAATTGACTCATCTAAAAATTGCTGAGTCAAAGTAGTTCGAAATCTTGAAAACGAAACGAAGTCAAGTCTTCGCACCAAAAAAAAATTACTCAGGAGAAAGTTGAGTCAAAATGGCTCACTTAATCAAATTTATTGTTTGAAATGAAAGATAGTCGAGTAAAGTTGGTTTACAACCTTTGGATTTTGGTGGATAATTTAAATCGGCTCTCAATCTTTATATCTTGAGTCAAGTCAACTCACTTTTGGTTACGTTGTATGAGTCACATGAACTCGCCTATTTGAGCCAATTTGACTCAAAACTGTTTCAATAAATTTTCATTTTCATCTCAGAGAAATGCAATTTTGTTATGAGCCAAACCAGGTCGCTTAAGTTTTGAAGGAAAACCGACTCGTCTTGGGAAAGTCTTTAGGAGTAAAACATCTGCTAAGTTGAGCCAAAATGGCTCATTTAATTATGTTGGTTAAAATGGGTTAATAACAGAGTAATAGTCGAGATAGATTGTTAGGTAGGTGGGTTAGGTTGATTCTCAAGCTTTGGTTTTTATTGGATGAGTTAAATGGCTCTCAGACTTTGTTTTTAGAGTCAAATCGACTCACTTTGACATATATAGTATGAGTCATATCAATTCGCCTCAGTTTTGTTCTTTGAGTCAAAGGTACTAAGCCCAGTTTTGATATAAAAAGGTCTACTTCAAGAAAACTCAAATTAATTGAGCTAAAGCTGAGTCAAACTGGCTCTCTTCAACTTACATTTCTAAGAAAATCTTGAGTAAGACTTCGTCTGAGAAATTATAGGTCAAATCAATTCTTTTATGAAAGCTAAGCTTGGAGTCAAATCGGCTCGTTTTAAAAAGGTTGAATCGAATCTTATGAGGATGAAACGGCCCTTTTCCAGTTTTACAAAGAGTCACATCGACTCGCTCAAATTTTCTGCAGGAAATAAATTTAATCACTTCAGTTTTGTAGTAAAAGTCAAACTGTCTAAACGAATTGAAATTAATAGTTCAAATTGGCTCACGACCGAGAATTCGCTGAAACAAAATGTTCCACTAAAGGACTCGAGTCAAATCGGCTCAAAATCAGTCAGTCTCGCCGACACAAAAATTGAGCCAAATCCACTTGTTTAAGTAAACCTAGTGGAATTGGTTAGCATTGTTGCTTTGTTGTCTTGAAATTTGATGAGTTGGGTTTTCCTTAATGAGTCAAACTGACTCTTTTGATTAAATATAAGTTCATCCAGTTCATAATATACCTAAGGTAATCGAAATATCGGTATGGAGAATCAGAATGAAATTCGCTTACAACCTGGAAAGTGTGGATACACATTCACTCATTAAAGTTTGAGTCAAATCGGCTCAAACTGAAAAATCAGTGAGTAAAATCAGGCTATTGAACTTGTTAAATTGACTCACTTCAAATTATATGATTTTGAGTTTTGTTGATTGAGTATCAGGTAGTTGTCTGGATGAGTCAATTCGGCTCATCTTGGAATACTAATGATTGAAATAAGCTCGGAGGGTTAACAGTGTTTTTGGTGTGAGTGAAAGTTGGATGATTTGGTTTTATGAGTCAAATTGACTCAAAGGCTGGACATAAGGGTTATTTGAAACTTACCGACGTCCCGGTGTAGATGACACTCGAAAGCTCCGTCGCTGTCCCCGATTCTGTCATCCATTTTTCTCTGAAAATTTCAAAAACCGGACGCGATTTCCACCGGAAACGGAACTTGTTCACCTGTCGAACCCATAAAACCGTTGACGAAAGTCGAGAACGAGTACCAGAGGATATCCGACGACAGACTGAACACTGGGAAGAAAACAAAAAAGAATTTTGACCGAAAGACAAAAAAGTGGAATTTGGGTCCGACTATATGTTAAATAAGGGCGTCAAACGTTACATCCTCATTTGTCCTGTTAAAGCCAAGTCCTGCATTTTCGATGACGTCAGGGGATGATTCCTTCATCCCTTATTCCCGCCTTCTTTTGAGAGGGGTGGGTGTGTGGAATCGTTTTCGATTGTTTTTGCGTTGCGGTTTTCGTCGGTCGGGAGTTGCGGGTTTTGCTGACTGGGTTCGGGGTGGGACGGCGGCAAATCCAAAATGCACGAACTTGGGGCCGTTTTCCCTCTTCCCCGATGGGTGGTGGCCACGACTTCTGTCTGAGTTGATTGACAAACAAGAAGATTATTCACTTGGATGGGTTTTGAGGAAGTCTTTGATTCAATCCGACAGGAATCGTTTTGCGTTTAGCCAATCATCGGGGTGAGGAGATGTGGCGTTCGGTCACTAATTACAGGCTGACTAGGATGAGGCGTTCGGCCTCGAAGTAAAATTGAAAAACTCAATTTGGCTGATGGAAAAGCGATTTTGAACAACACCACACTACCAACCGAAAAAGATGGGACTGGAATACAACGTCGGGGGTGGGGGTAAGACGTCACGTGACAGAGGAAGACACCAACAACCCTGGTTAGAGGATCGCTCATCAAGCCAAACACCGAGTCAGGTGTGTAGCGAGAATCAGGACAACCGATACCGAAATCCGAGACTTTAGGGAATCGTCGTCTTGGACGGAAAAATTTTGGGGTGGAAGGGGGAACGGAAGTCGGATTTCCGTTAAACCATCTCTCAACGGATTGAAACTGACCAAAGATCAATTTCGTATTTGTGTTCCTCTCAAATTTCGCATCTGATTCGTGTCACGCCACCTGCGATAACAAAGGGAAGAAGAACCACCGAAATATTTCAACCCCCCGGCGGGGGTTTTACAGACCATCAACCCCAAACTAAAACCACGACTCACGTGCCGCCGTCCCATAATCTCTTTCGCTCATCTCTTCTTTCATCTTCTGATTGAATTTTTAATCCTAATTTTAAACCTGCGTCCTTTTAAATCTTCTTCCATTCAACAGAGTAACCGACAGGAAGATTAACATGTCCTCGTGTTGTCTGATTATGGTTGCGTCCGTCGGTATAAGGTTGTCGTGTTTGCTCTTCTTCTTTATGGATGTCTGATAGCGTAGGATCAAGAGACAAGATGGAATTTGTGAAGGAGAGTGTGCAATACTTATGAAATGAATTATCGAGGAAAGTGTGCGGTATTTTTGAAATACATATATTCATACCGCACATCTTGGAGGTTCTGGAAAGGACCACAACGCCAACTTGGAGAATTTAATAAAAGTTTCCTCAGATTACCAGTTGAATATTTTACAAACTAACCGGCGAATGTGATAAATATTTAGTAACACTATGACGTCCGGAGGTCTGATGTAAATTCTTGCGTGTCGGTGGAACTGACTCTCATGCTGCCTGAGCACCAATATTTTAAATTCACAACATATGAACTTTAGTGGTATACGTACACATGTATAAACAAGTATAAGATCGCCAGCGACGCATGCGCAACCATTTCCGGATGTGACGTCACCGGAACTCAGCCAAAAGTGTTTGTGAAATATTGCATGACTCCACAGTGGGGCCAACGGACGTCACACATGTTAATTAGTCACATTTACCAGGGTTAGGTGGGGATTATGTATAATCACCGGAAATTTTACGCACATTCGCTCCCGATTTATCACTTTTACCGTAACATATACACGATGATACTTCCAAGATTTCCTTTTCCAGCACAATCGAAATCAAATTTTTCTTAGAAATTTGGCTTTGTGCAATTTTTATGAAATAAATTTTCTGGGAGAGAGTCCAGTATTTACAAAATAAAATTATTTAACATTTCAACTGAGTCAATTCGACTCACCTTTAAATTTGTTATAAGGGACGCAGTAATTCGATTTAGTTCTGATTTTTCGAGTCGAACGGATTAGACTCAGTTTGGTTATGAGTAAAACTGACTCATCCCGGGAGAGTTCTTGGGTCGAATTAACTTTCATTTCATAAATACTGCACACTCTCTAGAGTATTCATTTCATAAGTATTGCACAGTTCCACGAATGGTTTATTTCATAAATATTGCACACTTTCTGGAGAATTCGTTTCATAAATACAGGAATATTCATTTCGTAAGTACTGCACAGTTCCACAAAGAGTTCATCTCATAAATATTGCACACTTTTCTGGAGAATTCACTTGATAAATATTGCACCGTTCCACAAATGGTTCATTTCATAAATATTGCACAATACTTTGGAGAATTCATTTCGTAAGTCCTGCACAGATTCACATAGGTTTCATCTCATAAATATTGCACACTCTGCTGGAGAATCCATTTCATAAATATTGCACGACTGTCAGCAAAAATCTGTTTTAGTAATTAACGCGCTTATGTAATAAAAAATTCATTTCATAAATTTTGCACACTTACATAATTTCATAAATTTCATAAATATTGCACATTTCATAAATCGCACTGACTTTCATGCTTGGAGAATCATTTCATAAATATTGCACAGGTCATTTCATAAATATTGCACATTACACCATTATTCATAAATATTCATTTCATAAATTTTGCACACTTTCCAGGAGAATTCATTTCATAAATATTGCACACAATCGCACTGATTTCGTTTCATAAATATTGCACACTGAGAATGTGCAGTATTTCATAAATATTGCAGTTCTGCTGGAGAATTCGTTTCATAAATATTGCACACTCTCTAAGAGTATTTCATACTTCAGTACAAAGGCATCTCTGCAAACTTTTCTGGAGATTCGTTTCATAAATATTGCACACTCTGAACTGAATCAAAACTCCATTTCATTTCATAAATATTGACACTGGCTGAAGAGACTGAAAGCTCTCTGAACTGTATGAACCTACTAACGCGAATATTAGAGTACAGGAGAAGGTCTGTCTGTCTGTCTGTCTGGTTGGAAAGTTCTTTTCTAGGGCAGAGAACTATACTTCTGATTGAGTATGCTAAGCGGATGGATTTGTTTGGCGAAAAAGTTTTCTGTTGGTAGAGGATGGGTGGGGAGGGTAGGTAGGCTGACAGGAGGAGGAGGTGTCGGGAAAACAAAATCCAGTTAAAGAGGATGACGTCACCTTCTACGACTTATTGTTGTCGGCTCTCTCGCAAAACAACAATTCAACCGCGTTCGTTAATTGATTTCTCCGAAGCCATACAAGACACCTTTGCTGTTGTTAGGGTGAAAGAAAGGCGAACGGAAACGCGAACAGTGAGCCGTTTTAGAAATGTTTCCCGGAAGACCGGATTCACCATCCGAAAAGGAAACGACCCGAACGCCTCTGGTTTGGTTGGTCCACCCCACCTGTGTGCCCGCTCTCCTGTAGACCCTACTTCACCCCCTTGGCCCTATACAAAGTCACGGGAGTGGAAAAGCGGGAAAGTAAACACTCACCTGTGTTAGTTTTTCCGATTAGTATAAAATGGGGCCGTTTTCCCGTTCGGGGGATGATTCGCACGCGGCCGATTAATTCGGAGGACGCGTGCTTTTGGTATCAGATGAAACGAACGGCGTTCGAATCATTTAAACGTTTAGCTGGCTAACTGATTGAAACGTTTTGCTCATATCGAGTTTCAACATTTCTGTCGTTATCTACCGACGGTTTCATCTTCCTTTTGTCTGTCGGCTTCTTCTTTCCCACAAATCTGTTAGTCTTATTTGTTTGGTATTTGATCATCTATCTCGTTCCTGTAGCTGTTGTTGTTCTCGTTGTTGTCGCTCTCATTTCCTTCACCTTCTTGTTGCTGTTATTTCTATTAGGTTCATCTTCCTCCTGATTTTGAAACTGTTTTGTTTTGCTGCTGCTGTTGTTATTGCTTATCTCCGGCGTACTTACTTCTCTGAGGAGAGGATTTTCGTTTTTCTTCAAAAGTACGATTTGCTGATATTCTTGAAACTTTTCTGGTATTGTTGTTCTTCTTCGATCTTTCCTGTTACCTTAAAATCTCTTTTGTTTCCGTTATTTCTGTTGTTGCTTTAGTTTTTCCTCCTTCCTACAGACTGTCCTTCAATTTCTTATTTTCTGGGGTTTGTTTACATGTAGCTTCGTTTCTGTTGCTGTCGTATTATGAGAGTCAGACTCAGACAGGTCTGATAGGAAGAGCTTCCGTCTTACCGACCCATCGAAACTGTTGTTAAAGTGAATTCTTCTGGAGAATATGTATAATTTCCGGACGATTATTCATAATCACCAAGTAAGCTTGGTCAATGTGATAAATTACTGAATATTTATCACATTTACCGGCTAGATTGTAAAATCTCCAACTGGTAATCTGAGGAAACTTTTATTAAATTTCCCAAGACTTGAATTCTCCATTAGGTGGTGATTATGAATAATAGCCGGGGGGGAGTATATATTGTATATTCGCCGGATTTATCACTCTTGCCGTAATATACATGCATCAGATTAATTACATTTACCGACTACTTTAAAAATTTCTAAACTGTATTGTGGAATTCAATGAGTTTGCTCAGATTTCGAGTTGGAGATTTTATGCCGTAGCCGGTATCCGGTAAATGTGATAAATAATCAGTAATTTGTCGCAATAATCAAGCTTGGTGATTATGAATAATCGCCGGGAATTATATATCATATTTGCCACCTAAACTTGATTAATGCGACAATTACTAAATATTCAATTTCAAATTAACCAAGTTCAGGTGGGAATTATGAATAATAGCCGGGGGAGTATATATATATTCGCCGGATTTATCACTTTTGCCGTAATATACATTCATCAGATTTATTACATTCACCGACTACTTTATTAAATCTCTAAATTGTAATGTGGAATTTGCTCAGATTTCGAGTTGGAGATTTTATACTCTAGCCGGTAAATGTGATAAATATTCAGGAATTTATCACATTGACCAAGCTTAGTTGGTGATTATGAATAATCGCTAGAAAATATATGTATTCTTCATATTTATCATATTTACCGGCTAGTTTATAAAATCTTCAACTCGTAACTTGGACTTTAATAACTTTACTCAGTTGAACATTTCAAACTTGTCGGTAAATGTGATAAATATCTAGCAAATAGTAACATCAACCAGGCTCATTTAGTGATAATAAATAATCGCCAGGAATCATATATACATTCCCCAAAATTTAACAGTTTTACCGGAAATTTTTCAATTTATCAAATTTACCGGCTAGTTTAAAAAAACCTTCAGGCTGTCCCAGTGAAATTTAAAATGTAGCAATAAGTACTTGACCCAAAAGTTTTGTTGAAATGAAGTATAAACCCCTATTACAAGTTTCAGATTTTATAAACTATCCGGTAAATGTGATTAATACATGTTATTGTAACAATGATAAATCAAGAGAGTACGTATGATTTCTGGCGATTATTTATAATCACCAAGCTTGGTTACTGCGAAATTACCGCAGATTTATCACATTTACCGGCTAGAGTATAAAATCTCCAACTCGAAATCTGAGCAAACTTATTCAATTCCATATTACAATTTAGAGATTTAATAAAGTAGTCGGTGAATGTAATAAATCTGATAAATGTACGTTACGGCAAAAGTGATTAATCCGGCAAATATATATATATACTCTCCCCCGCTATTATTCATAACCTCCACCTACACTTGGTTAATTTGATATTGACTATTTAGTAATTGTCGCATTAATCAAGTTTAGGTGGCGAATATGATATATATTTCCCAGCGATTATCCATAATCACCAAGCTTGATTATTGCGACAAATTATTGATTAGTTATCTCATTTACCGGCTACCGGCTACGGCATAAAATCTCCAACTCGAAATCTGAGCAAACTTATTCAATTCCACATTACAGTTTAGAGATTTAATAAAGTAGTCGGTAAATGTAATAAATTTGATGAATGTATATTACGGCAAGAGTGATAAATCCGGCGAATATATATATACTCCCCCGCTATTATTCATAATCACCACCTAATGGAGAATTCAAGTCTTGGGAAATTTAATAAAAGTTTCCTCAGATTACCAGTTGGAGATTTTACAATCTAGCCGGTAAATGTGATAAATATTCAGTAATTTGTCGCAATAACCAAGCTTAGTTGGTGATTATGAATAATCGTTTGATTTATCACTTTTACCTTAACAAATATATTAGGTGTAACGCACAGAACCGAAATTATTTTCCGGTTCACCTAATAGACAGTAATAAACCGGAAACAAGAAAATCGGAAGAGTTTGAAAGAGAGGGTTTTATACAAAACGAAGGCAAAAGCAAACGAAATCATTCCAGAAAGAAGTGTATAATAAGAATCAGCAGACAGAACCGGAAGTAAGGAAAATCACAACAACCATAACATAACAAAGATGGTATAATCTATCTCCTCCGTGGCTTACCTCTTCCAAAACAAATTATAAATATTTTTTTTTTATAAAAAAGAAAGAAAGCTAACTAATTCGCATTTCCGGTAACGGCATTTTGTGAAATAAATAGAAATTCGGAAGTTGGCAACACTGCATTCAAGCATTCATAGTGACGGAAGCAGTTCTTGGAACGCAAGCAACCGTGGCCACGTTGAAACCACCCCCGATGAACTTGGCTTTGCTCGGTTTCCCAGTGATCGGCTCCAAAACCGGAAGTAGTCCCTTCTCCTGTGCCAGTTCCCTTTCCTTTTCCTTAACTTTCTGTTCTCTCTTTTTCTGTTCAGAAGACAGACAAATTAGTCACTGAAGGAGTTAGAAGAGGGCGGGGAAAGGTGTCTGAACACTCACCAGGTCCAGGTACTTCTTCTTAAGGTCCGTCATCTCTTTCGCCGTCTTTTCCTTTTCGAATTTATAACCGGAAACTTGGTTCTCGAACATGGTTAACTCGGCGACAAGACACTGAGAAAGAGGAGAATAACGTGTCAGCAGAAATAACGGAAATGGAAGGGGGTTTTGGGTTTGAAGGGGTTTCGCTCACCTTCATTTTGATTCCTCTTTCCTTCAGCTCGTTTTGACATTTCCGAAGCTTTCCAAATGCTTCCGGTCCCGGCTGACGTGCGAGCAACTGTCTCAGATTCACATACAGTCTCTGGGTTTCTTTCAGTTGACTTTCTCTCTTGATGGCTTCTTCGCTGGCTGCTAGAAGTCTCTTCTGTAGGATCTGTATCTTCTGTATGAGCTCGTAGGTCTTTGGATCGGAGCCTTCCAGCTTCCTCCAACGGTGAACGTTCAACGGATTCTGAAGCTCCTCCTCCAAAGCTCGGCATTTTAGTCTCTCACGAATGAAATCTCTTTCCAGGTGGAACAGTTCCTGTCGCAGATCTGCTATGTTGTTCATGCTTCTGGATAACATCGCCTTCTCTTGTCTGGAAGAAGCGGAAGTGTTAATTGTGACTGTATGGTTCTTGGGGACTTTCGTCGATAACCTAACCCCTAGATTCGAACCTGAGCTTTTTTATTTCTATTTTCAGGAGCCTGATATCCTCCAGTCTTTGACCATACTGAGCCTCCCCCTTGTTGATGGTGTTCTCGAGGATGTTCGTCTTCTCGTAGAGTAGAGACAGTTCGTCGTTTCTTCGGACCAGTTGGGTACCTAGAATGTCTCTTTCGTTCGATACCTGAAAGAAGTTTGAATGGAGTCATACAAGGTGGCTCGGGGTTGTTCTCATTCACCCACCTACCCCCTCTCTCTCACCTGATTTAGTTCTCTGTGCAGTCTTGTGTTCTCCTTGTCAGCATCCTGAATGATTTTCTGAAGTCTGTGCTCCTCTTGATTCAGCTTGATGATCTGTTCTTTCTTCTCACGTAGATCGTTCAGAGCTTTTTGCAGTTCTCCTTTGACTTCGTCTTTTTCTTTTGACATTTTCTTAAAAGCTGGAAGGAGAACGGGTAGCATGAGACCCTACCTACTCTGGTACTCACTCTACCCACTCACCACAGACTCACCAAACTCCTCTTTGACTATGATGCTCTCTTTGAGTCGGATTTCTTCCTTCAGCTGCTCCACTTGGAAAGACTTGACCTTGAGCTTGTGCTTGAGTTCGTTTATTTCATCCCCCGCTTCCATCAGGTTCTTGCTTAACTGATTCCTCTCCGATCTCACCTGTTAGAAGACATTTCGCTTAATCAGCACCGAGTTTCTGTTTTATAAAAGCTCTCACCAGGTTCCCGTCTGTACCTGCTTCATACATAGCCGACTGAAGTTTCATTTTGGCGTCGTAGTTGGTGACTTTCTTCTTGTAGTCGAACAGCTCCATCTCCTTCAGTTTGAGTTCTTCCACTTGGTCCTGAATCTGAGTGTTGAGATTCATCGATTCTGCCGTGAGTCTGTCTTTCTCATTCTGTAGCGTCGAGATTTCCTGTTTCTGTTTGGTCAGGTTCTCGGTTTGTTCTCTTAGGTCTTCTTGTAACTTTTTCTTGTTGAGTTCTTGCAGGGATATCAACTTTTGCTGTTCTTGAGCGAAAACTGAAAAAGGAAGAAGGGATCCGGTCAGAAATGATTTCGACAGCTTTCGAGGGGTTAGAGCTTTGTTTAGTCACCCTCAGCTTTTTGTGCTGCTCTCATCAGCATGTCCTTCTCTCGTGTCAAGTCGTTCAACTTCTTCGTATCTCCAGCCGAGGCCACTTTCATCGTCAGGATTTCCTTTTCTAACGTTATCAGCTTCGTCTGAATGTCGTTCTTCTTGATCTCCAACGTTCCCTTTTCAGCGATCAGGGTTGCTAACTTGTTCTCGAGGGAGTCTTTCAAACTTGTTAGTCTTTTCTTTTCGTTTCTTGTTTTGACGATTTCTTCTTCTTTTCCCTTTAAACAAAATTCGACATCTGACAAAGTCATCGATGAAGGAATATGAAACCAGGTTTCCGAAAACCAAAATGGAGTCGTTACGTAACCAAGAAAGGGGAAGCAACCACCTGCCGCATTCCCCTTTCATTCAATGAATGATTGATTGATTAAGTACAAAACAGTGGTGATTACTTTGATTTCCTGAGCTTTCGAGGTCAAATCCTGCTGCAGTCTTTCATTCTGTCCTGAAAGATTTTCGTACTCCATCTTCTGGAGTCTCAAAGTGCTTTGAAGTTCTTGTATGTCTTTGTTCTGTCTTTCGATGGTAGCCTGAAAGAGTAGATGGATGGTATTAGGTTGGTGGGAGGGGCGGGGGTTGGGAGAAGGTTTCTACTCATCGTTTTGGGTTTTTTACCGGGTGCCCACCTTCTCTTCTCGTAACTGGAATTCGAATTTGGCGAGGGTTTTCGAACACACTGTCGACTGGTTGATTATCTGCGAGAGCTCCTGGTCTTTGGTCTGCAAATCGTTTTTCAGCTCTTTCGCTTCTTCTTCCAGTCTCTCTTTGAAACGTTTCTCTTTGGCCAATTCGCTTTTCTGAGTCTGAAATTGAAAAGAAGGTTGAATTGGTACCAACAGTTGACTGTGGTCAGCAGGATCAATCTAGTAGACGTTACAAAATGGGAACCACAACAATTTGATGCACATAGGCAGTTAGGTCTTGTTTTACGCGCAATAAAATTAGAAACGAATCTGAATCCCGTCATAGTTATCTCGAATAAAGTATCCGTTTCATAAATAATGCACACTTGAAGGAAGAATTCATTTCATAAAAAGTAAACAGCTTTTGAAAGACTTTGTTTCGAAAAGAAGTACCCCGTTTGATGTAGCATTCATTCCATAGATACTCAAAGTTTTAGCTAGTAATTCATTTCAAAAATAATGCACAGTGTTTTGGTGATTTCACTCATACGTCATGCATTCATTTGTTCATAAATATTGCACGACTGTCAGCAAAAATTTGTTTTAGTAATTAATGCGCTTATGTAATAAAAAGTTCATTTCATAAATTTTGCACAGTTTCCTGGAGAATTCGTTTCATAAATATTGCACAGCACACAAATTCATTTCATAAATATTGCACACTTTTCTGGAGAATTCGTTTCATAAATATTGCACATAATCGCACACAATTCATTTCATAAATATTGCACACTTTTCTGGAGAATTCGTTTCATAAATATTGCACACTTTTTTTTCATAAATATTGCACACAGAATTCGTTTCATAAATATTGCACACATTCCATAAATATTCATTTTCATAAATATTGCACACATTTCATAAATTCATTTCATAAATATTGCACACAATCGCACTGAATTCATTTCATAAATTTTGCACAGTTTCACATTGAATTCGTTTCATAAATATTGCACACATTCATACGCAATCCATTTCAAAAATATTGCACACTTTGGCGAAGAACTGATCTCTTAAATAGTGCACAGTTTCACATTGAATTCATTTCATAAATCATGCACACTTGTTGTTTTTGAGCTTTTAGAAAATTTCAGACATGCCCAAAAGAAGTCCTGACTGTTTTAAAAGTATTGCACACATTCATAATGAACTCATTTCATAAATATTGCACACTTTTATGTAGAATAAGGGGGTTGGATGGGTTTGTACGGATACTCACCTCAAGTTCTGTCGTCACTTCAGACAGTTTCAACTCAGCTGCGTCACATTTCCTTTCTAATTCCTCCTGATACTTAACAGCGATCGCATACTTCTCTTGCAAGTGAGCGATTTCAGCGAGGAGTCTCTCCTTCTCCCGGACCAAAGCTTCTTTATTCTTGCTCAGCGCTCCGGCCCCTTTGTCAAATGCAAAACGATTTTGTTGTGGTCTTTTGATCTTTGAGTGACATTATCATTTTGATCGTAACAATGGGAATAAAAATTACTCGTTTGAGTTGATAATTCTATTGGCTTACTCTTGTTCTTGATCAGATCCCATTTTCTTCATCGTCTCTATTTCTTGCGTCAGCCTGGATGCTTGAATCCTGAGATTTTCGATCGTTTCCTGTGCCATTTGCTCACGGGTGTGGGCAGTGTCGATCATTCGCCAGGCTTTTTGAACTTCCTGTAAATGAATCACTCTTAAGCTCCTTTAATCTCCCTTCGAATACCTCTACCTAACACTTTCTAGTGGCCTTGGCCAGAAACCTCTTTGAGTTTTTCTATCGTTTCTTGATCACCCTGTGACAATTTGAGAGCAGTTGTCAGTTTGGCAGAATTCGATTCTAACTGACTACGAAGAACTCGATTCTTTTCAATCAGATCAAATTCTTTGGAATGCGATTCTCTCAAAGCATCCAGTAAACGTTGGAATTCGTTAGTGTAATGACCCAATCGATCATGTCTGCTGAGATCTTGTATGACCTGGAAATGTCAATTGACGAAAATCAATTAAGTTCCAAACCTACTCCCAAATTTATGGAATAAAAATTTGTTTACGTTAGTAAAGTCTTCTTCCAACAGCGCAAAAGTTCCACTTGAATCAAGGCCCTCGGCCACACTTTTAGCCTGGAAAGAATCAAAAACCAGTGAAAAATTACCAGGAAACAAAATAGCCGGTGGTAGGGAAAGGTACCAACAAGTATCTTCGTGTTTATTTATGTTGTTAATCAAAACCAACAGGATTTCGCATTTAAATAAATTACAACAGAATCAAAGAGATTTACGGTTTACCTCTGTACTGTAGGAGAGTTCTTCGCGGCTTTCCATATCTGTAGAAGGGATAACCTAATAAAATAACTAAAAAATAAGTAAAAATATAAAAGAAGAAATTTATCAAAACATCGATTTTCTCTAAATAGGCCTATTTATTTCCGTTGCTGATGACAACACATTTTCCTGTTGTCTGACCTGTTTTATCGAGACTGGAGATTTTAGTTTTAGTGTAACCGTTGTTGGGGTGATAGAATTTTAATTTTGGGAGTTGGTTTCGGTGTCTGACTATTTTCTATAACCTTTTTATTGATTTATTTTATGTCAAAGAAAAATTTTTGAAAAATTAGACATCAAAGACGGCCATAGAGTAAGAAACTACGTGCTGACGCTGGTTAATTATAAACGAAAACGAAATTTAATAAATTTTATCGCTTATTAAATATTAATTTATAAATATGGGTTATTAAATCGTTATATTATGGATTATTAAACATAATTTATGAATTTATTTGATTTAAATCGGGTGAGTGATACAACAAAAACGGTCTTTCGTGGCATAGAGGCTCACAGCCTGGTTTAAATTAAAAAATCAAAATGGCCGCTAGTTCTGAGTGTTTGTGTAGTTCAACGGATGAAAATAGTGAAAGTTTACCATCAACAAGTCAAGAAAATGCGGATTCGTCTCAAGGGGCACAATCCCCGGAACCGAAGGAACCCTGGCCACATTTATTGGTGTCCAGACCTTATAAAACGGCGAGAAAACTTCCCAAAGGTAGGGAGTTAGCGTTAAGATTTGGTTATATTGTTGGTGTCATTGTTTTTATTTACAGTTATTCCTTAGTTGAGAATTTATTTTGAGTACTCAGATTAGCATAACTGTTAGTGTCCCTTAAGCGGATTTGAGTTTAGTTAATGATTTTTTGTTTGAAATATTTTAATATTTGCATTCTCAGTTTCGAATAAATTATTTGATTGATAAAAATGAATTTTTGCATATAGGCCATTGATTAAGTCATGAGAATTTATCAGGATGGAGTAATATATTCTCTTAAGTGATTGAATTTGGTTGAAAATAAGTTAAACTCGATAGTTGGAAATGTTACTTCAGTACAGGATTTGATCGATTTAGTTGTAAAGTTTCCAGAAACCGTTTTTCAATGTTGTAGACCTTTGTTTCAGTTTTACCTATTAATTAATACCAAACCAAATGCTGAGAGTATTTAATTAAAGTTTAAAATAAGTACCAACAATGGTTCACCACAATAATAATTATCACTTATGAATTGTTTGAACAATTTTTAAATTTTCATCAAGATGAGTTTGATGAGATTGATTAAATATAAAACTTGAGATTGTTAGTATTTGAAATAATTATTTATCAAACTAATTAATAATTACTAGAAGAAATTTATCAAATATTAAACAAACCTCAGTGCTTTGTCCGGTTGCAAACTGAAGTTTAGTACTCATATCATTTGTAGGTTTAATGACTCGAATGTAGTGCTTACCAAGCCCTAAAATGGTTTCTTAAATTTTACACAACTCTTGAAAGGGTTTTCAAAAACAGTTCTAAATGAGAAAATTTATCAAAGATTAAGCAAACCTAATGCTTTGAGCTCTTGGCATTTTCAAACTACAGTTTAGTACTAATATCATTTGTAGGTTTGTGTCTCGAAACTAGTGGTTAGACTTAGTGTTAGGTTCTTTGTCATTTCAAACAACTCTCGAATGAGTTTACAGATAAAATTGGTTGTACCATATTATAGGGAACTGCCATAGTTTTAGTTTAAATTAATTTTTAGATAATTAATTATTTAACTGATTCATGTTATTATGTTGTTCATGGAATTATGTTTAATTGTTTGTTGTGAGCAAAACCCAAATTTAATTACCCAAATTTTGATTGATAGTTAAAATGATTCAGGTGTTATGTTGGTTTAATAGTGACACGATTATTTAAAACAAAAGGTGTTAATCAAACAGGTAATTATGAATTTTGATTATTTGACCTAGTTTTTATACCTAATTATAAATTTAAACAGGAATTAGCATCGTTAAAAGAAAAGAAAAAAAAATTTTTTATCAACACGGAAGACGCTCCTTGACGACGATTAAGAAATCCGTTGAGAAGTGTCGGGAGAGACCTCTAGAGTCGGAAAGTCGAACTAAACTCGAAATCGATATTCGTTGGGGTTTAGGAGACGATGAGAAAGGAAAACCGCGTTGGGAAAAACAATCGTCGTTATTAATCGTTTATTTTGTTTTATTTATTTATTAAGTGATAAAGTGAATAACGCGAGGGCATGGTTACCTATTTACCTTACTATCAGTTTGGTAATATTAAGTGTTTTCGAGATTCGGGGAAGAGGGGGCTCCATTTTTGTTTGGCCGCCGCCATAACGGGGATGTTCCATATCTTCAACCCTCTTTAGTTATTATTTTGACATTTCAGTCAGGCTATCGATTTATCCATTCCATGTTTTTTTTAGTTAGTTGTGATATTTAAATGTTATAAAGAGTTGAATTTGTTTGGTTAGTGACTCGTGCTTTTGTAATTTTTGTAGGCGCCCAAATGTCCAGTGGATAGTGACAACACAAAGTCCAACTTTAATATTTATTGTGATGAAAAATTTAGTTTTGGGGGATGTTTGAAGATAAGATACAGGTTACAGATTGAAATTAAGTTGTTGATAGGTTTTCAGGTCCATCTAATTTGTAGGAAGCTTGGTAGGGAGGTTTGTGATAAGTAGAAACTCAGGAGTAACAGTTATTGCATGAGTCACTTCCACCAAACTGATCCATTTCCCTGGTGTTTCTAATTAATCGGCCATGATGACTTGTACGTTGGAATTTTGTAAACCTACAGGTATAGACTAAGTTTTGGGGAGGTTGTAAAAAAGAATTTAGCGGTTTTATAAGAATGTTGGATCAACCCCAAGATATGGCTGGTGCTCAAGACACCATCTACCTGTGCAACTTCCGGGTTTCCGTTGACGGTGAATGGCTTTGCCTTAAACAACTTGAAGACGTCGAGTTTGTCGATAATAGTTATCAGCAGCCTATTTCTCCTCCTTCTCCAATCGAGCCTTTAGCTCTTCTCGGTAGGTTCCGTACCTGAAAGAAATGAAAACCCCGCCTTTGACTTAGATAATCCAGTGTTGGGTTCCTCTGTAGATTTGTTTCTGGAACATTTTCGTTGTGCCAGGGGCTTGGTTTAGATGGAGCCCAACGGTTTTGTTTGTTTTTGTTTGACTTTCAGCTGCTAAAGACCCTGTCCTAATTGAAAGGAGCAATTTAGTCAACATATCTAAGTTAGTCGTGAAAGAATTAATTGAAACCTCACAGAAATATGGTCGAATGCTCGACTCGGATCACTTGCCTTTGCAGCATTTCTTCATCGTTCTCGAACACGTTCTAAGACATGGACTCAAGCCGAAGAAGGTGAGTGTCGTGTTGTGTTGTACCAGGAACCACGTTTGTTTGTATCTGAATAAGACAAAGTTTTAATTCGTTCACACAGGGCTTGCTGGGACCTAAAAAGGAACTCTGGGACATACTTCAACTCGTTGAGAAATACTCACCGGAAGCACAAGACATAACGACCAGCGTGAGAGATCTTCCAACCGTGAGCACGCACATGGGCCGGGCTAGAGCCTGGCTTCGTCTTGCTCTCATGCAAAAGAAACTCGCGGATTATCTAAAAGTTCTGATCGATCGGAAGGATCACACACTCGCCGAATATTTCGAACCGGATGCTCTAATGATGAGCGACGAAGCTTATATCATACTAGGCCTTTTGGTCGGACTCAACGTCATCGACTGTAACCTATGCGTGAAGGTGAGAGGAAGAGAGGTAGTAGTCTGTTGTCTGATACTCAAAACGTCATCACTCTAATCCATGGATCTGTTACAGGAAGAAGATTTAGATTGTCAACAAGGTGTCATAGACTTCTCTTTATACCTGAGATCTAGTCACCACTACTATCATAGTTCGGAGTCGGTTTTAGATCCTGATAACATGACAACTGTCCTGGATCAGAAGAATTATATCGAGGAATTGAACAGGCATTTGAAGTGAGTCTGGACCTCGTGCGGAAGCTGGCTTTGTCTGATTTGACTTGATAACTGTTTTCTGTCTTTTGCAGCGCGACAGTCGCCAATCTAGAACAAAAGTAGAAAGTCTACAGACTACAAATGCGCTAATGAAAGAAGATTTAGATATATCTAGAAACAATTACAGGGCTTTAGTCGAGGAAAATACCGAATTGAAAAGGCAAATCGGAATCACCGGAAGACTCCTGGAAAGAATTGACGAGGTTTGTAGATCAGTTTGGAAACCGACTTTCTGGTAGGTCAGAAGTTAATGTGGAACGATTTCTTATAGCAAAAAGCTGCAGCTGATGCAACGGAGAAGCCGTCGGAAACGGATATAAAGAAAATAGTCGAAACCGCGACGGAAGTGGAAGAACTGAGGAGACAGTTGGAGATTGAAAAGAAGAAACGGTTGGAAGCGGAAAAGGAGTTGAAGTTGCAAGTAATGAAAGGAAATTTTTGGGTTGTTTGGTGATGGCATCGAAGATGTCTTTCAAAAGGAGCTTTTCTTCTCTGTTTTAGGTGAGCATGAAAACGGAAATGGAAGTGGCGATGAAACTTCTCGAGAAGGATATCCACGAAAAGGAGAACACAATAGTTTCGCTGAGCAAACAGTTGGACGAGATAAAGCTAATTAATTTGGAATTGTTTAAGAAGTTGCAGGTTAGGACTTGTTGTCCTCGGGTTTGCGCACTAGCAGACTGTTGTGTCATGTCCCTTCCTGCCAAAGATTTTTTTATTGGGTCTTTTCAAATTGTCTATTAGTCTCGATTTTCTTAGATGCAAGGTCATTTAGATGAGATTTAGTTTAAGTCTGCGACGTGCGCAACAGGACCGAGTGTTTCTTACTAACATCATGTCGATTTATTTATTTGTTTAATGTCGTTGCTAAAACTAGAAAGAATTTAGTCGAGAAAAAGGGCAAAACACTAAAAAGTTTATCACGACAGGAATGCGAAGAAGATTTAACTCAAAAGGGAGAGCTCGTGAGTCGGCTGCAGAAGAAGACTACGCAGATCGGGAAAATATTGAACAACATGGAAAAGTATAATCATTTGCTGCGGGACGTGCCCACGTCTCGGGCGTCCATCAGCTCGGAATCAGGCTCGGCATCAAGGCCGACGTCTTGGGGATCCGTGGCCAATCCGAGAGATAACATATTCGACAAAAAGAGTCCCAATTATTACAAGAAAGTCGATCCTCTGTCTAATGTCGATTTGAGCAAAGTGAAAAAGTCACCGAAAACGCCGGAAGATGCGGACACGGGGGGTCCTCCGCCTTCGAAAGTTGACAAAAAGAACGAAGACATTTCGGAGGAAGATGAAGAACCTAAACAATAATACTCTTCCCAAGCCCCGACTTTTAGGGGATGTTGACAAGATTCCTGTTTTAATATTTAATCGCGCAAAGCTTCCAAAATTTATAAGCCGAGGCTAATATATAAAATTATAATATTATTAAGGTGGTAACACTACGCTTAAATTAAATTTTAGAAACACTTTTTGTGGTTACCTCACATAGTCTCGAAAATGGTGGTTTGCGCTTTGGGTTTGATGTAGACAGTTAAAATGTTCTTTTGACGGCGGAGGTCTCCCAAACATTTTTCTAAAAAAAATCTCTTCGAGAGAAGCAATCTGATTTAGTGTATTTTTCCAGGACTGCGAAAGTTCTTTAAAGCAGAAGACAGAACTCGTTACCAAATTAGAGGCCAAGACTTATTTAATAACGGAAACCTTTCAAAAATTAGAAGAAAAGTAGGTTTGAAATTGAATTTCTTCTTCTTCTTGCCCTTTATTGTGCTTTCGATGTGATCTATATACATAAATTAATAAATGTAATTGATAAGGAGTGAGTAACAAACTCCAAACACTCAGGACTAGCGGCCATTTTGAAAATCTTTTGCATCTCTCGTATTATTTAAAACGCTTTAACTTGTATTTGAAAAAAAAAATTATTTTTGTTTTTTCTTTATTTATAAAAAAATAAAAAAAAGGAAAATAAAATACTGTCCTGTTTCTTTTCCTATCTTTCATCTTTTTTAATTTTGTTTTATATTTTTTTTTAACGTTTTGGTAGAAACGAAAAACTGGAAAAAGAAAAATTATCCGCTGAGGAATGGAAAAAAACTTTGAGTCAACAACTCGCGGAGAAAGAAACTCGAGCATTGAGCGCTGAAGGAGATCTCAAAGCCGAACGAGAATGGCGGACATCACTCCTGGATTCGACGATTAATTACAACACGAAAATATCTGAACTCAATCAGGAATTATCCTCACTCAAAGCCACTGCCTCGGTAATTTTCTTTCTATCCGTTATGAGAGAAACGGAGACGCCATGTTGGTTAGGGTTCGATATCTCGAACGATTATTTCATTTGTTTGCTTTTTTCTCCGCTAGATGGCTTCGCCGTCGCGTGTCGTTCTATAAGGGTGGTTTGAATTTCGTTCGATTTTGTCAACGGTTAAAAATTTTTGGTTGTTTGTCTTGAAAACCGTTTTTCTTTTGATTGATCTGAAGTTCGTGATTTTATAGGTGATCAATCATTTTTCCGATTTGAGTTTTTATAAACCCAAAATGAAGGAAGGTTTTTGATTTTCCGGTTTGGTGTCCATGTTTTTGTTTAATTTTTGTTCTTTCAAAAATTTAATTTTGTCGTTTGTTTGCTCGATTGTGTCACACAAATCGAGTTATTTGTCTTTATTTGGTGTTTCATGCGTTTTATATTTTCCGATCATATCTCAAAAGCTGTTTTTGCTTGTTTTCAAATTTTTAAAAACTAAATCAAAGATGGCGTCTCTTAATTTTCTTGTGATCTCAATTCCCTCTATTTTGATATAATTACTCACAGACTTTTCTCTCCGCCAGAAGTATGAAGCACTTAAAGAGGACTACGAAAAACTGAAAGAACAATGCAGTCAGCAGGAATTAACTTTGGAGGAATTAGGGGTCCAATTAAGTGTCTCCCGTCTCAAAGTGGCGGATTTAGAAGAGGAAGCCAGAATGAAGACTGAGGGTCAGTGGGCCTCCGACAAGGAAGCTCAGTTTTGTAAGAACTGCATGAAGGAATTCAATCTGACGAGGAGAAAGGTGAGTGAGTTTTGGGGGGGTTGGGTTTAAATTGAGACCGTTTTTTGATTTTGTCTGTTTTTGTCCAACAGCATCATTGCCGGAACTGTGGCGAGATATTCTGCAACGCTTGCTCAGATAATTTCACAAAGTTGCCTTCTTCTGCGAAACCTCTGAGAGTCTGTGATGAGTGTCACGTTTATCTAATATCCAGGAACTCGGTTTCGTGACGATAACTCTCACTCGGGTATGTCTTAGTTTGTAGTTGTTATACTCTTCCTGAACCTGGCAATTTCCTTCCCCGTCCTGTTACTTCCTGTTTGGTTTTAGATGACTCTGAACAAGTCACCCGTTTGAAGCTTAACTTGACTGAGAGCACTTATGGCTGAACTACTCAAAGACTACTGTAATCAGGTCAGTTGTAGTTCAGTAAGGAGATTGACCTTAACAGGTCTACAAACTACAGTAGATAAGAATTCAAATAGAAGTCAGAACTACCTGTAAGTGTCTACATACTAAGCCAAAAGGACCACGAACTCTTCTCTTCGGTTAAGATATCGTCATAGAGTAAATAAACCACTCTAAGTGGTCACGTGACTTTCTAAACAGGTCATACTCATGATGGTTTAGTTGGTTCAAAACTTCGAAATGATTCGTTTTATTCTTAATATATTATACGGACGGGAAGTAGTATCGTGTATATGCTACGGCAAAAGTGATAAATCGGACGAATATATCCAATTTCCGGCGATTATTCATAATCACCAAACAAGCCTGGTTGATGTTACTATTTCCTGAATATTTATCACATTTACTGGCTGGTTTATGAAATATCCGACTCGTAATCTGAGGAAACGTTTATTAAATTCCCCTTTACAAGCTGGAGATTTTTTAAACTACCCGGTAAATGTGATAAATATTCAGGAAATAGTAACATCAACTAGGTTTGTTTGGTGATTATAAATAATCGCCAAGAATTATATCTACATTTCTCAAATTTATCAGTTTTACCGGAACATAGATTTTTCATATTTATCACATTTACCGGTTAGTTTATAAAATCCCCAGCTGCTAATTTGAGCAAGTTGGAACTTGAGAGCTTTGGAGCTTTTGGCAACCCGAAAACAAGTCGACTCTGGCTAACCGAAGTTTATTTCATCCTCGCCTCATCGGTGGTTTGTGAAATTTTCCCTCAAATTTTCACCGCCTTTTTTGAGTCAAATGGCTTCTTGAAACTGTGCGATATTTATGAAAAAACTCCTGATCAATTTGTGCATTACTTTTGAAATGAGATCACAGCCCTCGAGAAAGTTTGAATCTTTTAACTCAAATAAGGCGGTTAACAGTAGCTTATACTATGTAAACCGGGTGTAATACCGTACATGTATTACGGTAAAAGTGATAAATTGGGGGGAATGTATACATAATTCCCGGCGATTATTCAAAATCACCAACTTGGTAAACGGATTACTGAATATTTATCACATTTACCTGCCAGTTTATAAATTCTTCAACTGCTAATTTGAACGAATTTGTCTAAAATTTCCATTAAAAGTTGGAGATTTTATAAATACAGCCGGTAAATGTGATAAATATTCAGTAATTCGTCGCAATAAACTCGGCAATTTTCGGCGATTATTCATAATCACCGGCTAAGTTGGGTTAATGTGATGCTTTTGTTTCCGGTTTGTTATTACTATCTATTAGGTGAACCGAAGCACGGTAAAGTGATAAATCACGAATATATATAATCCCACAATATGACGGATTACTGAATATTTATCACATTTACAGTTTATTAAATCTCCAACTGGTAATTTGAACGAATTTGTTTAAACTTTTCATTAAAAGTTGGAGATTTTATAAATACAACCGGTAAATGTGATAAATATTCAGTAATTGTCGTAACAAACTCGGTAATTGTGACAGATTACTGAGGATTTATCACATTTACCGACTAGATTATAAAATTGAAATTGTACTTTGAACAAAATTTTATTAACCTCCCCATTGAGAGTTGGATATTTTATTAACTAGTCGGTAAATGTGATAAATATTCAGTGATCTGTCATTTACCGAGTTTATTGCGACGAATTACTGAATATTTATCAAACTTACCGGCTGTATTTATAAAATCTCCAATTGTCAATACAAAATTTAATCAAATTCGTTCAAATTACCAGTTGGAGATTTTAT
The DNA here is from genome assembly GCA_016920875.1 of Columbicola columbae. Lineage (NCBI taxonomy): Eukaryota > Metazoa > Arthropoda > Insecta > Psocodea > Philopteridae > Columbicola > Columbicola columbae. Next base: position 5,024,443 of record JADMLL010000009.1, on the reverse strand, counting down.
AAATACAGTCGGTAAATGTGATAAATATTCAGTAATCCGTCATATTTACCAAAATTAGATGTCGCCTGGGATTATATATATTCGCTTGATTTATCACTTTTACCGTAAAAAATATGTTAGGTGTAACGCACAGAACCGACATTATTTTCCAGTTCACTTAATAGATAGTAACAAACCGGAAACAAAGGCATCAGATTAACCGGTGATTATGAATAATCGCCGAAAAATATATATATTCAACTCATTTATCACTTTTACCTTGACATATACATTACGTGTAACACAAAAATTTAGCAATTTTCCTGTCAGCCAATAGATATCGAGGTCAACCCTCAGTATGTTAGTCTGTTGACGGTACTCACACGAAAACTTTTGTTTTTGCTGTTGTAGGTTTCAGTGGAAACCTTGAGAGAGTGGAAAGGATGCTGTGATCCGTGGCAAATCTCTCCAGTGACCGCTGCCTTCGTATTCAACGTAGTTACTAAGTGTTATTGTTGCTCTTAATTTCATTCTTTTGATTGGGACGTAGTTTTGTGTTTTAATTTGATTCGGTTTTGGGGTTTGAGGTATTGATTGATTGGTATATACAGTATATCTGTATGAAGAGTATAGATTCAGGGATTCCCCTCAAGTACAGACTTGTTTTCCTCTCAATTTGTATTCTATAAATCGCTATTTTTATAGTCTGTTAGCTTCTTGTTGAGTTTATTATTGTTTGCTCAGCTTTTCTTCCTTTTTTTGTTTGTATAAACTACAAATTAGTGAGATATATACTAGTAGATATATACTAATATACATTCCAGTGAGAGAGTCGCTCCACTTTTGATTAATTATGATCGTATGACGAGAAGAGTTCGAACAAAATTAAATTTGACGCAAAGGGTTCATAGTTTAATATTAGGTTTATGAATGTTGATTGTATATGGAGTCTTTTTGGCTCAACAATGAGTCGATTTGGGATGAGAAGTTATACTAAAGGTAGAGGATTCGTTTTAGGTAGGTTTGACTCAACGGTTTACTGGTTCAAATCGGTTTTACGAAAGTTGACTCAATTTGGCTCGGAATATTTGGTTAAATGATTCGAAAGGTCAGTAGTCCAAGCATTTGACTTAAAATTTTTGTTGGGGTGAGTCAGTTTGACTCAAACGATTTTTGCAGTCGCGAGCCGATTTGAGAGTCGTCCAATTATGCATGTCAACTTGAGTTAGGTTTCTGTGGAGTCAGTCCAGTGTTCCCAATAGAGCCAAATTGACTCGATCTGAAAGTGAATCAGCTAATTTCGGTAATTTGGCAGAAGTCAGCCGATTTGACTCAAAACTTTTTACTAAAATTTAAAAGTTGAATTGATTAAGCACTTATGTAGGCGTACTCATTTGACTCAGCAGTCTATTTACTTGCCATATTTGAGTCAGCAATTTGACTCGACCGATTTACTGAGACAGTGCAACTACACTCTTCACCTACAAGCTTATTTGACTCACTTGATGAAGCATATTTGATCTTATTCAAAATTTACATGAATAAAACTATATAAAATTTTTACTGAAGTGAGTCAATTTGACTCACCACCAAAATAAGGCGACGCAATTCGTTTAGTAAACCTGACCAAACCAAGTCAATGGGATTTGACCCGACAGATATTGGCCCAAATTTAACTTACAACTTTCAGTATGGATTAAGGAGAGCCAATTTGACTCAGAGTCGATTTATCGAGACAAGACAACTATTCCATTTGAACTTACAAGCGTATTTCATTCAAAAATGTACAATGGGACAAACTAATTTTACTTAGAATTATTAGGGAAGTGAGTCAATTTGACTCAACCCCTAAATTAGGTGACATAGTTGGTTTAGTAAACCAAACCAGTGGGATTTAACCCATCACATAAGGAACAAAATTAAACTTAACAAATTTAAAAACGGATTTATGAGCCAATTTGACTCAGATCCGATTTACTGAGACAGGGCAATACTATTTTAACTTACAAACATATTTCATTCTAAAATGTTAGATGAAGGAAACTAATTTTATGTATAATTTTTACGGAAGTGAGTCAATTTGACTCAACGACTAAAATAGATGGCAGAATTGGTTTAGTAAACCAAACCAGTGGGATTTAACCCATCTGATAAGGAACAAAATTAAACTTACAAACTTATTTATGAGCCAATTTGACTCAGGACCTGAAGCGAGTCAATTTGACTCAACCCATAAATTAGTCGACACAATTTGTGTAGTAAATCTTACGAAAACCAACCCATTGGGATTTAACCCAGGACGTACTGAACCAAATTAAACTTCAATACAGGTTTATGAGAGCCAATTTGACTCAAGAATTTTATATAAAGCCAACTAATTCGATGTACACTTCTTATCCAGTTCGACTCAAATTGTTGACTTACGAGAGCCAATTTCACAACACCGATTTGACTCACCAGTGTAACTGTGCGAGTCGTTTTGATTCTAAAAAAAAAGTTTCACTGACACCAACCAGTTATATCGAATATATATAATCTTAACAAATTATCTATAGATAAATAAATAAATAAATAAATGTCAATTCACATATAATTTTATTAAAGAAGAAGAGGGTAAGTTTATTTTTCGAAAATGATTTTTACTTTCGAAACGTATTTTAGAAAATCGAATGAAATGCTTGGTATCAGGGAAAATTCTAAATAGATAGATAAATAAATAAATTTATTAACTCCTCGAATGAAAATTGTTATTAAGAGATCTGTTATGTATGTAAATTTCGAACAAATCTTATTAATAACACCATGACGTCCGGATTATGTAGATGTTTTCGTGGTGGTACCTGAGCACCAATTTTTAAATTCACAACATATGAACTTTAGTGGTAATCGTTCACATAAGCATAAGATCGCCACGAATGTGACGTCACCAGTACTCATGGAACCACAGTAGGGTCACCGGTACTCTTTTCATCGCCCCACTGAGGGACCACGCCGGACGTCGTAGTGTTAAAAAACAAATAATTTATACAAATTTTTTGTCTAATTATAAATAAATATTTGATTTTAATTTAATTTCCGGTTGGGAAGTTTTTCCCGCCAATTTTTTTGACGTATGTTTCGCTTATGGCTGGGCCGTATCGTGACGTCATCGTTTGAATGGAACCGAAGGATTTTTATTCGGGGAAGTGGTGAAGAGGGCTGTTGGGGGTTGAAGGAATTTTCTCCAAATTTTCCGGGGCGAGGGGGTTGATGAATTTAATCGGAATAGAAGAGGATTTCACACCGGAAATGGGTGATTTGCGGATTATTACGCGTCGGCGACATTTTGAAACGATTTAGGGATTTGTTTCCTGACCTGTGTAGCATATGTTATGTGGTGGTGGTGGTGGGGGAGGAGGGCGGTAGGGGGTGGTTGTCGTCATCTCTCTTTGTCTGTCACACTCTTCCGAAATTTTCCAAAGTTGACTGCTTAACTACACGGCAACAGGAATTAAAAGGCCATCATTAGCGGTAATGGCGTCGAGGAAAGTTTCTTTAAGAGTTTGACGGGAGGTTTGATGGAGGCTTTTTAATTTTTCACGGAAAGGTTTTGGGGGAGAGGAAAGGACAACAATTTGGAAATGACGATTATGGTTATGGTGATGGTGATGGTTTCTGAGGAGGATTACGGTCCTGGGGATTTTGAGTTCGAGTCGTAAATAAGTTTCGATGGAGTTGGGTGATACATAAAACAATCCCGCGCTTTTAGCCTACGCAATAGAGCACGCTCGGAGCTAAAATCAATTTCATAAATAATGCACACGTACTAAAGGGATATTTATGATTGAAAAGCTATGCCGTAGGATTAATTTCAAAAGTATTGCACACTTTCCACTCAAACTTTCATTTTAGAAGTATTACACAGAGGAAGATGTAATTTTAAGGTAACTAATTTCAAAAATAATGCACACTCATCAACAATCCATCTCAAAAGTAATGCACACTCCCTGCGACAATCCATTTCAAAAATAATGCACACTTTCAACTGTAAACCCATTTCAAATGTTATGAACATTTTAAAAGGCACTCGTTTCAAAAATAATGCACACTCCCATCATCATTTCATTTCAAAAGTAATGCACACTCTCATCCAGATTTTCTTTCAAAAATAATGCACACTTCATCACAATTTCAACAAATCATTTCAAATCTTACAAAACATCTTAAAAGGTACTCGTTTCAAAATTAATCCACACTTTTATGTCAAATTCATTTCAAAAATAATGCACACTCATATACAACTCATTTCAAAAGTATTGCACACTTTGATGAAGAACTAATCTCAAAAATGCTGCACACATTTTTTTTTGTAACATGTAAGATGAGTATTTTTGTCAGAGCTATTACCGTGAACGGTTAGTGTCTTCTTAGATTTCGTTGTCGGAAAGCTAAATATCGGAATTTTTAAAATTCAATTGTGCAATATTTTGAAATGGATTGTTGATGGGACTGTGCATTATTTTAGAGATGAATTCTACGTCAAAGTGTGCATTACTTTTGAAACGAGTACCTTTTAAGGTGTTTCGTAAGATTTGAAATGGATTTACAGTTGAAAGTGTGCACTATTTTTGAAAGGAAATCTGGATGGGAGTGTGCATTACTTTTGAAATGGATTGTTGATTAAATGCACATTTCCTTGTAATTAGAAGTCTGAGTGAAAGTGTGCAATACTTTTGAAATAAATTCTTTTCCAAACTTTGAAATTACATTTCCCTCGGAATGTGCAAGACTTTTGAAACGAGTCCTTTATAAAAGTCTGCTTTACTTTTGAAATGAATTCTGAGTCGAGAGTGTGCAATAGTTTTGAAACAAATTTTTCCCGAAGGTTACATACTCAATCTACCAACCATAAGCATCTGTTTAAGATGTGTGCATTATTTATGAAATGGTTTCTTGCTTAAACTCTGCTCTATTTATGAAACCCCGTCGGTGATGCGAGGGAACCGTTACAAAGCTAAAAGTCTAACTGCCTCCCCCCCCTCCGCTGCAGCCCTTCAACCCCTTCAAGACCCCCGTCTCGGAGCCCTCCAGAGAGAGAGGAAACCAGGAATTTCGGGGCAAGTTTCTGTCCTTCGTACCTCGCGCCTCGCGGCGACGCTTCTCGCTCGACGAATTCAAAGCGAACGAACGTAGGGACGGACGAGCGAACGCTTTTTCCAGTTGTTCTCCAGCCGTTCGCCACAACGCGACTTTCATGGACATTTTCCTCATTTTTACGAGACGCACGTGCCTCGGTCTCGTGTTCTTCGTCATGTTCACGGTGGAGGAGTCTTCAGGTGAGTTTATATATTTTTATACTTATATTAATATTAGTATATGACCTGGAGGCTTTATTTATTTATTAGCCTCATAAATATTTTCCGTTTTTTGAGTTTGCGGGGAAAAATCCGAAAATTTACTCGTAGTGGGGACTTTCATTTTTCGAATTCCCGAAACCATGTGATGGTACCACTTTTTCAAATTTTTAGGACCTTAGTACCATAAACCTAAATTTCATTCTCATCCGGTATCCGGGTCAAATTGACTCACTTTGGAGAAAATATTTTTTGCATAATTAATTCCACTCTGACTCCTAGCTTATTTTAGTAAAATTGGCCGTCAGTTTGTCTTATCAGATTAAATCTCTGATCAGTTTAAGTGTTGAGTCAAATCGACTCGCTTTATTTAAATTTCCGATCCCCATTGACTCATCTAAAAAAATTGCTCAGTCAAAATAGCTCAAAATTTATGAAAATTGAAAATGAACTGAAAGCCTTCGCACCAAAAAAATTACTCAGGAGAAAGTTGAGTCAAAATGGCTCACTTCATCAAATTTATTGTTTGAAATGGGTTAAGAACACAATAATAGTCGGGTTGGGTTGGTTCAATCTTTCGGTTTTGTTGGATGGGTTAAAATGGGTCTCAGTCTTTATATCTTGAGTTAAGTCGATTCACGTTTGGTTATGAGTCACATGAACCCGTCTCGTTAGAGTCAATTTGACTCAACTGTTTCAATAAATTTTCATTTTCATCTCAGAGAAATGAAATTTTGTTATGAGCCAAACCAGGTCGCTTAAGTTTTGAAGGAAACCGACTGATCTTGGAAAAGTCTTTGGAAATAAAACATCCTTCTAAGTGAGTTGAGTCAAAATGGCTCATACCAGCTCAGTACCATCAACCTAATTTTTATGTTATCCATTGTCCGGGTCAAATTGACTCAATTTGGAGAAAATATTTTTTGCAAAACCAACTCGACTCGACTCCTAGTTTATTTTTGTAAATTTGGCAGTAAATTGTTCCTTCAAATTAAATCTCTGATCAGTATAAATGTTGAGTCAAATCGACTCTCATTATTTAAATTTCCGTTTCACGTTGGCTCGTCTAAAAATTGCCGAGTCAAAGAAGCTCTAAATCTATGAAAATTGAAAATGAACTGAAAGCTTTCGCACCAAAAATTACTCAGTAAGAAAGTTGAGTCAAAATGACTCACTTCATTGTTTGAAATGGAATAATAGTCGAGCTAAGTTGGTTCACAACCTTCGGATTTTGGTCGATCATTAAAATTGGCTCTCAATCTTTATATCTTGAGTCACTCACTATTGGTTACGTTGTATGAGTCACACGAACTCGTTTCATTTGAGTCAATCTGACTCAAGACTCAATACATTCTTTTTTCTAAACTGATTTACAAAGACTTTCTTCATAAAAAATGAAATCTTATTGTGAGCCAAATCGGCTCGGTTAAATTTGCTTGGAATGAAAACTGACTCGCCTTCGGTAAGTCTCTAGTAAAAAAATATGTTTTGAATAAGTAATTTGAGTCAAAATGACTCACTTAACTAAATTTATTGTTTAAAATGGGTTAATAGCAGTGAAACTATTGAGTTAGGTTGGTTCACAACCTTCGGTTTTTGCTGGATGAGTTAAATTGCCTCTCAAGCTTTGTTTATTGAGTAAAATCGACTCGCTTAAGTACCATAAATTCGCCTCAGTTGAGTCACTTTGACTCAAAACTGTAGCAATAACCTTCCTTATAAATAGATTTCCATCACCGAAAAATTCAATTTTGTTATGAGCCAAACCAGGTCACTTAAGTCGAGAAGGAAAACTGACCCATCTTGGAAAAGTCTTTACTAACAAGTGAGTTGAGTCGAAATGACTCATTTAATTAAATCTGTTGTTTAAAATGGGTTAGTAACAGGAATAGTGGAGATAGATTGTTAGGTAGGTGGGTTAGGTTGGTTCACAAGATTTTGGGTTTTGTTGGATGAATTACATCAGCTCTCAGACTTTGTTTCTTGAGTCAAATCGACTCACTTTGATTTATGTTTTATGAGTCATATCAATTCCCCTCAGTTTGGTTGTTTGAGGCAAGGGTACTAAGCCCAGTTTTGTTAGTAAAAAGTTTACTTCAAGAAAACTTAAATTAATTGAGCTAAAGCTGAGTCAAACTGACTCACTTCGTTTAAATTAGTGATTGTTATTGATTCATTACTGAGAAACTCTCGAATGAGTTTTTACTCGGAAAATTTTGGGTCAATTTAATCAATGAAAGCTAAGTTTTGATCAAAGAAAGAGTCAAATCGGCTCATTTTATAGAAGTTGAATCAAATCGGAGGACTTGAATGTTGTTGTATGCGTGGAATCGTCTTATTTCGGTTTTAAGTAATGAGTCACATCGACTCATTTAAATCTTTCGGCAGGAAATAAATTTTCTCATTTTAGTTCTGTAGTAATAGTGTCTCAAACTGTCCTGACGAATCGTATTTATTGATTCAAATTGACTCCGATCGAAAAACTCATGAATTATGGGACTGAGTCAAATCTACTCGTTTCAATAAAGAATGTAAAGTTAGTTAAGGATGTTAGGCTCTGTTGCAATAAGTGAAATTGTGAGATTGTGAGTCAAATTGACTCTCTTAAGTGTTACAACAAGATTATCTAATTGGCTTGAAACCAAAAAAGACGGTGAGTCAAATTGGCTCACACGGAAAACTCAGTGAGTTTCATTCATCAAAGTGAGCCAAAACCGGAAAAGCTTTCAGACATGTTAAGAGTCATATTGGCTCGTTTTAATGTATCGTTTGGTTGTGTGAGTCAATTTGACTCGGTTTGGTTTTTAAATATAGTGTGGAAGGATGGGTGATTGATCGATGTTCATATTTGGATTTTGGGATGGTGATGTATGACTTCGAGCCTCATATTGTTGGTCGGGAAAATTTTTTCAAAATTTGATTTCCTCCTCACCTCCTGTTTGATAGGATTTCCAACTTTTCCAGACTTTCCTGTTGGTTTCAAATTTCGCTTCCTTTTCGGGAGAAGAACTTGAATGGTCCTCCCTCTCTTAGTCTTTTGTATGTGTGACATCAACCTCAACAAATTTTTAAAAATTTTCAATTTCCCAAGAGAAGGCTGTGAGTAGTGAAAATCTAACAGGAAGTGGAGTAGAAGGAGAGGATAAGATAAGACCACAAGTCTGGAAAGCTCTTAAAAAAGAAGAAGAAAATTGGAAAGAAGGGACCGACTGCTGAATCACAAGAATGAAAGACTCTTGAAACAAAGTCAAAAAGGCTCAGTTAACAAAACAAGTAGACGAGAGGGAGGAAGGGAGGGAGGGAAGGAAAAACGCGCTCAAGTGTCAAAGGAAGTGACAAAATCAGGAGGACAACAAAAAGTCGAGGGGTTGAAAAAAAAAAGGATTCGAAGGGAAAAAAAGGACAAAAAAGGAAAAGTGAAGAGGAATTTCCTCAAAGTCGAAAACAAAAGACTTTGGGAGGAAATCCTGGTACAAAGGGCCACCACCACCACATCTTCGAGAGGAGATGAAGAAGAAGAGACCCGGGGACCAATCGATGAGGGGGACCCCAAGAGGGCCGTCACACGATTTCTCCGGGACCCGGTTTTGGGATTTCCGGAAAATTTTCCCCAAGCTAATGCGGTTTTCCCATCAAACCGTTAAGATGGCGGTTAATAAAATTTCGGAATGAAGGCATCGACCCTCCCTAATAGTGCCATAACCGTACTCCTTACCTCCCTCCCTCCCCGCCTCCTCCCTCTAACCTCTTCCCTAATGGAGGTTCTGGGAAAGTTTCCACCGACGGAAAAACGCGAATTCCACACTCTCTATTTATCCCCGGAAAAGTTTTTCCTTTTTCATTCCACCCTGTATTATTAATAGGAGAGTAAACCCTCCCCCCGCACCCCCGCACCGAAAATTTTCTTTCCAAAAAAAATTTTTTTTTTTATTATTTCATCCCTTTCCAGTCATTTCCAGTTCCGACATTTTCCCTCTGGAAGAGCTATATTTAAGGTGTTTCGTAATTACCACCACGTCGAGGGAGGTGGAGAGGAGGAGGAGGAGGAGGAGGAATACAGCCAACCGGCGATTATTCCGGCTACAGTAATTTGTGTTTTCTTTGAAAAACCCCCGCCATTTTGGGAGGAGGAAGGTCCAGTCTCAACCGGAAACGATTTCGAAATTTTCCTTTTCCCTCCCCGACCCCCCCTTCAAGCTGGAGGAAAGATGGTGAAGAGGAGGAAGGCAAGAAAGACAAGAAAGCATTCGTGAGAGGTGGTCTTTTCATCCATCTATCCATCCATCAATTTTTCTTCCTCCTCCTCCTCCTCCTCCCTTCTTCTTCGGGAGGTGGAGGAGGGAGAGGAGGTGGTTGGAAAATGGAAAAGCCATTAATCGAGCCTAAAAGTTTTGGATTTCGATCCTTAAAATTAGGGACGAAGGAACGTATTAATTTATTTCTGGGAGGACGAGGACGAGGAGAGGAGGAGAGGAAAATGGCGGAGGAGGAGGAGGGAAGGAGGAGAGAGAATTACCTAAGTTAAAAGGTTTTTTTACGCCGTATTTGTCCATAATCCATCATTTTTCTCTCACAGTTTTTCTGGGGGTGGGCGGTCGAAAATTAAAAGCTTTTAATTTTTGGAGCTTTTTGTTATACGGCACGAGGGTGTGATGGTGGTGGGGGTTGAGGGGGTGGAAGGAGACAGGAGAAAGACCGTGAACGGTGAGAGTGAAGAAATTTTCTTCAAAAGAAATTATGGTCTTTTAGGTTTTTGTTTTTGAGCGAGACTTTGAAAGTTTCTAATTTGTTTACCCCCACTTCACCTACCCCCTCATCCCCCAAGGGCGGGAAAAAGTCTTTTTCCTGTCGACTTCTGGAAAATTTTATTTTAATGTTTGATCGTCTGAATGTTGTGTTCCGTTTTAAGTTTATTTCGGTCGCGTAGTTTCGAGTAGATTTCGTGTTGGTAGCACTGTTGTTTTGGCAAAGTGCTTTATAAAGCTTTTAGAAAAGGGGCGGGGAGCCAAAGGGGACGAAATTCTGGACAGAGGCCCGAAATGAAGCTTTCACTTCTAACCCTTCCTCACCCTGTCTCTCTCTGAATTGTTTTTGAGATGGTCACCAGGTGCGTTAGCTTTTGGATCACTTTAAATTACGAACTCAACGGCTTTTTCGTCCGTTTTGAGTGTTTTAAGTAGTTCCTTTCGATTTACCTGATGAGTCCAATTGACTCAACAAATGGTTGAGTGAGATGAACTCGTCCTAATAAAAAATTCGATGCTAAAGATGAACCCTGTCGAAGTTTTGTCGTGTGAGTGGGACTTGATCTTGACTTTATGAGTCAAATAGACTCGAATCAACTACCGGGGGTTTGAACCTAACACGCTGGGCCCACTGTGGGGCCATATGGCATCCGTTGACCCCTGGTGCCATGCAATACTCCACAAACACTATCGGCTGAGTGTCGGTGACGTCACATCCCGATGCGTCATTGGCGATCTTATACTTATTGCACATATGGACGATTACCACTGAAGTTCATACGTTGTGAATTTAAAATATTGGTGCTCAGGTAGCGTGAGAGTCAGTTCCACAGGCACCGACCCAAAAATTTACATCAGACCTCCGGACGTCATAGTGGAAACGGACATTAAAAGCTTTCCTGTTAAGAGCCAATTAGACTCGTTTCCACCGGCAATTTGTTTCCAGTCGCCATCTTTTACGGTGGACGGTTTTGACCGAAACCAGGTTCCAGAAAGAACACATAGAGAACCATAACCGTGACGGTGTTAAGACTGGAAAAATGGTTCAAACTGTAAAGGTGATACGTGAGCCAGATGACAGTTGTAGTTTGTTACAAAAGACATAAACAACCGCGCCTAACCAGAAGATAAAGAGACAAAGAGAGCACTTAACAGACGTTAATAAAAAAAGAAACCCGATGACACTTTCAATTACTTTCAAATCCTTTTTTCGCGCCAAAAAAAAAAAAAAAAATCCCCGGAAAAGTCAAATTAAATTTGGATCTTGATCCGAGACAAGTCCAAAGTTTTCTGCTTTAATTAACCGGTTAATTAACCGTCATCTTGACTGATTAACATCCATCTTTTCCAGACGTGGATTAACCCAGTTTAACCCCCCTTCCCCGTACTACCCCGCTTTTTTGCCGAAGATGTTCTAACGGGGATGGTGGTGGTGGTGGGGGTTCTGGAGAAGAAGGTCCGAATCCTAGAGAAGCCCGAACTTTAATTTTTAATTAAAGCTTTCTTCGATTTATATTTTATAAGGCTCCTTTGATGCTGGGCCGTACATAAATTACTGATGAACTTGAAACCTCCCCTACCCCTCCTCCTCCTCTCCTTCAGGATTCTGCCTCTACCACCCACCCACCCCGCCCACACCAAAACCTCCCGGAGGCTGAGGGAAAATTTTTGAATAAATAAGCCTAAAAAGAGCAATAATTCTAGCGCTGTTGTTTAGCAGGGCCTCCGAACCACCCTCACCCACCCCCCAACAGCGTTCTCCTTCCGGATTTTTAAAATTTTGATTATTGCAGGCGTTTTAATTGCTCGGCGGCTTATAATTTTCCAGGAATTATCCGGATGAGAGTGAAAATTTCTCATTTTCCTCCTTTCTAATAAATAATCCGCTGTAGAGCTTTTCCTCCTCGGGCGGGAGGGAGGAGGTAGTGGTGGAGGAAGGAAGGAAGGAAAAAAAGTAAACAAATAAATAAATAAATAAATAAAATTGATTAACGTTTCGGTCTCGGAGTTATCCTACGGGGAGGTAGGGGATGGTGAGGGGTGGTTTTTGGGGTTGTGTCAACAGGGCCAAGTCCCTCGAAGGTGGTTTCCTTACCAGGAAGACCACGTGTGTGTGTGTGTGGAAAAGCTTTCTCTTCCTCCTCTTCCTCCCACCCCCCGAACACACCACTTTCTCACTGAATTTTTCCGGTTTTGGATTTTCGTGTGGATTTTGTTATTACTAGCCTGAAGGGGGTGGAAATCGATTTTATTTCCGGTTTGAAACACCGGAATTGTCCTGAAAAGGACTTCTTCGTGGTGGTGAGCTTTTTCTCTTTGGAATCGTCTGCTGTTGCCCTAAGAGTGTCGGTTGTTTCCCTTCTGCCACCTCCACCCCCCTAATTCAACCTCATCCATCTCACAGGTACATCTCCAAGTGTTTATTGACTGTATTTGTCTGTTTCCTCTCTGTACAAACGAAATTCATGAACGAAGTTTGTGAGACAGACTATACTAAAGACTCATTTCAAAAGTTATGCACAAAAATTGAAAGAAGGAGGTGCAAACAACACATAATTAAACAGATTCATTTGAGAAATCCTACACACTCGCTAACTATTTGGTGGACCGGAAAATAATTTCGGTTCAATGTATCACAGGTGCGTATATATGTCCGTTCTGTGGGTTCTATGTGGGAAAGTGATAAACGAGGCAAATTTGTACGTAATTTCCGGTGATTATCTATAATCGCCAACCAAGCTGGCGGAAGTGATTAATTGGAGCACATTTATCACATTTACCGGTTAGTTTATAAAATTGTCATCTCTTAATGGAGGCTTTAATCAGAGTTTGCTCAGGTGTTTGGCTTCCGTCACTTCTGTATTCGCCGGTTCTTGTTTGAAGGTTTGTTCGCTGTCACCAGTTGCTTGGGTTGCTTGTCACAAAAGTCACAGACGCCAGGAATTTGAGCAAACTTTTATTGGTCTTCCTGTTGCGAATTTGAGTTTTTATAAATACTGAATGATTTGTCACATTTGCCGACCTTAGGCGGCGATTGTGAATAATCGCTAGAAATTGATATGTTTGCCTGGTTTATCACTTTTACCGGACACATATATACGATATTACATCCGGTCCACATAGTACCGCCTTATTTGAGTTAAAAGATTCAAACTTTCTCGTGGGGTGTGATCTCATTTCAAAAGTAATGCACAAATTGCTCAGGAGTTTTATCATAAATATCGCACAGTTTCAAGAAGACATTTGAGTCAAAAAAGGCGGTGAAAATTTGAGGGAAAATTTCACAAACCGCCGATGAGGCGAGGATGAAATAAACTTCGGTTAGCCAGAGTCGACTTGTTTCCCAAAAGCTCGAAAGCTCTCAAGTTCCCCACGATTATTGTCCGTCAGCATATTAACGCTCCTTCCTCTCTGTTTCTCTCTCCTCCTCCTCGTCCTCATCTTCCCGTCTCTCATTTTAAAGTTTATATACTTACCCGGGAGGAGAGTGGTGAGAGGGAGGGGAGGGAGGGGGTAGGAAAAGTTTTTCTAATTTAATCCGGGGAAAGCTCCGAAGCAGAAGTTTTCAAAATTACCGGATAAATATTAGGATATATGAACGGAGAAATTATGAAGTCTGAGTCACAATTTAAAATGTCACCTCAGAGAATTGCCAGAAGCTTTAATTATATTGTCTGGGAAGCGAAAAGTTTGAGGAATTACTTTGAAAATTACTTAAATTTTCTCTCGATTGCATTGATGCGAGGTTCTTTGTAGGACCGAACTGGGAGGAAGGAGGAGGAGGAAGGTGGTGGAGGAGGCTGCAGCGAAAGAGGAGGAGCACCTTCTAACAACTTCCTCATAATTAAATAAAGAGCGGTTACTCCTTCCTCCTCATCTTCCTTTCTTCTTCATTTTTCTCTCTCCTCCCTCCCGAATCTCCTCCTCCTCTTTCTTTCTCTTCTTTCCTTGTCACCTCTCCTCCTCCTCCTTCACTAATTTGAAAGCTAAGACGTTGAAAAGATTCGACTGCGTTTTAATATCTTTCCGATTTTCCCTGGTTTTCGTTTTGAGGAACCGGATATAGAATCTGGTTGTAAGAGTTTTGGAAATGATGGGTCATGAACCTCAGTTTCCGGTTATCCTCTAATGAGGACATTAGTCCAAAAGTTAAGAGCACGGATTTGGAAAGTTGTAGGACCCCATGGCAGGCAATAAGAGAGTAGACCTTCAGGAGAGTAGACGTGAGAGCCACGATTTTGGGGGTGTCACGTATAAAGGAGGAAAAATTTTTTCGGATTTGAGTAGCTTTTGGGGGTTGAGGGAGGGAGGAGGGGGTAGAAATTGATTATGTCGTGCACCCACTCCCGAAAGTTTGGGCACCATCGCCCACCCCCGAGATCAATTCGAATGATAAAAGAACCGATTCGAGGGGGTGGAATGTGGGTGGAGCGGGGGCGGGGGTTTGACGTCTGAATTAACTTTCGACCCTGACAGCTTGAATTATGTTGCGAAGATTTGAAGAGAGATTGTCCGGAACTCGAATCCTATATAAATAATATGTGCTGACTGCTGACTGACATTTTTCCTGAGATAATTGCCGGCAAACATGCGATTTCACACCATCCTAACTGGATAATTATAATTCGAGCGGGGCGAGGCGGAGGAGGGGAGGCTCTACCTACACTTGCCACTCCTACCCGCACCTCCCCCTTTCTCTCTCGGGGGTGGAACAAAAAATTTTCTTCTTCTTCTTCCAACAGAGAATAATGGATTATGCAGGCGTTTCGTCGAGAAGTTTTTCCTACGTAATCGTTTTTGAAAAATCGTTGTAATTTGCAAAATGGCGGACCGTTTTCGGGTGTTATTTTGGAGTGATGAGGAAAATTCGAGGCGGTGGGGGGGTGGCGGCATTCGGCTTCGCCTTTCCGTTTTTGCACCTCTTCTCCTCGAACCCTATAATTTGGTCGTGGCTGGGAAATTTTCGAAACGGATGTCGTGGGGGATCTCTTTGAAACTTCCCGTGGCGTGTGTGTGGCCTGAGTCCGAACTCGAACCGCCCCCTCCCAACCCTCCTCCCGCCTCCCAACCACCAGTGTTAGCCTTTTACTCGAAGGTTTCGGTTCATCTTGGTTTCCTGTTGAAATTAATTACGACGGTGATGTTTTCGGTGGGCGGTGACCTAACTAACCTCTCTCTAACCCATTCTGACTTGATTTGTTGTGCACTTTCCTGTTGGATGAGAAAGGCGTGAACGTGACGCTTCCCGAAACCCTAAATTATCGACATGTTACCTTCATATCTGATTCTACCATCTTCTGTTACCGACACAGCACGTATGCCCTCTCTAACCTGTTCATCCAACACCTCTTCAGTCCAACAGGAGACGTTCATCCGTCACGTGACCCATTTAGACCCAATACAATCACTTCTGCCAGGGTTTGGTTGTGAGTGTAAACACACAAAAACGTGTGCATTACTTATGAAATGAGATTATCGCTAAAACGTGCAGTATTTTTGAAATGAGTTGTCATTCTTTCTTCCACGTCTTTATTCTCTTCCTGTTGTTGTTCTTCTTCCTCTTTCTTACCCTCCTTGTCTTCCTTAATTTACTTCCCTTCTATCTCCTTCTCCTCGTTCCACTTCTTTTCTTTCTTTTCCTAAGCCTCGTCAGCTTTCTTTCTCTTGTTCTCCTCCACCTCCTCCTCTTCCTTCTTCCTTCTCTTCCTCCTTCGATGGTAATTTTATGTTTAATAATAAAAAAGCTCCCCCAAAAAATAAAAACGTCCATAAAATAAGTTGTTAATTCCCTGTGGTAGTAAATTAATAGAATTCGAATGAAAATCAGCTCAACTTCCTCCTCCCTCCCTTCCTCCTCCTTTCATCTATTTATAGCTTACTACACTACAGCAATTTCCACCAAACTTCCGGTTTTCCACGTTTTTATTACCGCGTATTCCCTCTTCTCCTACCTCCTGCTACTTCCTCGCTGCTACCACAACCGGAGGAATCAGTCTTTACATCAGTTCGATTCGGTTTAGTTTTAGTTCTTCGAGCCTTCACGATTTGAGTTGGGACGTGTCATTAGAAAAATCTGTTTCCGGTGTTATTTTCGTCTTTAATCCCTTCCTGTTGGGTTCTTTTGTCTCATTAGCATAATTTATGTTCTCTTGTTGTAACTGAGGTTATTCTGATCGCTCTACAGCTGTCTCTGGTTCTTAGATTTGACTGTCAGCTGTTTGCTTACATCTCTGTGCTGATCATGTACACCTGGATCAGCACGTCTGTGTAGGTTACATTCGTGTCAGTTCAGTGCCTGCTCATGCACATCATCTTTTGGTTGATCCTTTGGTGCTCCTCTTCCATTCGTTTCAAAAATATTGCACACTGCTGACAACCCATTTAACCCAAATATTATAACTCACCAATATATAGAATCAATATCATAAATACTAGACACTTTTAGGCTATAAATTCATTTCAAAAATCCTGCACACTCTTTTAGCGATTTCATTCATACGTCCTGCACATTTTCTCACCAATTTCTTTCTCAAAATTATTGCACAACTGTCAGCAAAAATCTGTTTTAAAAAGAAAGCACGCTTTGATAAGAAACTCGTTGCATAAATATTGCACACTTTCACGTGAAATTCATGCCAAAAATATTGCACACATTTATACGGAATTCGTTTCATAAGTTTTGCACACTCTCCAGATGAATTCATTTCACAAATAATGCACACAATTCCACGGAATCCAGTTTATACGTTTGCACACCTTCACGTGGAATTCATTTCATAAATATTGCACACAATCGCACTGAATTAGTTTCATAAATACTGCACACTTTAACGTGAAATTCGTTTCATAAGTATTGCACACTTTTCTGGAGGATTCATTTCATAAATATTGCACACATTCACATGGAATTCATCTTTCAAATCTTCACTCGTCAAGTTCATCTCATAAATATTGCACAATATCATGCGGAATTCATTTCATAAGTGCTGCAAACTTTTATAAGGAATTCGTTCCATAAGTACTGCACACTTCCTCGTAAAGTTGATCTTACAAATATTGCACACTCTTCAGAAGAATTCATTTCATAAATATCGCACACTTTGACACAGAATTCATTTCTAAAATGGTGCACACTATCATGTGAAATTCGTTTCATAAGTGTTGCACACTCTCAATATGAATTCATTTCATAAATAATGCACACAATTCCACGGAATTCAGTTCATAAGTGTTGCACACTTTCTCGTGAAATTCGTCTCATAAACATTGCACAGTCTTCAGAAGAATTCATTTCACAAATGATGCACACCTTCACACGGAATTCATCTTTCAAATCTTCACACGTCAAGTTCATCTCATAAATATTGCACAATATCATGCGGAATTCATTTCATAAGTATTAGATTCACACAATTCATTTCATCACGTGAAATTCATCTTTCAAATCTTCACACGTCAAGTTCATCTCATAAATATTGCACAATATCATGTGAAATTCATTTCATAAGTTCTGCACACTTTCACGCAATTTATTTCATAAATAATGCACACTTTCATGTGAAATTCGTTTCATGTATTGCAGCACATTCGGAAATTCGTTTCATAAGTACTGCACACTTCCTCGTCAAGTTCATTTCACAAATAATGCACACAATTTCCACGGAATCCAGTTCTTACGTGTTGCACACCTTCACGTAGAATTACTCTCCAGAAGAATTCATTTCATAAATTCCGCACACTTTAACGTGAAATTCGTTTCATAAATATTGCACACTTTCACGGGGAACATCGTTTCACTCGTAGTAGGAGAACCAAGAAAGATGGAACATAATCCCAGAACACATTGTACAACAGATTAGGATAACGCGTGAAAGGTAACAGAGCAAACAGACCGACAGACAAAGAGACAAACCACCACCGACCCACAACATAAAAACAAAATGGCTGGAAAAAGGTGGAGGAAATAATTACATTTTTAAACTATAATTTTCTCTTTTTTCCACTCTCTTAGGTTGGCATTCTGTTTTCCTTTCCGCAACCGGCTTTCTCTCTCTCGGAAAATGAAATTTCGACATTTTTACGGGGTTAATAAATTTTTTTCTTTCTTCCCTCCTTCCCCCCGCTCTTCCTGTCTGCCTGTTACCTCCTCCTCCCCGTTCTCTCCTCCTTCATAATTTAATTAACCTTTAAAAAAAAAAAATCAATTTTATCGTAATTTAGAGACCGAAACCTTTCGACCCCGCTCCCTCCTTCTACGTTTTTGCTCGACTTTTCATCTCTGCTACCACCACCTCCCCCCGTTTGACTCCGCTCTACCCTACTCCTTCTCCTTTCAGACCTGGCACTTAATCCCTTAATGTAATTTAATATTTAAGTGAAGAAGGGAAGAGAAAAAAAATTTAAAATGATTCTTAATTAAAATGATTTAAATGTTAAATTATTCCGGAGGAAAAACTGAAAATTCCTTTTTTCTTTTCTTCGTGGGGAAAGCGTTACTTTCTTTTACTTTCTCCCCTCCTCCCTACCTTCCCCTACCCTCTCCTTTCCTCTCACGAAAACTTTTCCATCGAAAGCTAATCCTTTGTGAGAACTCGCATTTTTGGGAAATTTTTCTATTTTTCTTCTGCCACTCCATACTCCCCTCTCTCTCTTCTATTCACTTCCTTTTTGATCTTTCACCCTACCCCCTCTTTCGTCTTATTTTCCTTTTTCTCATTCCTGGTTTGGGTGTAGGAGGCAAAGTCCTTCTTCTACCTCTCTCTCTCTCTCTCTGCTTTTCTTTCTGAGAGAGAGAGAGAGAGATGGAAATCGTTCATTTCTATTCAGAAAATTTTCTCCCGTTCCAACCGGAAACCAAAGAAAGTTAATTAATTAATTAATCGATTTAAGAGGAAGCGGAAATGGGCCAAGACTGTCTCGCTTTTCGAAGCCGAATTTCTTTTTGTTTTGTTTCCTTCGTTTTGATAATTTATAGAGTCGGTGTTGAGGGGGAGGGAGGGAGGAGCTTTTGAGCTTTAGAATGAGTTACGGAAGCTGAAACAAGAACTTACATAACTGTACTCAGTTAATAAGTCGGTTGTAATAAAAGAAGGAGAAGAAAAACGGAAGTGGAAGTGTTTTCCCCGTTTAAACAAAAGCTACGACAACCATTTCCGGTTTCCCAGTCAGTGTAAAGCTTTGGAAAGTCCAACCAAATCGAAATTATGTTTGATTGACGATTCAATCGACCACTTCCGGTTTTTCCCTAATTTCATTACCCTAATTGCCCAATGTTTTTCATAAATAATGCACACCTTTAACGAGAAAAGATTTTTCAAAAGTATTGCACACCGTGGGAGAGTTTATTTCATAAATATTGCACACTGTTTGAGGTATATTTCATAAATATTGCACACTGTTGGATAGTTTATTTCATAAATATTGCACACTTTTTGAGGTTTATTTCATAAATATTGCACACTTCAACGAGGAATCCATGTCACAGATAACCCACTCCCACAAGAAGCAAGTATAACCCATTTCAAAAGTGTTGCACAAATCGATAGCCATTGAAATTGGTTTAGTTGAGAATTGGGTTGAGCAAACTGGGTGATGTTGTACTTGCTGTAAGTGCTGTTGAAAGTGAAAACAGAAAAAAAAACCGGAAGCGAGGGTTTGTCGGGGTATGAAAAGCTCATTTCCGGTTGTCAGGCAGGTTGGAAAAGTCAAAGAGATGTGAGGCACTTAGGAGGCTTTAAAAACTTTCCCCAATCGGCTTTTTAAGGTTTGATTGCCTTTTGTTTCTTCAATTCTAATTACGGTCCTGACACTTTTCCGCTTTCCTAACTTTTAACCGAAGCGTTCAATCTCATTTCGAAAAGGGTTCGGCATAAACCACCACCACCACCACCTTTGGGAAATGGTTTCTAAGAAGTACGGGGTTGTCGTAATTTGAAATACTGGATACGGTGCTGGGGAAAAGGGATATTCGAAGGTCTCCAAAGACTCGTCAAAAACGTTTCAATTCGAAAAGGGATATTCCAGCGAATAAGTCAAAGTCGGAGTAATTTCCTTGACGTTTACCTTCTTCAAAACCGAAGACAATTCCTCCCGGGGGACTTTTTTGTGGGGAGTCGGCCTCCTTTTACCCTTTCCCCCTCCGCCTCGCAGCCCCGCACGCCCCTCTCTCCAGCCCGCTTTTCCAAAATAATCCGGAAAACTCGTGATCGATTACGAAATAAGTATACGTCTCTGAATTTTTATAAATAATTACACCGTGGAAAGCGAAACACTTAAATTATAGGGAGGAGGCGAAAGGCGAAAAAAAAAAATCTCGGTTCCACCTTGCCCCGCTTCACCCTATCATAAAAGAACCCAACCTTTTTCTCTTTTATGGCTCTTCGCTTCCACAATGGCTATTTCTCCTCCTCCTCCTCTTCTAGACCAGAATGAATATGATTGACTTCTTTTGTTCCTCGATCATTTTCATAATAATTCTGGTAAGTAGGGAGCCCGGGGGGTGGTTGGTTGTGGGGGTTGGGGGGTGGAATCAAGCCTTGCATAGGCGCATTTCCGAAATTTCGCTGGTTTCTTGTCAAAACACGATTTGAACGCAGATACTTGGGTTCTCCCAACACACAACGTTCACTTTGATACATTTCACCATACAGGTTCTGTATATATATATACTGTATACGTTTGTTATTAGCGAATAGTGTTTCGTTTATTTTTAGCTTACGTATCGTCGTTGGTTGATTTTTATTCCCGAGCCCTTCATCAAATTTCGTTCCTCCTGCCCCTTCGCTCTCTGTTTTCCTTTCCGTTTCCTGTTTTATCGTGTCAGCAATTAAATATCAAAGCCATCGCGTGGAAATATATAAAATAAGGAGAAGAAGAAAAAAAAATTTTATTTGGAAATGATTGTCAGAAGAAGCGTCGGAAATTGATAAAAGCACCTAAAAAGCGGGGTTGCTAGCGAAAGAGCTTTCCATCACGCGATCTCTTCTAAGGGATGGTCGGTGGGGGTGGTGGAGAACATGGCGGCGTGGCAGAAGAGAAAGAAAACTTCCGAATGTTAATATCCTCGCCGTTTCCTATTTTGTATACTTTCCCGTCCGTCCTCCGTGTCTAATTGGATACGACTGACCTCCCCATCTTCTCTCTTTTGTCTTTGGGCTCTCTACCCCCACCACCGCCCTCTGGCAAGCCCTCAAAAGCTCTTCATTATAGCTTTTAGGATTGCGCTTGTAATCAAAATTGGTACTCGAGAGAGAAAGGAATCTGGGCGAAGGGTAGGTGAGTTGTGGTGGTGGTGGTGGTGGACGGGGAGGGCGGGGGGTGTGTTTCAATGATGTAAAAACCTTTTTCGAAACCGAAACGAAAATTCCAACCTTTTTTAGATAAGCTTTTTACTCGATTTCGCTGTATAAAGCTCAAAGCTTTTCTTTCAAAAGCTTTTATTTGGCTTCTTTAATGTTGGCAAAAATTTTTTGGTTTTTGTGGAAAGATGGGCTCGGGTTTCGGGGAGAAGGCACCCGAAACAATTAACCGGGGAGGAAAGTTTTCCTCAATTTGGGAAATTAAAATTTCGGAAGCTCAGTCACTCACTTTGTCGAAAGCTTTTCTGATTTTTGGGAGTGGTGCCGTTGGAGAAGAGGGAAAAAGGTTCTCCGGTGAGCTTGATGAGCTTTTTTGAGCTTTTTGACCGAATGTGAAACCCAAAGGGACGGGGATGGGTACCAAAATTCGAGAGAGTCGAGGGAGACGCCATACCTGAGGAAGACCTACATTCAGCTTTAGCGGAAACGTCGAGGTCGAGTCGGTTTCATTATCACGAAGTCTGTCAGGTTGTAAACGGACTCAAACCTTAGACGACATCGCGTGCAGGAACCTGTAAAAAGAAAATGGGGGCGAGCACAAAGAAAGAAAGAAAGAAATGGAAAAGAAATTGCCAGTTTCGAAACGTTGTCAAAATGTTAGACGAGAAGGCGGTGAGAGAGGCAAGGGTGAGACGGGGTAACAGGAGCCACGGAAAGGAAATCAAGTCAAAGGGGGGAAAAAAATAGAAAAAAACTTTTTGTGTCCCCAATTTCCCTCCGATTATGTTTGTGTAAACACTCCTCCTCTTTGTTGCACCGGGTTCTCATCCTCCCACCGCCCACGCTGCCCCGCTTCCCCCTAGAAAACACTTCTTTTTATTATTTCTTTAAACATGTTCTTACGTGTCAAGGTCGGATTCCAATTACTTTCACCTACTTTCCCCTTGACATTCGAAACAAAAGTGTTTTCATTTTGTTTCTACCCCTCACCCCCCCCCACCCACCCCCCGACACCGAACCCACACAGGAGCGAACGGGCAGGAAGGTTAAGGGTTCGATTGTTTTCCGAAATTACCTTTGTTCTCCGCTCGAGGAAATTGGAAATGGAAGTTCCCACTTCGGGGGGTTGGAGGTTTCATTTAAGGGATGTTAAAGGATTATTAAGGGTAGGGGGTCGAGGAGGTCGTAGAAGCAGAAATGACTTAAGTGTGGGTTAAGCTTTAGCTTTCTTAACAACCGTGTCGTTGGGTCATTCTCCACCGCCCTTTCTCTCTTTAGGGGTTGGTCCAACCCCCTCATCTTGAACACGGAAATAATCTTCGGTTTCGTTTCGTTTTCAGATGTTCCGACGTTTGGAGGTCTCATCAACAACGTGACCGTGTCTGTGACTCGTGACGCGACTCTATCATGCATCGTGGAAAATCTCTCCTCTTACAAGGTGAGTCGGGGAAAATCCTCAAAATCAAAGAAAAAGGAAAAACCGATCGGAGTCAAAACTCATTTAGTCAGAGAAGAAGACCAATCAGAACCACACTTCACACCGCCACCTCAACAACAACAACATCAAAAGAAGAAATCGCGTTCGGAAAACAAAAACTCGTGAAAAACGGGACAAAAGGAAACCCGGAAACCGGAAACCAGAGGGAAGGAAAGGAAAAAAAGATTTCCACCAATTCCAAACTCCTGTAAACAAATCCTTTATAACCGTTAACAATAAAATGCGAAAAAAAAGGAGAAAAATAAAAAGGATTTGGAAGCATTGTTGCCAACTTAGTTTTGTTTTCCAATCACGAACGCCAACCTTATAAAAGGCCCTTCACGCTCTTCGGGAACCTCTCTCAGCAATCGTTACGTCTCGAAATTAAAAAGTGATAGAAATCCTCTCGGCGGAGAAATGGGAGGATGACGGGGGTGGATTTGAGGGGATGAAGGGGGATGAAAATATTTTGCTAAGTTGCTCGGAATTGATTAAAAATAAGAATTTGATTTATAGAATCGACAAAAGAACAAAAATTTTTCTGTGTCTCTTAAAGCTGAGGGCGGTAGGGGGTGGTAGAAGGGATGATAAGTCGGCCATTTTGAAATAAGACGGCTCCCGTTTAGTCGAAAATGTGTTTTAAACGTGACGCAAGAGTTTTTATGATTTTTAGATGATTTCCTTGCCCTTTTTTTTTGTCTTTTCGTCTGATTTCTTTCTTCCCTCCATCTCTCCCTCCCTCCTCCCTCCTAGGTCGTAAAAAAAGAAAAAAAATTTCTGATTCCACGTCGGAATCAAGATGGAAGATGTCATTTGAATGGAATTACGAGCGGGGAGGGAGAATCTTTGGGTTTGCTTCCCTTGGAAAAAATTATTTTTAAAGATGGCCGCTGTGATTTTCCGATGCTTTTTAGGTTTGATTCATTTCATAAATAATGCACACTCCTCATGCTTTCATTATTTTTATTAAGATAGGTTAAGATCTCGTGTCAAAAAGGCGGTGAGCGTCTTGTACCTTAGGTTTGGTCTCATCTTTAAAACATTCCTTGTTCAGAGATTCTCAGGTTTTGCTGAGGTTTTGTTTCTTTTCGAAAAGGCTGTGAGTGGTTGGTTTAACTCCTCCTCCCCTCCCTCCCTACCTCTCTCTTCTCTTATTCTTCTCGCCCATATCACGTTTCTCAAATTTTTAATGAGTCAGGTAGCCTCGTTGTGGCGCCATCTTTCAAACATGCCTCAGGTTTGTTTTTGGATCCACAATATAGGTCAAAAATGAGTCAGAAAACTATGCCGCGTTTCATAAATAATGCACACTTTGGATGTAAGATAGGTTTGGATCCTCTTTTCGAAAAGGCGGTGAGTGGCTTGTGCCTCAGGTTGGGCGCCATTCATTCAGGCTTCGTTTCATTCACCAGGGGCAAACATTCTTCAGGTTTGTCTTTGGATCGATATAAGTCAACAATGACTCAGAAATAAAAGGCGCGTTTCATAAATAATGCACACTTTTGATCTAAGATGGTTTAGATTTATTTTCTAAAAGGCGGTGAGTAGCTTGTACCTCAGGTTAGGCGCCATCTTTCAAACATTCCTGTTCAGAAATCCTTAGGTTTTGCTTTGAATCATATTTCAGGTCAGCAATAAGTTAGATATAAATGACTCATTTCATAAATACTGCACACTCCCCATGGTTTCATTATTATTATTAAGATAAGTTAAGATCTCGTTTCGAAAAGGCGGTGAGTGGCTTGTACCTCAGATTTGGCGTCATATTTCAAACATTCCTGTTCAGAGATCCTCAGGTTTTGCTTTAGGTTAGCAAATAAATGACCCATTTCATAAATACCGCACACTTTCCATGCCTTCATTATTATTAAGGTAGGATGAGCTCTATTTCGAAAAAGGTGACTGGCCCTTCAGGTTTGGTATCGTCTTTCAAACATCTCTTTTTAGAGATCCTCAATTCAAATTTTCTCTTAGCTCAACAATGAGTCAAATAAATGGGTCATTTCATAAATACTGCACACTATCCATGCCATTATTACTATTACTACTAACAGATTTCCTGGCGATAGATTTTGTATGAGTTCAGCATAATTGTCACAAGAATCGATTTTTCATTTCAAAAATAGGTCACCCCTCCCGGTTTTCATTTCATAAATATTGCACACCTCAAGTAGGAAA